>CP092880.1:47913322-48115544 GCA_030710605.1 Cordylochernes scorpioides
TTAGAAAATGTCCAAAGTATATACCTTTACAACAATTTAATGATATATTAGAATTCATATTACAGTATTTTGATAATATTGAAATTAAATTACTTTTTTTTATATAATTTTAATATCATTGTTTGTAAGGTCTATATTTAGGTCTAAAAAGTTAACTTTTTTGTTTCTATAAATTTTTTCATTGTTCTTAAGTTTCAAGTATTTAGGATAAATTTTAGGTATTAAGTTTTTGAACTGTGGATTATTAAATATTATAATGTCATCTACATAACGGAACATTTGCCAGTTAACATTATTTTGTAGAAAGTATTCTCTTTCGTACCAGAATAATATTAAATTTGCTAATAAAGAATTAGAAGATGTTCCCATGGGAACGCCTTCTGATTGAATATATATTTTATTTTTTAATTCTATATAGTTAAAATTTAAAAATGTTTCCAGTAGGGTTTTTGCTGTTTTAAGATCTAATTTAATTGTTTTATATCTGTTATGAATAATTTTAATGTGGAAAGTTTTGTCATTGATGATTTCGTTAAATAAATATTGGTTATTTTATTATTTAGATCTCTTAAATTTATTTTAGAATATAGGTCCTCAAAGTCAAATGTGTGTACTGTTTCAATGTTTGTCCAATTGTTCATTAAATAGTTAATGATTTTTTTATTTGAGTCGATAAATTTATAATTATATTTATTAGTTAATTTATTTATAATAAATTGTAGTGTTGAAGCTAATTGTATATCAATGTTTTTTATAACTGAATTTATACCAGATGTGATTGTTCTGAAAGAAATAGGTTTTTGTGTAGTTTAGGAATTTATAGAACTTTGGTATGTTTGGATTTTTGTAGTGATTATAAATTTTTAGTGAATTTTCAACGTTTTTGATGTCTTTTTTTTTTGTGGTTGTAGTTCTAGCAAAAGTGTATTTATGATTATTATCAATTTCCTTTTTTAGTATATCGTGGTATAGATTTTTACAAATTATAGATAAGTTATTGGAACATTTATCTATAGGAGTGATAATAAAGTCCTTCTGTAATTTAATTATATTTTCTTTAAAAGAAGGAATATCTGAATTAGGTTTTGTGTATTTAAGTGTATTATTATAATAATTTATAATTTCCTTTTTAATATTATGTTTCCATTCCAGAAAAGTAAATTCTGGAATACTGTATTTTATACTAGTTTTATTTATGAAAATATCTATATATTTTAATATAGATTTAATTGTATTATTATAATTGTGTTTAATTTGAGGTATATATTTATACCCTTTATTTAAAATATCCTGATATTCTGGATTTAAAAAAGAAAAATTGCTAGTTAATATATGACCTGAGAACTTATATCTATCAATATAGTTGTTGCAATTACATTTAATTTTTTTAAAATTTGCTAAATTATCAATAAATTGGTTATAATTGCAAACTAAATTACCTATATTTTTGTTGTATCTCCAGATTGTTTTGAAATTTAAATTTTTTATAGGGAAAAGATTATTAATGTTTTGGTTATTAAAAAATCATTAAACTTAATATGATTAATAAATTGTTATTAAATTTAATGATAATATTAATGTTATTAGTAGATTGTTTAATTTTTCTGTATTTAAAGATGTCGTGTGTGATATCTATTAATCTGTTAGTCAGATTATGAATTTTAATATATTCTATGAGTTTGATAAATTATTATTATTTAGTTTAAATAATGTTTTAATAGATTTATCGATGAAGTTGTTAGTATACATTTGTTTTGGGTCCAGTAATTCTTCAAATTCAATGTAACCTAATTTATTGGTAGTTTTACCTCTAGTTTTATTAGGTTTAGTTTTAAATTCATTTTTTTTGTATTTGCAGCTGATTTCATAAGTTGAAATTTGTTCTGTTTGTGGTTTGTATGTGTAGTTTAATTCGTCATTAAGACCATAGGGGAATAATGTGTTGTGTTTATAAATGTAGTTGTTTTCTAAATAAAGTCGTTGTTTTTTGTTTTGACATATGTCTAGTATTTCTATCTTATAGTTGTTAAAAGTATGTAATTGATTGTGTTCTTTCATATATATATTAACAATTGATTTTTTAGCGTGGTTTCTATGTAGGTTTATTCGTATATTTAATGGATTACACGTTTGTCCTATATATGATAATTGACAAATTTGGCATGTTAATTTATAAATAGTATTTACTAATTTACAACTAGTCGTTTGAAATGTGTCATGGTTCTTAAGAGAGGGACAAGTTTGACAATTCTTTCTTAGGCAATTCTTAGCGAGTTTAAATTAACATAAAAGAGGTGCTAACCCTAATATGCTGGTAGTTTTTTTTAGTTTTTTAGTTTGTTATTCAATTGAGAAATTTTTTTTTTTTTTAAATATATTTATCTTAATTGTTTTTGTGCTGATAAAATTTGTAATAAAATGAATAATTAATCTATAAAAATATAGATATTACTGTTTGTTATCTGTTATTTTTTAAGAATAACTAATAAAAAACATCTTTAAACTATCTAAACACTGAAAAAAACAAAAGTTCTGAAGTTATTTTTTCTAAAATTACTTTTATAATTTACTTTTTCATAATCAAACAATAAAAGATAATTATAATCTGTATGGAGTTTTATTTATATTAGAATATCTAATATATAATTAAATTTGTATATTATATTATATAAAAAAAATCATAGAGCAAGCTCATATGAATTAATATAGTGTAAAAACTATATATAAAAAATATAACAGTGATTCTACATTTAAAGCTTAATGAGCAAACTGATAAGAATGATAAATCATATCAAGTAGATTTGGTTAGATTAGCAAGCTAAATCTAAATTAGTTATAAAAATAAATAGTTGTATAGTTTTATAGTTAAGTATTTTATTAAAATTATCTTCATTATTTTGATTATTTAATTTCAAATTATAAAATTTGTAAAATGTTATTATTTAGTATAGATAGAGAGAAAAAAAATCCTTTACTTCTAAACATCATCTAGTTAATTATATATTTATAATTAATAACAATAAAATTTAACAACGTAACGTCTTTTGTATCGGCTTTTACACGTCATTTAGACATACTCTAATCCATATATAGAATAATAGAAGTGAGAATATATATGATAGTTAGAAAAAAGAGAGAAAGACAGAACCATGCACTTTTAATCAAACTAAAAATAAGAAAACAACAACGTTACGTTGTTAAATTTTATTGTTATTAATTATAAATATATAATTAACTAGATGATGTTTAGAAGTAAAGGATTTTTTTTTCTCTCTATCTATACTAAATAATAACATTTTACAAATTTTATAATTTGAAATTAAATAATCAAAATAATGAAGATAATTTTAATAAAATACTTAACTATAAAACTATACAACTATTTATTTTTATAACTAATTTAGATTTAGCTTGCTAATCTAACCAAATCTACTTGATATGATTTATCATTCTTATCAGTTTGCTCATTAAGCTTTAAATGTAGAATCACTGTTATATTTTTATTATATAGTTTTTACACTATATTAATTCATATGAGCTTGCTCTATGATATATTTTTATATATAATATAATATACAAATTTAATTATATATTAGATATTCTAATATAAATAAAACTCCATACAGATTATAATTATCTTTTATTGTTTGATTATGAAAAAGTAAATTATAAAAGTAATTTTAGAAAAAATAACTTCAGAACTTTTGTTTTTTCAGTGTTTAGATAGTTTAAAGATGTTTTTTATTAGTTATTCTTAAAAATATAACAGATAACAAACAGTAATATCTATATTTTTATAGATTAATTATTCATTTTATTACAAATTTTATCACCACAAAAACAATTAAGATAAATATATTTAAAAAAAAAAAAATTCTCAATTGAATAACAAACTAAAAAACTAAAAGAAACTACCAGCATATTAGGGTTAGCACCTCTTTTATGTTAATTTAAACTCGCTAAGAATTGCCTAAGAAAGAATTGTCAAACTTGTCCCTCTTTTAAGAACCATGACACATTTCAAACGACTAGTTGTAAATTAGTAAATACTATTTTAAAATTAACATGCCAAATTTGTCAATTATCATATATAGGACAAACGTGTAATCCATTAAATATACGAATAAACCTACATAGAAACCACGCTAAAAAATCAATTGGTAATATAATATGAAAGAACACAATCAATTACATACTTTTAACAACTATAAGATAGAAATACTAGACATATGTCAAAACAAAAAACAACGACTATTATTAGAAAACAACAACATTTATAAACACAACACATTATTCCCCTATGGTCTTAATGACGAATTAAACTACACATACAAACCACAAACAGAACAAATTTCAACTTATGAAATCAGCTGCAAATACAAAAAAAATGAATTTAAAACTAAACCTAATAAAACTAGAGGTAAAACTACCAATAAATTAGGTTACATTGAATTTGAAGAATTACTGGACCCAAAACAAATGTATACTAACAACTTCATCGATAAATTTATTAAAACATTATTTAAACTAAATAATAATAAATTTATCAAACTTATAGAATATATTAAAATTCATAATCTGACTAACAGATTAATAGATATCACACACGACATCTTTAAATACAGAAAAATTAAACAATCTACTAATAACATTAATATTATCATTAAATTTAATAACAATTTATTTAATCATATTAGTTTAATGATATTTTTAATAACCAAAACATTAATAATCTTTTCCCTATAAAAAATTTAAATTTCAAAACAATCTGGAGATACAACATAAATATAGGTAATTTAGTTTGCAATTATAACCAATTTATTGATAATTTAGCAAATTTTAAAAAAATTAAATGTAATTGCAACAACTATATTGATAGATATAAGTTCTCAGGTCATATATTAACTAGCAATTTTTCTTTTTTAAATCCAGAATATCAGGATATTTTAAATAAAGGGTATAAATATATACCTCAAATTAAACACAATTATAATAATACAATTAAATCTATATTAAAAGATATAGATATTTTCATAAATAAAACTAGTATAAAATACAGTATTCCAGAATTTACTTTTCTGGAATGGAAACATAATATTAAAAAGGAAATTATAAATTATTATAATAATACACTTAAATACACAAAACCTAATTCAGATATTCCTTCTTTTAAAGAAAATATAATTAAATTACAGAAGGACTTTATTATCACTCTCCTATAGATTAATGTTCCAATAACTTATCTATAATTTGTAAAAATCTATACCACGATATACTGAAAAAGGAAATTGATAATAATCATAAATACACTTTTGCTAGAACTACAACCACAAAAATCAAAAAAGACATCAAAAACGTTGAAAATTCACTAAAAATTTATAATCACTACAAAAATCCAAACATACCAAAGTTCTATATAATTCCTAAACTACACAAAAAACCTATTTCTTTCAGAACAATCACATCTGGTATAAATTCAGTTATAAAAAACATTGATATACAATTAGCTTCAACACTACAATTTATTATAAATAAATTAACTAATAAATATAATATAAATTTATATCGACTCAAATAAAAAAATCATTAACTATTTAATGAACAATTGGACAAACATTGAAACAGTACACACATTTGACTTTGAGGACCTATATTCTAAAATAAATTTAAGAGATCTAAATAATAAAATAACCAATTTATTTAACGAAATCATCAATGACAAAACTTTCCACATTAAAATTATTCATAACAGATATAAAACAATTAAATTAGATCTTAAAACAGCAAAAACCCTACTGGAAACATTTTTAAATTTTAACTATATAGAATTAAAAAATAAAATATATATTCAATCAGAAGGCGTTCCCATGGGAACATCTTCTAATTCTTTATTAGCAAATTTCATATTATTCTGGTACGAAAGAGAATACTTTCTACAAAATAATGTTAACTGGCAAATGTTCCGTTATGTAGATGACATTATAATATTTAATAATCCACAGTTCAAAAACTTAATACCTAAAATTTATCCTAAATACTTGAAAAACTTAAGAACAATGAAAAAATTTATAGAAACAAAAAGGTTAACTTTTTAGACCTAAATATAGACCTTACAAACAATGCTATTAAAATTTATAATAAAAAAAGTAATTATAATTTCAATATTATAAAATACTGTAATATGAATTCTAATATATCATTAAATTGTTGTAAAGGTATATACTTTGGACAGTTTCTAAGATTTTATAGAATAAATAATATATTAGAAAATTTCATAGAAGATGTTAAAAATTTAAACATGGAACTTATTAAAAACAAATTTAGTATCAGACAAGTAAAATATTTCAACAGTATATCTATTATAAAATACTTTAAAAAAAATAAATGGAAATATCCATTTATTAAATCAACTTTCTATAATTTCTCTCAATAATAAAAAATACAAATTTATATTCTTCAACAATTAGTTAAACTTAAATTAAATAGCTGATTTGAAGATTTTTTCACAAGATGTTTAAAGTAATATTGTATAAAATTCATTTTGTTTAATCTCCAATTTCTGGGGAGGAAAATGGAAATTAAATAAAAGTGAATTTTCACATTTAATAGCTTTATTAAACTCTAATAATTTGCCTTTTTAAAGGAATATTGAAAGATGAATAAGTGTTGAATCAGTTATTTAATATAACTAGCTGTAAAGATTATAAAGTTTGGTTTTCTTCCATTAACTAACTTTTTCTCTTCTTTGAATATCTTTTTGTTCTAAAACTTCAAAACAAACGGTCTAATTTAGTCCCCCACCCCCCCCCCCCACAACATGTGTCATCCAGAAATAGATGTTTACAGTTGAAGACGCCGCGGGCAAGGTAGGTCACGGTTGGAACTTGTTAATGGAATTTGTTATATCTGTTCATATAAATGTTTCA
Organism: Cordylochernes scorpioides; assembly: GCA_030710605.1. Classification (NCBI taxonomy): domain Eukaryota; kingdom Metazoa; phylum Arthropoda; class Arachnida; order Pseudoscorpiones; family Chernetidae; genus Cordylochernes; species Cordylochernes scorpioides. Next base: position 47,920,249 of record CP092880.1, read on the forward strand.
CTGAATTAACTTTATATTAACACATAAAATACGGTTGAAAAAGATCTATGACGTAATAGAGAAGGGATGAAACGCCGCTGAATTTCTATTTGAGAATTCCCGGTTCAGCAGATCTCTTTTTTCAATAATTACTCCAATTTTAATTTTTTTGTATAGGTCTGGTCTACCATTAGGGTTTCAAAACATAATAACCAAACTTATAACAAAAGTTAATTAATAATATAGATATATTACTAAATACAACTATTTATATTCATATTTTAAAATAAAAAAATTAAAAAAATCATTTAAAAAAAAAAAAGGATAAAATATAAAATTATAAATATATATATATATATACTAACAACCTTATCTACCTTCTTTACAAAACTTTTTGTTTTCTTATTTTTAGTTTGATTAAAAGTGCATGGTTCTGTCTTTCTCTCTTTTTTCTAACTATCAAATATATTCTCACTTCTATTATTCTATATATAGGATTAGAGTATGTCTAAATGACGTGTAAAAGCCGATACAAAAGACGTTACGTTGTTAAATTTTATTGTTATTAATTATAAATATATAATTAACTAGATGATGTTTAGAAGTAAAGGATTTTTTTTCTCTCTATCTATACTAAATATAACATTTTACAAATTTTATAATTTGAAATTAAATAATCAAAATAATGAAGATAATTTTAATAAAATACTTAACTATAAAACTATACAACTATTTATTTATATATATATATATATATATATATATATATATATATGTCGTATAACATTATATATATTATCAACAGTCACCTACATCAATATTCCTATGTTCTATTTATGTGCATATACACAATGCATAGTGCAGCAAGTTCATCTATATATGCAAATTTGAAACATACATGTGCTTTTTTTTTCGCCATGTTACGAACACTGACACACATCAAGAAGGTGTACTCTACTATAACATATGTGAAATATATTTAAATCTTAACACACACATGTATTATTTATGGAAACATTTAAGCACATTAATAGTGGGAGCATTATAAGCATTTGAAAGGAAATATAACATATCAGAATCTTTCAAATAGCAATTTAATAGAGGTTTGTTTTTATCGTGTAATGTCTGCATTTGTTGTTTTATAATTGCATAAGTATAATATATTTTTTGATAGCGCGTTAATTTTTTATATAAAATTAAAACATGTAATTATATACGAAATTATAAATAATAACACCGCTATATTCATATATAGATTCCCAGAATGGTATGCTTATTTGTATGTATGTGCGTTTTAATGCACTCATATTGGTTGTTAACAGGCATGTGTTTCTAATCAGCCAATTTTGATATATTTATATCAATATACTTAAATCTCCTGAATATCAATCAAATAAATTATACAGATCTCTGGAGATGGGTTCCTTTATCTTTATTACCGTAATCTCGAGCGTTCAGACATCTCTGCCCTTCTACATGAATATAAGAAACCTATGTGTTTGGTGCAAAGCTCGAGATTACGTTACCTAAAGATAAAATAACCTTATCTCCAGAGATCTGTGGCATTTGTTCGATAGATATATTCATATGGTAAAAAAAGCAAAGAATGGTCAGGTGTTAATATTATAAGGTAGAAAGGCATATTCTATCCTCTCACATGAACATTTTAGATTCCAGAACACCATCTAGTGAAATAAAAATAAACTAAAGGTTAATTTAGGATTGTTCCTTGATATTTGGCTAACTTATTTCTTGATAGATCAAGAAATTCCAACCATGAACGCGTTTCGGGCTGTTTCTCACGTCAACGTAGTGCAAACTGTTACTCAACGACCAAATACTTGACCCACGATACTTCCAGAGAAGGCAACAAATGGGTATTAAAGACCAAATTATCATAATTGCGCTGATCATGTAAGAAATAAGAAAAGAAATGGTCAGGTGTTGATATTAAAAAGGATAAAAAGGCATATCCTGACCGCTCACTCGGGGTATTATTTTTTCCTCTTATGAGAGGTCAGGATATGTCTTTATAGGTAGATTTTGGTAGTTTAAACTGGCGAAACCGCTGGGAGGGTTCACCTTTGATGAGCCAGGCCCTCTCAAAAGGCATATCCTGACCGCTCACGCGGGGAATTATTTTTTCCTCTTATGAGCGGTCAGGATATGCCTTTATAGGTAGATTTTGGTAGTTTAAACTGGCGAAACCGCTGGGAGGGTTCACCCTGATGAGCCAGGCCCTCTCATTAATTTTTCCATTGCCGTAAGGGCAGTAGAAATTGTTCAATTTAAAAAAAAAATAATCATACACGTCTATAATATTTTCGAATTTTCAAATGCGTTTTTGCTTTTAATATTTTATAAATAACATAAAATGGCGGAAGAGCTGTATTTATCTACAAATAGAAGAACCTCTCTCTCTCTTTAAAATACATTAAAACAATTCTGTTCATCACCAAGCACAACAAAATATAAATATAATAGCAAAATATAATTTTTAAATTCTCTAAAAGTGAATAATTTTAAAAGAACATTGTTTTCTTTTGAATGGTCCTTGTAATTCCTCTATCCTTGAAAGGCCATAAATAGAGTGAACTTCTCATAGGCAAACATTCAAAAAGCGACCCCTTCAATGAGCTATCATCTTTGCGAGAAATCATGGCATAGCCTCTATTGAAGATGGATTCGAGGGATTTAAGCTTTTAAAGGTGTTTACGAAACTACAACGAATTTTTTAAAAACGCTTGCTTTTCAAAATCTCGCAACAAACCAAATACTTTGAAATATTCTTTAATATTAATTAATGATTATTTTGAGTGGTGTGTGTCGAGGAAGGATGGTCTAAACCGTTGGTTTTCGACCGCTACGACCCGGGTTCGAATTCTTCATTGACAACTTTTTTCTGTCAAAAAAAAAAAAAAGAAGTGCCTCACAATGGCCCCCGATTCTTGCAAAAGTCCAACTACACCAGGGAGTGCAAGTTACCAAACGGGGCTCTGGTACATTTGTAAGTGCAAATTCGAACTGCTTTTCACATATGTAGACATGTGGTGCACTTACAGTAAAAGCAGTCGCCTACTTCTAGCCAACATGATTATCATGGCCTGTACCACGTCTACTGAGGATAAGCAAAAAAAAAAAGCTATTTTACTTATGCTATTTTCAAAATAAACTTCAATTCTCTATCCAAGTTGTAGTTGTATGTCCTAGTGATACAACCGTTTTTATCAACATTATAAAGATCTGATGTTTGAACTTCTTGAAGAGATCCTAATAGTACATTTTAGAGGAGTAAGAATAGGTCACATTTATTACATTGACACATTTTCTCGATCAAGCTTGTAGAGCTTGAGAATTTTGATGGTGTCTGCTGGGATGAGTAGAGCTCATCAATGGATGAGTCGATACAGTCAATAGTGTGTTTTGGGGTTGCAGGTTGACACTTAGTACATAGTGGGAAATCCTTACAACCATTCTAGAAATTCATTTTCCGTAGATGACTAGACTTAAGTCTGGAAATCAAAGACTGCAGTTCTCTTGGGAGGACAGAACCGGTGCTCAATTATTTTTGAAAATGTTCCGTTGCTTATACGATAGGTGAATTTCTAGTGTGCATATATATAATAGATTTTTCCTCATTTGTTAAACAAAATTTTAAAATGTGAAAATAGTACAAATGTGAAATTGAACTGGGATAAGGTGAATATAGAAAAAGGCATCTCCTTATCGTGTAAATGAAAGTTGCTGATGGCTTACGCCATCTATCGGAATAAATATAAACTATTCGGTGATTCTCAATTATTCCAACCGTCCGAAACGCGTACGTGATTAGTTTTTTTGATTGATCAGCACAGGGCTAATTCTAGAATGATTAAAAATCAACAAAAAGTTGATATTTATTCCGATAGATGGCGAGCCATCAGCAACTTACAGTTTCCCGATAAGAAAATTATTTTTCTTAAAATAAAAAATGTTATCTCCAAAATTTGTATTAGGAACTTAAAAAAAATATTTAAAATGTTTAACGTAAACAATTAATGAAGAGAAATCTAGTCATCAATCGTTGAATTTATTATTATTATTTGTGGCAATATCTTTCTTATCATTTTTATTATGAAATATTTCATACAGACCTTACTGAAATGTTATTTCTTAACGTTTTAACAAACATTTTTTGTCTCGTCAGGAGAAAATAAAAATAAAGCATTTTGGCAAGATGTTAAACATTATTTTATCTACCTAATTATTTTAACGCCTTGCCACACAACGAAAAATGCTTGACTTTTATTTCTCCAAACGAGAACAACAGTTTTTTGTTGAAACGTTGAGAAAATAAATTTTAACTATCTGAGGTGTATATTTTTAAGGGAAAAAAAGTAAATTTGAAAATAGAGCAATCCATAAATATAATCTTTAATTGAAACGGAATATATTGATCAAAATTTTAATATATTTACCCAAAAATTTCATTTGGCTAGAACGCCAACTTTTTTCAAGGTATTTAAACTTTATTAATGTCTTATGTTATAATACATTGAAAAAGGTTGGCGTTCAGCCAACTGATATATTGGTAAAATAAATAGTATCTTGATCCAATACAATGCTTTTTAAATTTAATATATATATATAATATAATAAAACAAAGCAATAACGGCGCCATCTATACATATAAATAAAAGGATTTTAAAGCGCGAATGTTTCTTTTATACATAATACGATCTTCTACTGTCCTTACTTCGATGAAAAAATATATTGGGAGGGCTTGGGCTCATCAGTGGGTGAACCCTCCCAGCGGTATTCGCCAATTTAATCCACCAGACCGCCTCTCAGAGCTCTAATACTGTATTGGACCATTTCTGCTTTTATATGCGTAACACTGAAGGATGGAACAGATAGGACTGTAGGAACTTATAGGACAGTAGAATTATATAAAAATTTCGCATCGAGCAATGCTATTCAGCAAACCATAAAGACAAGGCCAGTTAAAATAGCGTTTATTTAACTTGCTCCGTGATATTTAGTCAACCCAATTTCTTGATAAATCAAGAAAAGCCATCCACGAACGCGTTTCGCGCTCGTCAGCGTGGAGCAGGCTGTACCATTTTTTCTATTATTTTTTCATATATATATATATATATATATATAAATTATCATTACTTTTTCTCTAATACCAACTATATTTCATATAAATTATATTTATTTCTACTTTAATGTTCAGTAATAGCTTGCTATACTGACATTATACTACCAATTTGACATCAAAATTTTCTATAACTTTCTTTATATATATATTGTAGCGTAAAAATCAAGCCTTGAAATATCCTAAGATGTAAAAGTATTTATTGATGACGTCACAGCGACGAGTGGACAATTATTAACAGGTCAGCCAAACTATATACAGCTAGGAAATCTTAAGCAAGCAAGCAAATAAATATTTTAAAGATGATTTCACAAATACAGAGTAATATATATTTTTATAATCTGTTGAATATTTTCATTGAATAATTAAATAATAAAATATTTCTTATATATTATAAAACCTTTATATATATATTTTGTGTATGTATTGGTGTACCAAAAGAGGCACTTCTTCCTTTATTTGTGCATCAGAACTATGCACTACGCATCCTAATAAAAACTCTACTAGTAAAAATAAAGAATGAGCCAAAACATACAGTTTTGCCAAAACTGGTGTTTTGGCTCATTTAGACAAAAATGAGGGACAAAGCCCAATACCATGGTATACAGTTTGGCCTTTTGTCTGAATTTTCCTAATTGGTGTTGTGGCTTATTCTTTATCAACACTGGTAAAGGTTTACTAGCGTGATGCACAGTGCTCCGTTTTGATGCACAAATGAAGGAAAAGAGCCTCTTCAGGTACACGAATATCATTCTCCCGCAACTTTATGGTAAATATAAGAAAAGACATCTCCTTATCGTGCAACTGATAGTTGCTGATGGCTCGCGTCATCTAACGAAATGATTCTCAACTATTCGTTGATTTTTTTAAATTATTCCAGAATTGTGGTCAAATACCTATTCTTTATTAATCAAGAAAAGCTAACCACCTACTCGTTTCGGGCTTTTGACCCTCATCAGCGTGGTGCAAGCTATACCTCAAACACCAAAAAACTGGTCATTCAGACATCCTGAAAAATCATGCAACGGGTACCTGTGTATTAATGTTATAGAAAAATTGTATTTTATTTTAAAATTATAATTTATAGAACAAATTACTGTTTAAAACGACCGCTAGATGTCGCGTCTTTCCCTATATAAAACTATCGTTGTTGTTTCCCGTTGGCCGGTTCAAATCTTTTTATACAAATGTAAATATGTAATATTTTATTTCTTCTTTACGCCTCAAATCAGGTATTTCTTCCTCAATTATTTTCATCAACTCAATTAAAGAAAATTGTGATTCATAGTTCATTTTATTTCATTTTTACCACGACTGCAATACCATTAAGTACTCATGTATCATTGAACAACTTAAGAAAATCCTTTTTGTAATAATAACCGACAGGATAAATTTTATAACATATATATACATTAATTAAAAAGGCATATATTGGATCAAAATATCATTTATTTTACCAATATTTTTGTTGGCTGAACGCCAACCTTTATCAAGGTGTTTTAAAGTTTATTTATGGATTGCTCTATTTTCAAAATATATATATATACATCTCTTGTTTTCAAATATAATCTTGAAAAATGTTGGTTTTTTTCGCCTAAATTACGAGAACATGGAGAGAGAGAGAACAAAAGTGGGTCTAGGAAACTTCAGAAAGGGTAAAAAATAAACATTTCCAAATCCTTAATTATATTTGTTGTACTAACGAAAAGAGAAACAAAGTAATCACAAATAAATCAAACGATGGATTGAGGGCATCGTCTGTTTATATACCTGATCTCTGCAATTATTGCCATCTAGCGATATAATTTAAAACTTAAATTGATTTTTAAGAAATTGTTTACGAAAAGAATATTTTAAAGCTAGCGAAAGAAAAAAAAATTACCCTGTTTGCTTATCTTCTTTCCGAGTAAACGTTTGTTGATTCAATTGTTATAACATATTTTGGGACATTCGGAGTTTTGATAATAATATCATATATTCTTATATATATTATATTATAATTATAAATCTTTCTCTCACAGCAATATATAATAATTTTCTAACTCTAAATGAATTCGCTATTGAGATAATTTGCATATGTTCTTTCAATAGCAACACAAACAAACATACCTTTATATTTTATTTATTCAGATTAAGTATTCGAACTGCTTCTCACATGTCTAGACATGTGGTGCACTTACAGTAAAAGCAGTCGTTAACTATCCACCATGATTATCATGGCCTGTACCACGTACACTTGGGATAATAAAAAAGATTAGGTATTAGCAAGTATAATATAAATGTATTCATATTATATTAATATCTTATGGCTGAAAATGCAATTGAGGCCATTTATATGGTTAATTTTCATTTTTTCACATATAAATATTTAATAACTACTCCTTTCAAAACAAATATTATACTCTCTTTAAATATAAATCCAGATGAAATCGAATTCCGTGTGACCTTCATAATGATAAAGCAAAGATACATTTATTTTCTATTTATATAAATTGACCAAAACATTTTTTATCATTCACCAGATAAAGTATGCTTTAATTTATAAATAAATCTCATAACATGCCATTGATACACGTGCTGAGATATGCCAACAGCCGAGAAATCGTATGTGGACAGTTTTTTCGATCCTATTGTCATGAAAAAAAAAAAAGATATTGATTTTTATCTTAAAATAATTTAGCTTGTATTTATACGGATAAATTGTATGTAAGAAGATGTAACATTCTTCTCTGAAAGATTATGAAGGTTTAAGTTCATAATAGGTTAAGAACATATTGTATTGATAACACCTTTACAGACACTGAAGACAAAGTACCATTTAAGATAACAATTATTAGTAAGAAAATTTTAATTTAAATTTCTCCAAAGAGTAAACAGTCCAAAGCTTCAATGGTTGTTGAAGATAACGAATTTATTTAGATTCTCAATGATGATAATCTTCTTTTAAACTTTTAACCCTTAGTTACTCGCGCCAATTTTACTGACGTTAGTACTCGCGCGGGGTCTCGCAGACCCCAATATTTTACAATGAATAAAATACTTTTAAAATAAAATAGAGATATAATTTTGCTTGCAGCCAAAGAATGCAGTCTCTAGTTTACAAATATTTCAATTTATCATAAAAATCTACATTAGGATCGAGGAGCAAGACCCGTGAGGAGTAGGCCAAAGAGTAAAGAGAAAGTCCGAGGACACCAAGGAAACCTTCGTGGAGATGGCGTCAGAGAGAACTCTTCCCAAATAATAAAATTCAGGGATTTTATATATTCTTCCCGAGCGAGACGGGAAAGTAACCATTGAGTTCACAGAATTTAACGACCATTAAGAAAGCAAGACAAAGTAGTTGGCTTAGCCTAATTTACTAACTAACTTACTCTCTTCAAACCTTCTCACAGATAATTTTTATTTGAAACATCTTCATATATGAAACATATTATATACGATGCAATTAACATATATAAATATATGATGTAAACATTCTCTCTCACTATAAATTATATTTTCATCTAGAAGAAAACACATCTCTGCCAACTGAATAGATGTAACAAATATCTGCCTTCTGTATTGATCAGCTCTTCGGTCTAACTCACTATGGTCGCTGACAACACCTGCTGTGGGCTAAATCAGAAAGACCACCTGGAGTCTATGGCTCTTGTTAGTCAAGGACAGGCTTTTAGGACAATTATTTGTTATAATTTCAGGCAGATATTTTGTGTTGAAAAAGCTATTGAATAAACTTTGGCCACCATTGTTTTAGCCACCTTATCACCTTCAAAAAAGTTTTTATAAAAGGTGGCTAGAATTAATGAATTCTTTAGTTACATCATGTGTGTGTGTGTGTGTGTGTGTGTGTGTGTGTGTGTGGAACGCTTCACGATTTTGCGTGTCATCCTTGCGCAGGGGCCATGCTAATCTTCTCTGTATCGTTCCAATTTTAGTATATGTACCGCCGAACAAGCGTGTGTGTGTGTGTGTGTGTGTGATACCAAGGCCTGCCCCCTTGACGGACGAAAGACCATATATTGAAGCTATAGTCTCCAAGTAAGAGTCGTGTATTTGCTAAATCTGGTATTGTGACTTTATCAACGACTGACTGTGATAGATTGTGCAAAGATGGACAAAGGTGATGCATGGTGTTTTCCTTATGTTGAAGGGAGTAATTACCTTTTTCTTATTAAATCCATCTCCTCCCCTCTCCAAATTTTCATCTCTATTTTTAATCTAATTTTCACCAATTATTTAGTATTTTTAATATAGTTAAATATTAAAAATGATGAAGGCATATCTTGACCTTGTTCACATGAGCTTTTCTAGATGGCAGAGCGCCATCTAGTGGTACGAAAATAAGCTGAACGTTTAGTTAACTTGCTCCGAGATATTTGGCCAACCCAATTTCTTAATAAATAAAAAAGTCAACCACGAACTCGTTTCGGGAAGATTGGCCTTCGTCAGGGTGGTGCAGACTACCTCTATGACCAAATATTTGGTCCCAGAGGCCTTCCGAGAAATCAGGAAATGGGTATTTAAGGCCAAGTTTGCGTAAATACGGAACAAGTTAAATAAACGTTTAGTTTATTTTTGTTCCACTAGATGGCGTCGGCCTTTTACTTTTATTTTACACTTTTTTGTATGATCATACATATTTAAAAATCTCAATTAAACATAAATAAATAGTAATGTTTTCTATAATTCGTTTAAAAGTCGTTGTTCATAAATATACAAATGTATTCATAATATTATAATAAATACACCAAAATACATATAAAACATAATTTAATACATGATTTTAGTAACTTTATTTTTTTTTTACATTTGAATTTTTACAAATTTTGTTTGGTCTTTTTATACCACAATAGATTTTTGGAAGCGACCAAACTTTTACAATTTATACAAACATCTGGTGACTAACACAATTTTAAAATCCACATACATAAAATAAATAACATTATTTAAAATAGGAAATGTATTATTTCAGTAAAAATAAAATCTCTATTGTTCCCAATTCTAATTTATTTATTTTCTATATTAGTTAAAATAATAATTATTTTTCTATTGTACGTCTGTGAGATATATTTTATATAATAAAATACTTAATCTATAAATATATTTAATTTTTATATTTCATTTCAATAAATATTTTATATTAATTCTAAAAATATATATACTTTCTATGATGAAGGGAATCTATGGCACTCAGGGTAAAGTTATATTTTAAGACACTAGGGTTAAATTGGGTTAAAACAAAATTCTTACTTGAAATTGATATCTCTTTTAAAAAATTAAAATTTAAACAGCTAATTTTTTAATTAAATAATAATTTTATTCAAGGGCATAATCAAATAATTATATCATAATATATAAGCATTTTATTTTCAAATATTTTTATAATTGATTATTCTGCATTATTTATAAGAATGCATTGAAATATCATATGAGATTTTAGAATTAATTTTGACGAAATAAATAATGAATGCACGATTTTAATTTAGTTATAAAATTTTAATTACATTATTTATATTTACTTACATTTAAATATGTTTTATTTAAATATTTTAATATATTTTATATTTATAATTTATACATTTTTACAAGGATAAAATATGGAATTACATACAGGAGAATAATTGGATATATAAATATTTTTCACTACAGTTTTTAATACCTTTACAGGCCAACTTATCGTTTACTGTTCATTAGCCAATCAGAAAATAGCATTTTTACATAGGTGGAGGTGAATGAAAGTTAGTGAGGGAAATAAATACGAGAAGACATCTTCATTCTTCCCATATCAGCACACAAAAAAAAAAAAACGAACAGATATTTCCAATTCGCGATAAAAATCATGATATGGATCTCTCTACTAAACACATATCATATATAGCCTCATAGATAACTACGAACAGAATGAAAAATCCTTTAAAAAAAATATTTGCGTTTTTGTGGAATGTTGAACAATTATTGATTATTTATCAAACATTATATATTGGTAATAAATTAAACAAATATATTCATATATATTTAAAAGGAAGACTAAATATAAATTATCATATTCTAGAAGATTTTTAAATCAGTTAAAATGGAAGACAATAAATGTATGGAAGATCATTTTCTAATATATTTAAAAAAATAATATATATTTAATAATGTTAACATAATGTAAACATATAAAGTTCTATCTAATATATTTAAATTAATTAGGTAGAGACCTATTTTATACTCCCCGCCATATTTTTAGCACGAAACCTGAAATTTAAATAAATGATACATTTTTTTAGTGGAATAGATTTTACTAAAAAAAGTAAAAAATACTTTTAAAGAATAGGTAAATAAGAAAATAAACCAATAGTAAGCAAGATAACAATTTAATATGTAAATGAGTCACTGTATAAAAGGAGAAAGTCATTTCGCCCTGTTTGTTTTTGACTACAAATACGTCATTATTCAAATTTGTATTTACGGAATTTAATTCGCTATGGCACACAGAAGACGTTTGAGTAACTCTGAGTTGGCGAGAAGTTTGAAAACAGGTCCGATCCACCATTCAGAGATAGCTAACTCCTTATTTATGAATTATTCTGTGATATCAAGACTGATTAGACATCTTCCTGAGAGCCGAACAATCTTCAGAAGGCCTGTCTCAAGATAGCCGACAGTTACAATCCATGCTTATGTTGTTACATATGGTTATTGATAAATTGCGTCTCCATTCAACAGAACTATCAATTCAACAATCTCTCTAACGGCTACAGAAAGGCCAGTGACTATTGTGAATAGAATGATTCATTGGTGTATGACCTCTATATCAGAACAACTACTTGTGAGTCATTAGAGGCAAGGCATAAGAGAGACGGCTTTAGGACGATTGCATGCACATGTTAACAATGGAGAAATATTCTATTCACTGAAGAGTCAAAATGTTCACTAAATTTAGATAGTAGACGTGTTTTAGTGTGTAGAATATTTAGCACTAGGCGCATAGTGAAGTTTCTGGTGCGACTGTATGAGCAGGGATTTCTTTGGCTTAGCATATATACCTCCACGCCTTTTCATGAGGAGCTGTGATTTCCATATGTATAATGGTATACGATTATGTGGATTTAGTAATAAATTGAATTCATTTCAATCGATGTCAATCCTCCTCTTCATATAATACATGATGAATATTAAAGAAAGATGTGCCTAGCATTTTCCTCCAACCTTAAACTAATTGAGCATTTTTGGGATTCCTTAGGTGGGTGCATCCGTTAACCAGCTCCCAGAAACTCCAAAAACTGAAATCTGCTCTCAATATATGTGGCAATCAATGTCAATCTGGTCAATGGACCGTTCGATCGAAATCTGGAATCAACGCTATCAAGCATGTATCATTGCCAGAGGTGGTCAAATCCCTTATTGATTTTTTTTTGTGAAAACATAGCATCAAATCTTTTAACATATTTGAATCTGTAATATATTTAAAATGATGATTAATGCTTTTTTTATGTGTATGCTTATAAAATGTCTATATAGATTTCGAATTTTCGCTCTAAAATACTAAATAAAATTAAATATACCATCTAAAATATATATATTGTACTTTTTGGTTTCGTGCTTAGTTTTTGGAAGGGGAGTCTATAGCTTTGGGGAAGAGAATACACATACACAATAATCACAAACGAATAACTTCCCGATACAATATGTAAATATGTATATATATATATGTCGTATAACATTATATATATTATCAACAGTCACCTACATTAATAATCCTATGTTCCATTTATGTGCATATACACAATGCATAGTGCAGCAAGTTCATCTATATATGCAAATTTGAAACATACATGTGCTTTTTTATTTCGCCATGTTACGAACACTGACAGATACACATCAAGAAGGTGTACTCTACTATAACATATGTGAAATATATTTAAATCTTAACACACACATGTATTATTTATGGAAACATTTAAGCACATTAATAGGGGTAGCATTATAAGCATTTGAAAGTAAATATAACATAACAGAATATTTCAAATAGCAATTTAATAGAGGTGTGTTTTTAACGTGAAATGTCTGCATTTGTTGTTTTATAATTGCATAAGTATATATATTTTTTTGATAGCGCGTTAATTTATTATATAAAATTAAAACATGTAATTATATACGAAATTATAAATATTAACACACCGCTATATTCATATATAGATTCCCAGAATGGTATGCTTATTTGTATGTATGTGCGTTTTAATGCACTCATATTGGTTGTTAAAAGGCATGTGTTTCTAATCAGGTAATTTTGATATATTTATATCAATATACTTAAATCTCCTGAATATCAATCAAACAAATGCTACAGATCTCTGGAGATGGGTTCCTTTATCTTTATTAACGTAATGTCGAGCTTTCAGACATCTCTGTCCTTCTACATGAATATATAAAAACCTGTGTGTTTGGTGTAAAGCTCGAGATTACGCTACATAAAGATGAAATAACCTTATATCCAGAGATCTGTGGTATTTGTTCGATTGATATATTCATATGGTAAAAAAAGCCAAAAATGGTCAGGTGTTAATATTATAAGGTAGAAATGCATATTCTATCCTCTCACATGAACATTTTAGATTCCAGAACACCATCTAGTGAAATAAAAATAAACTAAATGTTAATTTAGGATTGTTCCTTGATATTTGGCTAACTTATTTCTTGATAGATCAAGAAATTCCAACCATGAACGCGTTTCGGGCTGTTTCTCACGTCAACGTAGTGCAAACTGTTACTCAACGACCAAATACTTGACCCACGATACTTCCAGAGAAGGCAACAAATGGGTATTAAAGGCCAAATTATCATAATTGCGCTGATCATGTAAGAAATAAGAAAGGAAATGGTCAGGTGTTGATATTAAAAAGGATAAAAAAGGCATATCTCCTGACCTCTCACCCGGGGAATTATTTTTTCCTCTTATGAGAGGTCAGGATATGTCTTTATAGGTAGATTTTTGTATATTAAACTGGCGAAACCGCTGGGAGGGTTCACCTCTGATGAGCCAGGCCCTCTCATTAATTTTTCCATTGCCGTAAGGGCAGTAGAAATTGTTCAATTTTTTAAAAAATAATCATACACGTCTATAATAGTTTCGAATTTTCAAATGCGTTTTTGCTTTTAATAATTTTATAAATAACATAAAATGGCGGAAGAGCTGTATTTATCTACAAAAAGAAGAACCTCTCTCTCTCTTTAAAAATACATTAAAACAATTCTGTTCATCACCAAGCACAACAAAGTATAAATATACAGGGTGATCCAAAAGTCCCGCACAACTTTAAAATTTAATAACTCCGCGAATATTTGCGCTAGAGCAATGCGGTAAACACCATTGTGTTCAGGATGCAATGGGATTTTTTATGGCAAATAACGAAAAAATTCGAAATTGATTTTAGTTACAACTTTATTCGCTAGATGGCGCTCTACCAGAATCAGAGATTCAGCGGCCAAATTGTTTGATAAATTGAAAAATTTAACTGAACGACACGTATTTTTCCTTTTTGAATACCAGGAAAGAACCCTAATAATATCAAATGATACATTTATAAAACACCATTTCGCCAAAAGTTAGAAGAATTGGTTGACGATTTTTAAATACAATCTGAGATATGTAAAATAGGTATATGCAAATTAAAACATGTAGCAAAAAATATTTATATTTTAGATGGAGTTTTGTGAAATAAATTGAATGTTTGAAAATAACTACTGATATCAATACACGATTTTTGAAATGTTAATATAGTACCAAAAATTATTATGGCACTACTAATAGGATTTCTTGCTATAAGAAATGTATAGTTTCTTGACTAATTGTCGACACTTGACTATTTAACTGGATATTTGTCATGATCCAAAAATGAAATATAGAGGGGAGTGACAAAATATATTTGTCGTACTTTATTCCAAATTTACTATGGGTTTGTCAAATTGTATCATTGTTTATTATGCTGTACATAATTTTGAAAAGGTATCCCCTCAAAAAAAAAAAATCATTTTTAAATCGACCTTTTGCGTTGAAAAACGTGGTAGTAAAATCATTTTGTATTATATTTTGCGCAAAATATCTAAAGTTGGGGGGATACAGAGATTATTCCTTATGCTATTTCTTCTAATGAGCGAAAAGCGATAAACTAAACATAAGGGGTAGAATTGTGTATACCAGTGTTATTCGAGAAGTTATAACACTTTGGCCTACACGACATAAGATGTGGGCAAATGACAATCAAAAAAATTACTTTCACAGAAAAAAAAAGAGTTAAGATGTGAGGACAGCATTTATTATTCCCATAACCCAAAACAAAGAGCTGCAAAATATAACACATGAGGTAACTGCCTTCTCTTTTGTATTAGGTCACATTCCTTGCTCAATGTAGCGCCCTTCATTCTCAACATGACGTTCACCAGTTACAAAAACGGTTTTAAAAGTTCTTCCATTGATTTTTTCAAAGAAAAATGTCTCAATAATAAAAGAAGAAGTGAACCCACACAAAACTGTAAATCTGTGCTGATGAAGTGGTATTTCTGTAAAAATCCTAGGGTTTTCTGTTGCCAAAATGAGGCAGTTTGAATGTTAAATTCTCCCTTTAGATAAAAGTGAGCATCATCTGTTCTTAGAACATTTGACAGCCAGTTTCCATCAATATCAATTTGCCGGAAAACCCATGCAGCGAATTCTTGACGCTTCTCAAAATCGCTGACTTTCAACTCGTGAAAACTTTGAATTTTGTTAGGATATTTTTATAGAAAAATTCTAAATGTGTGTGTTCTCTCCAAACTGTTCCATACGAAATCCCCGTTTGTCGAGAAACTTGT
The DNA here is from genome assembly GCA_030710605.1 of Cordylochernes scorpioides. Lineage (NCBI taxonomy): Eukaryota > Metazoa > Arthropoda > Arachnida > Pseudoscorpiones > Chernetidae > Cordylochernes > Cordylochernes scorpioides. The sequence goes on from CP092880.1 coordinate 47,936,207, forward strand.
CTAGCACTTACTTCTCATACGTGGATAACGTTTCAATAGCTTCAGCATTCTGCAAAACCGTAACAGCCACTGACTTGCATGTCGATGGTCTTCCACTCCGAGGTTTTGCTTCCAGAGATCCAGTTTCCTCAAAACTTTTAATCAATCGCTTTAGAGAGTAGCAACTCATTGGTCCTTTACCGCTTCGAATATCTTTAAAGGAACGAAACGTTCGTAAAGCTTCAGTGGCAGATTTTGAATCACAATTAAAATAATTCACCAAGAGTGCTTTATCCTGTAGTGACGGCATTCCAGGGGGAAGGGGAGAAGTTTGACCACACCTCCTTGCGGTCCCCCCTGGACCCTTGGAATATTTGACCAAATTCTGGTTCGTTTCCAAGATAACTAACGTTGCAACGGCACCCATTTTCAAATGAAGAGCAAAACTGATATCCCCAGTAATGCTACCGCGTCCGAGGTAACCGCCGCGTAAGGAGTTGCAGCTCGAGCTCATGATGAGAAATCTACTACGAGGACACAATTCAATCTACTACAACTCAATATAAATGGTACCCAGAGGAAAATAAAGAGCTGACTTGTCTTCTCTGTGACAACAATGTACATATTAATTGTCCTCAGGAGATAAAATTGAATCAGAATCTGAGATTCAATATCAAAGATTATACAACACTACGAATGGACAGACCGGGAAAATTCGGAGGAGGACTTGCCGTTTTGATTAAAACTCAAGAAATCAAATTTAAGGAAATCGCCTATAATCAGAGTAAGCTTAGAGAAAGCACGACAGAAGCTCAGGCAATAGAAATATATCTTACAGATAAAACAATTCCAATCATAAATGTTTATCACCACGATAATACTAGCATCAATACAGGCCTGATAGAGACATTAAGTGAAGCGTCTTCGGATATCGCAATCATACTTGGTGATTTTAACGCCGAAAGACCAACTTGGGGATCACCTGTCCAGGATAACAAAGGTCAGCAGGTTGAGGACATGCTAACCGACCTCGACCTTACGCCGTTAAATAACGAAAAGAAAACCTATCTATCCAAGTCCACAGGCACAGAATCCGCAATAGACATCACAGCGATAAATTACAACATCGCACCCACAACACAATGGAAAATTCTGAAAAGTGCAATCAGTGACCACAGACCAATTTTAACAACCTTAAAATTCAAAATTGAGAATTTCCAACAGAATAAAAGAACACTGGAAAAATATTTACAGAAAAGCTCAAAGAACTGTGCAACGAAGAATTAAATCACAGAACGATTGACAAAAAGTTGGAAAAATTCTCTTTGAACATATCCAAAGCTGCAAAAGTATCGATACCTAGAGGTAGACGTAAAGACCTGTGAATAATTTACTGGAAGGACCACAATATCGAGGCAATGATTGCAGAGAGAGACAATAAAAATGAACTTCTTTAAACAAATAAAACAGAAGAAATCATAAAGCAACTCATTGAAATTAGTCACAAAATAGAACAAGAAATTTGGATATTCAAACAAGAAAAATGGGCAAAATTCTGCGAAAAAAATGGATCCAAAAAGGAAAGCCATCACTGGAATATGATTAGTGTTATAAAACAATCAAAACCAACAATAATCGTCCAATACTCTAACCGATATGAACAGCGAGAACGAACAAACAGATGGCTGACATAATTGCTGAATATCTTTCAAGCAATTCCAGACTCAGATATACGAATGAAGTCAGGACTCTAAAAATAATATAAACAAGTTAGTTAAACAAGCAAGAAATTACCATCAACAAGATATTTACTCGAGAGACTTCACACTGAATGAGCTAAATTCATCAATAGGAAAGTTAAATCCAAGATGTCACCTGGAGATGCTCTAATCTTTGGTCAAATGATTAAACACTTTGGAGACGAAGCTAAAAATCAACTCCTACGAATACTGAACATTTCATGGCAAACTGGTCAACTACCAAAGAATTGGAAGATATCAATTATAGTGCCAATACTGAAACCAAACAAAGATGCCAAGGAATGCAAGAACTATCGGCCAATTGCTCTTACCAGCATACTTTGTAAAATAACAGAATGAATTATCCACTGTAGGCTCATAGTCTGGCTCACTAAAAATAATAAAATAAACTTCTACCAAACTGCCTAAAGATCCAGACACTGTACAACTGATAAACTGTTCTACTTCTGTCAATCAATAATAGATTTCTAGGAAAAACCGCCAAAGAAGACAACGGCCGTATTCCTGGATATGACCTCAGCTTTTGATCGAGTGTAGAAATTATTTGAAAGGCTGCACAACATCGGAGTAAGAGGAAAAACCTTAATCTGGATTGCAGACTTCTTAAGGGGAAGAAGGATAAAGTTTGGGTCAATGGAACATTTTCCAAGGACCGAAGAACATGGGCTGGTGTAACTCAGGGATCTGTGCTCAGTCCTCTACTCTTCTCTCTATATATTAACTGTTGTTTATGTAAATAGATGGATATTATTTGTATTATTCAAAGTCTCATTATGTAAAAAGATATGTGTATATAAATTGGACATTTTTTGTTGGCCAAACGAAAAGAATCTAAGGCTCTTTATTGGACACGACAAAAACAACAACGGCATTCCAGAGTAAAATAAATCATCAGAGATAGATAAATATTTTTCAAATGAATTAAAATAAATACAATCGATACTGAGAGAGAGTTGAATTTAAAAAAAAATAGAAAATTATTATTTTCGAAATATAAATAGCTGAGAAGATTCCAGCAAACCTCATCTATAATATCAGTTTTTTTTTTGCTACATGTTTTAATTTGCATATACCTATTTTACATATCTCAGATTGTATTTAAAAATCGTTAACCATTTCTTCTAACTTTTGGCGAAATGGTGTTTTATTAATTTATCATTTGATATTATTAGGGTTCTTTCCTGGTATCCAAAAAGTAAAAATACGTGTCGTTCAGTTAAATTTTTCAATTTATCAAACAATTTGGCCGCTGAATCGCTGATTCTGGTAGGGCGCCATCTAGCGAATAAAGTTGTAACTAAAATCAATTTCGAATTTTTCATTATTTGCCATAAAAAATCCCATTGCATCCTGAACACAATGGTGTTTACCGAATTGCTCTAGCGCAAATATTCGCGGAGTTATTAATTTTTAAAGTTGTGCGGGACTTTTGGATCACCCTGTATATAGCAAAATATAATTTTTAAATTCTCTAAAAGTGAATAATTTTAAAAGAACATTGTTTTCTTTTGAATGGTCCTTGTAATTCCTCTATCCTTGAAAGGCCATAAATAGAGTGAACTTCTCATAGGTAAACATTCAAAAAGCGACCCCTTCAATGAGCTATCATCTTTGTGAGAAATCATGGCATAGCCTCCATTGAAGATGGATTCGAGGGATTTAAGCTTTTAAAGGTGTTTACGAGACTACAACGAATTTTTAAAAAACGCTTGCTTTTCAAAATCTCGCAACAAACCAAATACTTTGAAATATTCTTTAATATTAATTAATGATTATTTTGAGTGGTGTCGAGGAAGGATGGTCTAAACCGTTGGTTTTCAACCGCTACGACCCGGGTTCGAATTCTTCATTGACAAAAACACTGTAAAAAAAAAGTGCCTCACAATGGTCCCCGATTCTTGCAAAAGTCCAACTACAACAGCGAGTGCAAGTAACCAAACGGGGCTCTGGTACATTTGTAAGTGCAAATTCGAACTGCTTTTCACATATGTAGACATGTGGTGCACTTACAGTAAAAGCAGTCGCCTACTTCTAGCCAACATGATTATCATGGCCTGTACCACATCTACTAGGGATAAGAAAAAAAAACTGCTATTTTACTTATGCTTTTTTCAAAATAAACTTCAATTCTCTATCCAAGTTGTAGTTATATGTCCTAGTGATACAACCGTTTTTATCAACATTATAAAGATCTGATGTTTGATCTTCTTAAAGAGATCCTAATAGTACATTTTAGCGGCGTAAGAATAGGTCACATTTATTACATTGACACATTTTTCTGATCAAGCTTGTAGAGCTTGAGAATTTTGATGCTGTCTGCTGGGGATGAGTAGAGCTCATCAATGGATGAGTCGATACAGTCAATAGTGTGTTTTGAGGTTGCAGGTTGACACTTAGTACATAGTGGGAAATCCTTACAACCATTCTAGAAATTCATTTTTCGTAGATGACTAGACTTAAGTCTGGAAATCAAAGACTGCAGTTCTCTTGGGAGGACAGAACCGGTGCTCAATTATTTTTGAAAATGTTCCGTTGCTTATACGATAGGGTGAATTTCTAGTGTGTATATATATATAATAGATTTTTCCTCATTTGTTAAACAAAATTTAAAAATGTGAAAATAGTACAAATGTGAAATTGAACTGGAATAAGGTGAATATAGAAAAAAGGCATCTCCTTATCGTGCAAAAGAAAGTTGCTGATGGCTTACGCCATCTATCGGGATAAATATAAACTCTATTCGGTGATTCTCAATTATTCCAACCGTCCGAAACGCGTACGTGGTTAGGTTTTCTTGATTGATCAGCACAGGGCTAATTCTAGAATGATTAAAAATCAACAAAAAGTTGATATTTATTCCGATAGATGGCGCAAGCCATCAGCAACTTTCAGTGTCCCGATAAGGAAATTCTTTTTCTTAAAATAAAAAAGGTTATCTCCAAAATTTGTACTGAAAACTTTAAAAAATTATTTAAAATGTTTAACGTAAACAATTAATGAAGAGAAATCTAGTCATCAATCGTTGAATTTATTATTATTATTTGTGGCAATATCTTTCTTATCATTTGTATTATAAAATATTTTATTCAGACCTTACTGAAATGTTATTTTCTCAACGTTTCAGCAAAAAAAATCTATTCTTCGTCAGAAGAAATAAAAATTAAGCATTTTGGCAAGATGTTAAACATTATTCTATCTACCTAATTATTTAACGCCATGCCACACAACGAAAAATGCTTGATTTTTATTTCTCCTGACGAGAACAACAGTTTTTTGTTGAAACGTTGAGAAAATAAAATTTTAACTATCTGAGGTGTATATTTTTAAGGGAAAAAAGTAAATTTTGAAAATAGAGCAATCCATAAATATATCTTTAATTGAAAAGGAATATATTGGAACAAAATTTAATATATTTTACCAAAATTTCATTTGGCTAAACGCCAACTTTTTTCAAGGTATTATACCTTATTAATGTCTTATGTTATAATACCTTGAAAAAGGTTGGCGTTCAGCCAACTGATATATTGGTAAAATAAATGGTATCGTGATCCAATATATGCTTTTTTAATATTTTAATATATATATATATATATTAAAAATAAAGAAGGCATCTCCTGACCACGAGCACATGTGCTTTTTAGATGGCAGAGCGCCATCTAGTGGAGCATAAATAAACTAAACGTTTATTTAGCTTGCTCCGTGATATTTGGCCAACCCAATTTCTTGATAAATCAAGAAAAGCCATCCACGAACGCGTTTCGCGCTGTTGGCGCTCGTCAGCGTGGAGAAGGCTGTAACCACTGCGACCAAAAGATTTTTGGTCCCAATGGCTTCCCGAAAAATCAAGAAATGGGTATTTAAGGCCAAATTTGCGTAAAGACACTTAAAACATGAAAAAACAATAGAAAAAAATAAAAGATAACTTGTTCAGGTGTTGATATTAAAAATAAAGAAGGCATCTCCTGATTTTTCGGGAAGCCATTGTGACCAAAAATATTTTTGGTCGCAGTGGTTACAGCCTTCTCCACGCTGACGAGCGCCAACAGCGCGAAACGCGTTCGTGGATGGCTTTTCTTGATTTATCAAGAAATTGGGTTTGGCCAAATATCACGGAGCAAGCTAAATAAACGTTTAGTTTATTTATGCTCCACTAGTAGGCGCTCTGCCATCTAAAAAGCACATGTGCTCGTGGTCAGGAGATGCCTTCTTTATTTTTAATATCAACACTTGACCCAGTTATCCATTATTTTTTTCTATTTGTTTTTCATATATATATATGTTATATAATTTTTAAAAATTTATAGAAATGTCATAAATATAAATCTTTGTAAATATTATTTTATTTTAATCATCTTTCTAAAATAACTCTGTTATTCTTTGGCCACCAGATGGCGCCACTTTAAATATATAAATGAATTGTTTTTGTTTTTTAGAGTAGGTTAGGTTAAGTTAGATATAATTTTTATAAATATGTAAATTGTAATATAGGATTAATTGCTAAATTCTATATTTACTTTAAATTTAATGTATTCTTTTGCTCAAGAGTTCACAAAATAAACTTCTTGAGATTAATTTTCTTTTTTTTTTAATTACATTCTTAATGACTGCACTTTTAACTTTAAAAAATCATTTTAAATCTACATAGTTTGTAACATAAATATATATATATATATATAAAGGGCATCTCCTGACCACGAGCACATGTGCTTTTTAGATGGCAGAGCGCCATTATATATATATAATTTTTAACGCCCTGCCAAATGATTTATTTTTATTTCTCCTGACGAAGACAAAATATTTTTGTTGACACGTTGAGAAAATAAAACTTTAACTAGCTGATGAGTCTATTTTTAAGAAAAAATATATAGTATACTGCGAAATATATCAAGCAATTCATTTAAGATATTCAATTATGAAGCGCTTAAATTGGATTAAAATAATTTCAACGTGGCTTCTTCTATGAGAGAACATTGCTAGGCATGTCATCAACTGTGGATATAGAGGCAAGGTGATGAGAAAAGTCGAAATATTGGAAGAATAAATAATTCTATTTCAAGATAAACATACTTCATAATTAACAGTATATTCAAAGTAAAAATGGCATATCCTGACCCCTTACATGAGCATTTTAGATGGCAAAGGCCATCTAGTATATATATATCTATATATATATAACATTTTATGTTTGTATGTTTGTCTGTTTGTTTGTTTGTTGGTTTGTATGTCCGGTATACAAATTCGCAGTAGTTCACTAATTCAAACCAAAATTTCCATACATAGGTAATAAAAAACGGGGAATACGATAGGCTATTTAAAAATATATATAAATTAATTATTAAAACTATATATTTTTAGTCAGAAAATGATGATGACGATATTGCTGTATCATGTTTGATTATCATATACAAAATTATATCGGGAAAAATTCCAAAAGGCAGAGACCACGGGTGAAACCAGTTCATTATTTTGTACGCAGGAACAAAATTCTAACAGAAAAACATTCATTCGAGCAGAAAACAAAAGCCAAATCATCTTTCTATAAAAATATCGCTTCTCAGACACAAAGTTTGGAGCGGGACGTTTCATAAGAGTGACATCCACGGCGCCAATTTATAATTGTAACGAATAGTATTTGAATAAAAACATTTAATCGGGTAAAACCCGGGCGTTGCCCGGGTCATTCGGCTAGTTAAAAATAAAGAAAGCATGTCCTGACCACAAGCACATGTGCTTTTAAGATAGCAGAGCGCCATCTAGGGGAGAAAAAATAAAATAACGTTTATTTAACTTGCTCCGTGATATTTAGTCAACCCAATTTCTTGATAAATCAAGAAAAACCATCCAAGAACGCGTTTCGCGCTGTTAGCGCTCGTCAGCGTTGAGCAGGCTGTACCATTTTTTCTATTATTTTTTCATATATATATATATATAAATTATCATTACTCCTTCTCTAACACCAACTATATTTCATAATAATTATATTTATTTCTACTTTATTGTTCAGTAATAGCTTGCTATACAGACATTATACTACCAATTTGACATCAAAACTTTCTATAACTTTCTTTATATATATATATTATAAAACCTTTATATATATATTTTGTGTATGTATTGGTGTACCAAATGAGGCACTTCTCCCTTTATTTGTGCATCAGAACTATGCACTACGCATCCTAATAAAAACTCTACTAGTAAAAATAAAGAATGAGCCAAAACACACCAGTTTTGCCAAAAACTGGTGTTTTGGCTCATTTAGACAAAATTGAGGGACAAAGCCCAAAACCATGGTATACAGTTTGGCCTTTTGTCTGAATTTTCCTAATTGGTGTTGTGGCTTATTCTTTATCAACACTAGTAAAGGTTTACTAGAGTGATGCACAGTGCTCCGTTTTGATGCACAAATGAAGGAAAAGGTGCCTCTTCAGGTACACGAATATCATTCTCCCGCAACTTTATGGTAAATATAAGAAAAGACATCTCCTTATCGTGCAACTGATAGTTGCTGATGGCTCGCGCCATCTATTGAAATGATTCTCAACTATTCGTTGATTTTTTAAAATTTATTCCAGAATTGTGGTCAAATACCTATTCTTTATTAATCAAGAAAAGCTAACCACCTACTCGTTTCGGGCTTTTGGCCCTCGTCAGCGTGGTGCAAGCTATACCTCAAACACCAAAAAAACTGGTCATTCAGACATCCTGAAAAATCATGCAAAGGGTACCTGTGTATTAATGTTATATAAAAATTGTATTTTATTTTAAAGTTATAATTTATAGAACAAACTAGCGGATGTACCCGGCTTCGCCCGTGTTTTACCCGAGTAAAGGTTTGTCTAACGAATCTCTCGATAAAGTGAACATTTTTTCCCGGTCCCTTGAAAAATATTCGATAAGTTGAATAAAATCAATATTAATCGGTACCCGAGTAAAGGTCTGTCTAACGAACATTTGTTAAAACAATTCTCTATAAACTTATAAAAAGAAATAGATATATTTTGATAATTTGAAACTGATAAAGTGATCATTTTTTCCCGGTCCCTGTGTGCCGTGTCATTCTGAATTTTGTCTTTCCTAATTTTCTACATTACAAAATCATCGTTTTATCTAGTGAACATTTTTTCCCGGTCCCTTGAAAAATACTCGATAAGGTTGAATAAATTCATGGTCGTTTATGGAAGATGGACGAAGTTTCCGGAGGTCATCTTGGGCAAGCTCCCGCGAGGCTTTTTTTCTTGTCTAATTGGCACAGCTGTGTCACCAACTCAGCCCTGATTGGTCGGTGGGTACTTGGACTGTCGGCCGGCGGCCGGGCGAATCCATTCTCTCACGGGCTGGGGCAGATCTAAGCCTATCTCCGTCGCAAGGTTGCGCTGCTTGCGAGTTAAAGCTACAAATCTGCAAATAACTCTAAGGATATTCAAGATATTCAAGAAATTATTTTTCGTAAACCTTTCCGGGGATAAAATTTCACGGCGATTGGATGTATGGTTTTTGAATCCATAGAGGACACACACACACAGACAGACAGACATTCAATTTTATATATATATAGATTACTGTTTAAAACGACCGCTAGATGTCGCGGCTTTCCCTATATAAAACTATTGTTGTTGTTTCCCGTTGGCCGGCTCAAATCTTTTTATACAAATGTAAATATGTAATCTTTTATTTTCTTCTTTACGCCTCAAATCAGGTATTTCTTCCTTAATTATTTTCATCAACTCAATTAAAGGAAATTGTGATTCATAGTTCATTTTATTTCATTTTTTACCACGACTGCAATACCATTAAGTACTCATGTATCATTGAACAACTTAAGAAAATCCTTTTTGTAATAATAACCGACAGGATAAATTTTATAACATATATATACATTAATTAAAAAGGCATATATTGGATCAAAATATCATTTATTTTACCAATATTTTTGTTGGGTGAACGCCAACCTTTATCAAGGTGTTTTAAAGTTTATTTATGGATTGCTCTATTTTCAAAATATATATATATACATCTCTTGTTTTCAAATATAATCTTGAAAAATGTTTGTATTTTCTAGCTATTACGAGAACATGGAGAGAGAGAGAGAGAACAAAAGTGGGTCTAGGAAACTTCAGAAAGGGTAAAAAATAAACATTTCCAAATCCTTAATTATATTTGTTGTACTAACGAAAAGAGAAACAAAGTAATCATAAATAAATCAAACGATGGATTGAGGGCATCGTCTGTTTATATACCTGATCTCTGCAATTATTGCCATCTAGCGATATAATTTAAAACTAAAATTGATTTTTAAGAAATTGTTTACGAAAAGAATATTTTAAAGCTAGCGAAAGAAAAAAAAATTACCCTGTTTGCTTATCTTCTTTCCGAGTAAACGTTTGTTGATTCAATTGTTATAACATATTTTGAGACATTAGGAGTTTTGATAATAATATCATATATTCTTATATATATTATAATTATAAATCTTTCTCTCACAGCAATATATAATAATTTTCTAACTCTAAATGAATTCGCTATTGAGATAATTTGCATATGTTCTTTCAATAGCAACACAAACAAACGTACCTTTATATTTTATTTATTCAGATTAAGTATTCGAACTGCTTTTCACATGTCTAGACATGTGGTGCACTTACAGTAAAAGCAGTCGTTAACTATCCACCATGATTATCATGGCCTGTACCACGTACACTTGGGATAATAAAAAAGATTAGGTATTAGCAAGTATAATATAAATGTATTCATATTATATTAATATTTCATGGATGAAAATGCAATTGAGGCCATTTATATGGTTAATTTTCATTTTTTCACATATAAATATTTAATAGCTACTCCTTTCAAAACAAATATTATACTCTCTTGTAAATATAAATCCAGATAAAATCGAATTCCGTGTGACTTTCAATAAGGATAAAGCAAAGATACATTTCTTTTCTATTTATATAAATTGATCAAAACATTTATTCTCATTCACCAGATAAAGTCTGCTCTAATTTATAAATAAATCTCATAACATGCCACTGATACACGTGCTGAGATAAGCCAACAACCGAGAAAAGGTATGTGGACAGTTTTTTTCGATCCTATTGTCATGAAAAAAAAAAGATATTGATTTTTATCATAAAATAATTTAGCTTGTATTTATACGGATAAATTGTATGTAAGAAGATGTAAAATTCTTCTCTGAAAGTTTATGAAGGTTTAAGTTCATAATAGGTTAAGAACATATTGTATTGATAATACCTCTACAGACACCGAAGACAAAGTACCATTTAAGATAACAATTATTAGTAAGAAAATTTTAATTTAAATCGCTCTAAAGAGTAAAGAGTCCAAAGCTCCAATGGTTGTTGAAGATAACGAATTTATTTAGATTCAATGATGATAATCTTCATTTAAACTTTTAATATTTAGTTACTCGCGCCAATTTTACTGACGTTAGTACTCGCGCGGGGTCTCGCAGACCTCAATATTTTACAATGAATAAAATACTTTAAAAATAAATAAAGATATAATTTTGCTTGCAGCCAAAAAAGTGCAGTCTTTAGTTTACAAATATATCAATTTATAATAAAAACCTACATTATTAATTTTTATTTTTTGATAAAATTGATAATATGGCAAAAAATTTAAACTATCGATATATAAAAACAATTTCTTCAAAATATAAATGATAATCTAAATTATCCTTGTACACACATCTTGCAAAGTGTTGTTGAGTGTCCAGTGTAAATGTGTGTAGCGCAGTTAGCACACATAAATTTGGAATTTCGGTCTTTGGAGCGATCACAATACTGGCAACACTTCCGTTTCGCTGATGTGACCCTGGCCGATTTTCTTCCTAAAGTAACAAGAACTTTATATCTGTCAATTAATTATAACATTTTAAAACTTTACTTGTTGTGGCTTATCTGTAGAAACATCTGTAAAAATAATATTTTTGATTTATTTTGCCAGAAAATATTTATTTTTCCGTTTTTGTAGGTTTGGGTCAATTATCCCAAATGCAATCCCTTCAATGAACGATCTTAATTTTAATATTTTCAAATTTTTGTTCTTTTTATTTATAACTTTTGTTGAAACATTGATGAGATCAAAAAAGAGGCACAATGGCCATCTCCTTGTCCTCCTACTTACTGTGTAATTTTTACACAATTGAACAACTACATCAACACCTGATTCATTTCATTACATTTATTTTATCTCTGATTTAGATTTTCCACCAGAATGAGAATCTATTTGTTTTGTGGAGTCCATGATTGAAATTAAAATAACTGCTTTGGACTTTTTGGTACATATGAAACCAGTGTACTCTCTCTTTTCTTGAATCCAAAAATGGAAGAGTAAGTTGAAAGTATTTTGTAGCAAAAATTGGGGGAATTTCCGTTTTATTTTTATTTATTGTTCATAAAAAACTAAGTCAAAGTCATAGATAAAATATATAAAGTGTTACCGAGATATAAGCCAGCTTACCTCTTTCACCATACTTGAAAATTAAAGTTACGTTATTACTCGCGCGGGTTTCAATGGACCCCGACTCCATTTATTGTATATTATAGGGCAACAAAATTAAGTTAATATATGTTTGCATGTTCATTGTCTCATAAAATTAAGCTACTAAAGTTGTCATCTCCAAATGTTTTATAGAATTCTAGATATTTAATGAAAAAGTTTGTCTGGGGTCTATCAGACCCCGCGCGAGTACTTAACGAGTTCTATTAGACTTGGTAAGTCACATTCCATTAGAACGGACATAATAGTCCTAGTTGGACTAGCGGTTAGACTTAACGAGTTCTATTAGACTTGGTGAGTCACATTCCATTTGAACGGACATAATAGTCCTAGTTGGACTAGCGGTTAGCCTTAACGAGTTCTATTAGACTTGGTGAGTCACATTCAATTAAAACGGACATAATAGTCCTAGTTGGACTAGCGATTAGACTTAACGAGTTCTATTAGACCTGGTGAGTCACATTCCATTAGAACGGTCATAATAGTCCTAGTTGGACTAGCGGTTAGCCCTAACGAGTTCTATTAGACTTGGTGAGTCATATTCCATTAGAACGGACATAATAGTCCTAGTTGGACTAGCGGTTAGCCTTAACGAGTTCTATTAGACTTGGTGAGTCACATTCCATTAGAACGGACATAATAGTCCTAGTTGGACTAGCGGTTAGCCCTAACGAGTTCTATTAGACTTGGTGAGTCACATTCCATTAGAACGGACATAATAGTCCTAGTTGGACTAGCGGTTAGACTTAACGAGTTCTATTAGACTTGGTGAGTCACATTCCATTTGAACGGTCATAATAGTCCTAGTTGGACGAGCGGTTAGCCCTAACGAGTTCTATTAGACTTGGTGAGTCACATTCCATTAACACAGACATAATAGTCCTAGTTGGACTAGCGGTTAGCCTTAACGAGTTCTTTCAGACTTGGTGAGTCACATTCCATTAAAACAGACATAATAGTCCTAGTTGGACTAGCGGTTAGCCTTAACGAGTTCTTTCAGACTTGATAAGTTACATTCCATTAGAACGGTCATAATAGTCCTAGTTGGACTAGCGGTTAGCCTAAACGAGTTCTATTAGACTTGGTGAGACACATTCCATTGTAAATGCCTCAATGGTCCTAGTTGGAATAGGGGGTAGCCTTATCTAGTTCTTTCTGACTTGGCGAGTCACATTCCATTTGAACTGAGGCAGTTCTTGCCTCAAAAGTGTTCTTAAATACATTCACACAAGTAACTCGTCAAAATTAGAATCCATATCAGCAATAGTGTCATGATCAATGACAAAACGATCTGGTCGATCAAACTGGCAAAATCATTTCATGAAAGCAAATTTTAAAATTTTATTTTTTAGAAATGGTTATATAAAACTTCATACCAAAACCATAGAAGCAATGGGCGCCTCTCCCGTCAAAATAAACGTCAAAACCTGACGCCATCTATTGACCGTCGCCGCAACTAGCGGCCTCGGGTCGGTGACAAAGCCACAACACCAGCTTTGGCAAACTGAGAAGCGTCCACCTAGAGACCATGGTTTCGGGCTAATGGCCCTCGTCAGTCTAGGACGGACTTTATTCCATGAGATCCACACGGGATCTAATGGAATCTTCACAATCTACCATAGAGGTGTTTTGCTGGCAATGTGGCTGGGCCAAATCTATGGCTAGAATATAGATGGAAAATTTGCCGGGAGGAAATTAATCCATAGAAGCAATGGGCGCCTCTCCCGTCAAAATAGATGGCGTCAGGTTTTGACGTTTATTTTGACGGGAGAGGCGCCCATTGCTTCTATGGATTAATTTCCTCCCGGCAAATTTTCCATCTATATTCATACCTAAACGATACCTTAAATTAGAATATTTTTCACTAAACTAAGATAATTCACATTTAGAAGAAATAAATTAATTAATCTCCAATATTGATGTTTAAAAGGCGCCTGGAATAGATAGCAACAGCAATAATTTGATCAAATATGTTTCCTCTAAAATTGTATCGTTGCTAAATGGATTATTTAATAAATGTATTCAAAAAGGATATTATCCTGATGAATGGAAAAGAGCAGCTCTTAAAATAATTCCTAAACCTAACAAAACGATTTTGGAAATTGTTAAAAGCTACCGACCTATATCTCTAATATCAAATCTCTCCAAGATTTTTGAAAAAATACTAAAAAATATAATTCATGAATTTTTTCAAGAAAATAATATTTTAAACAATAGACAGCATGGATTTATAAAAATGAAATCAACGATAACATGTTTGGAAAAAATAACAGTGGTTATATTAGAACATAGACAGAATCATTTAGTGTCGTTTATTGTAATCGATGTAGATGGTGCATTTGACAATGCATGGTGGCCAGCTCTTTATAAAAGAATAGATCAAGATAATTTACCGGTTGATTTGATGAAAATATTGCAACCTTCCTTGAATAATAGAAAATTAATTTTTACTTATGGTGATAAGAAGGTTAATAAAACAATTTCAAAAGGCTATCCACAGGGCGGACCACTATCTCCATTGCTATATAGGAGGACATAGCGCTTTAAATTGAAATAAAATTAAAAAAAAACTAAGAGAATTCACAGGAACGTAATTCAAAGCCTGTCCTATGAACTTATCTAGGATACATAACTCCTTTCCTATGCGGTATAAGCTAATTTGGGCTTATTATCATTCACCATTGATGATAAGTTAGCTTCATAGGGCCCCAAATTCAATTTAAATGAATAAGAAATTGATACATAGAATAGTACTGAAATAAACTGTACAATAATTGTATCGGTCTGTTGAAACGAATTGCAAGGGATTCCCACTGGTTAACAATAATCTCTTAATATTCTCAAATTTATTACAGCCTGCACCACGCTGCGCGGGCCAACAGCCTGAAGCGCATTCGTGGTTGGCTTTTCTTGATTTATCAAGAAAATGGTTTTAGCCAAATATCATGGAACAGGCTAAATAAACGTTTGGTTGATTTCTGTTCCACTAAATGGACCTCTGCTATCTGAAAATCTCATGTGCTCGTCGTCAGGATATGCCTTTTTTGATTTCATTACAAAAATTTTATGAAATATTTTTTAAATGCGATACAATTGGATAAATGGATATATCCTGAAAGCTAAATGATAGAGGATGCTAAACCCAACCTTAGTGGAACCTGATGCTTCCTCAGAATGAAGGGAAGGCTATTATCAGAAGGAGCCAAAGAAGAACAAATAATGTAAAAAGAACGTGTTTTAAAAACAAACAATTCTATGATGATAAATAACAAATAAGATAAGATAAGAGAGAGAGAGCAACATATGAAGGCAAAAAATCTACGATTGCAAAATCAAATAAATTAAAAATAAATAAATCTGTTAATATTTAGAAAATAAAAATAAAACGATCAGATGGACCAAAAAAAATAACGAAAATATTGGTATATAGATGGATATTTATAGTTAAGTATCTTTGGAGGAGATAGCTTCAAACTTTACAACTGTTAACTCTGTTAGCCTATTATCTATATAGATTTGCTTTTAAACATATTCTGTGGTTTGATGCAATTTCAAGAGAATGTTCCCCATTCAAATATAAGTATAAAGACCGCATCATCGTTAGAAAAGAGAATCTATAAAGAACAATAACAAATAAGAAAACTACGAGATACTTCAGGCAAAATTGTCACCATTATTCTGACGCGGTGATCTATGCTACAAACTGTCGGCCACTAGACCAGGTTGGTACATTAGTCTGTAACCTATAGCCCTCTTTATGAAAAATAAGACTATTAAGCACGAATATTATTTGTTGTAAGATTATAAACTCAAAAGGAGCTTTTTTATAGAATATTTTTATTTCGCTAGCTTTCGAACGACATCGTTCTTCAACGGGCGTTACGCCCGTCTTTACCCGTTGAAGTGCGATGCCGTTCGAAAGCTAGCAAAATAAACATGTTATTATATAGAAGAAGTTCCTTTTGAGTTTATAATCTTACAATAAAGTTATGGTAATCGAAAGTTGATGTCTACACACGAATTTTATTTATTTAAAAAATACCTTTTGCTGCCTTATTGCGAAAAAGAATGTCGAGAGGGATTGGCTCTATATTGTTGAAATTCACCTGAACGCTTTTTAAAGCTCTAGAAATATACGGTTCTGCTTATATATGCAACATTGTAGGGTGGAGTATTAGTTTTTGCATTTATGGAAGCTACAGACATAAGCCTTTAAGACAGTATATTCACATATAACTCTATGATATAAAAATATAAACAGTAGCAATGCGTTTCTTTATTCGTTAAAAGTGCAAGCTTTCGGATCTTTATAAACCTTTCACAGGCATAGCTTTAGGTTGAGAGAATGAGAATATATGTAAATAATATTTTTTTTTTACTATTCCCTAGTACACATGGTACAGGCCGTGATAATCATGGTGGGTAGAGGTAGGCGACTGCTTTTAATTTAAGTGCACCAGGATATGTATATATCCTCATTCTCTCAAACTAAAGCTATGCCTATGGAAGGATTACAAAGTCCGAGAGCTTGCACTTTCAACGAATAAAGAAACGCATTGCTACAGTTTATATATTTATATTTATACTTTATTGAAATTCTCTCTTTTATGATATAACTATTTGCATCGCTTGAAGAATGTTCTCCAGAAAAATAACGACAATGCCATTTAGGCATAAATTAATTATAAAGAAAATATAACGCGCCATCTATATACAGTTAAACCTGTCTATAGCGCCCCCTCTAAATAGCGCCTTCCTCTCTATAGCGCCCGATTTCAAACATTAAAATGTAAACATTTTACATTAAAAGTGACCTGTCTATAGCACCCTATTTTGGTGAGTCTTAAGAGGGGGCGCTATAGACAGGTTTAACTGTATATGAAATGAAACTATTTCTTATTTGAACAAACTTTCTTATTTTATTTTACTGCGATGAAACTATAGCCCAGCTTGCAGCCAAACTGGGGACCCCCTGAAATTGCTGCGTGATAAACGACAAGTTTTTCGATCTTTTTTAGGAAAACTCCCTGGACAACGCGATCTCATGCCGTGTAGGTTAGGGCATGTTTTAGCACGTGAGACAGGTGGAAGATGATAATCCAGGTGCGGGAAATATGGGCGGGATACAGGGAGGTTGGTTGGTGGAGCATGTACCAGACACTCTCTCCTCTTGTCTTGGATCGATTGGCTTATACAGCTGGAATTCCAATAGGATTCTTGGTATACAGGTAATCATCAATTCTATAAACGTCTGTGATTCTGAGATAATAGAGGAAACTGCAAATATTCAAAGCATTAAGCATAGCTCTTTCTCTTATATCACAAACAATTTGTATTGAATTTGGATTGATTGCACATCATCTATAAATCGATATTTAAAACATTTTTCGGCATCTTGTAATAAATAATGTGACACTATCTCCATGAAAATTAGAAATTATGGGAATGTGGTTCTCTGTAGTGAACTATTGTACTGTCTTGGTCAGCGCGTATGGCTGCGGCAGTTATTTTAAGTGGAATTCTATGTTAAACCAGCTAAATATTTTATAACTTTTTATAATTTTATATTTTGCGTTTTTTCATACTCAAACTTCATGAATAAAATTCATAACATACTTTCTTTACACTGTAAAAATTATGTTTTTAACGTAAAGGTTGTTGGGTGCTTCAGTTCTTCAATGGTGGAGCCCAGACTACCGAGTAAGTATTTATAGCTATAGAGGGAAGAGGCTGTGTGTTGGGTGTTTCAGTTCTTCAATGGTGGAGCCCAGATCACCGAGTAACTATGTATAGCTATAGAGGGAAGAGGCTGTGTGTTGGGTGCTTCAGGTCTTCAATGGTGGAGCCCAGATTACCGAGTAACTATGTATAGCTATAGAGGGAAGAGGCTGTGTTGGGTGCTTCAGGTCTTCAATGGTGGAGCCCAGACTACCGAGTAAGTATGTATAGCTATAGAGGGAAGAGGCTGTGTGTTGGGTGCTTCAGGTCTTCAATGGTGGAGCCCAGACTACCGAGTAAGTATGTATAGCTAGAGAGGGAGGAGGCTGTGTGTTGGGTGCTTCAGGTCTTCAATGGTGGAGCCCAGACTATCGAGTAAGTATGTATAGCTAGAGAGGGGGGAGGCTGTGTGTTGGGTGTTTCGGATCTTCAATGGTGGAGCCCAGACTACCGAGTAAATTTGTATAGCTAGAGAGGGAGGAGGCTGTGTGTTGGGTGTTTCAGTTCTTCAATGGTGGAGCCCAGACTACCGAGTAAGTATGTATAGCTAGAGGAGGCTTTGTGTTGTGTGTTTTCAGTTCTTCAATGGTGGAGCCCTGAGACTAGAGTAAGTATAGATAGTTTCTAACTCCTTGCGTGCAGATACTCTACCCCCTATTATAGTTTAGGGAGATACTTCCTGAGAGCCAACCATTAGTAGAATGACCCCTCAGTCCTGAAGAACAAGGTCTAACTTTACCATGTACGCAAGACTGTGGTGTCGAGACTCTCTTCGGATGAATCTGGCCACAGTCGAGTACGAGCGGGAATATAGACCTCAAGTACGATAAGGGAGATCAGAGCGGGTGTCAAATACGCGAAACCGGTTCGCGCACAATGATGGAAGTCTCCACGTGTCTAACCCGTGCGTTTCAGGCGGTCCCATGTTCTCTACCTTCTCGTGGTGGGACTGTTAAGGGGGCCGCTGCTCGCCATGTATCTCTACAGTACCCATATTGTGTACCTATCTATAGTACACGCCATGTGTACGCACGACACTATACTATATAAAAGAGCAGCGGCCCCCGACCAAAGAGAACGAAGAGCCAAACTACTGCTTTCAATCGCTAACCCATCATTTTATGCAGATAGCTTCAATGTTGACTCCAAATAGCAACTTAGAAACTATGTTCTGGTACCTATTCTATCTTCACGTGAAGCACCAACTATTGTATCGTGTTTGCAGAGAGCCCAAATCTATCAGATTCAATGTCAGTGCATCCTCCTATTCAGGAAACTACTGACGGCCCGATCTTACTGGGTCTCGAGCGGCTCAGCACGTGTTCTAGGCAGGCAGAGTGTGGTGCTGTATTTGCAATCCAAGCAATATATAACTTGGTGGCCGCAGTTTTGTGTATTTCAGGCTGTGATGGGACAATCCTAATTAATATAAAATTAGGCAACAATAACCTAACCTCAGAAGTAAATAATATCGATACTAATAATTATTATTTTTTTAATTATAAATAGTTTTAAAACTTTAATTAAAATGCTCTAAAAAGGTATAAAATGAATATTTCAGCTTCGATCATTGAACAATTAGATCTATATGAGTCAAAAGAAAAGCGACGATCATCAAGAATTTCTAACTTAATGTGACCTAATATGAAGCAACTGATTAATAAGAGATTTTAGGTTTGGCTGAATATTTTACCTCTTCACTCAATATACGATAGTCCATTCCCGACTACCCAGAAGTCTTAAATTTTGTGTAAATAATGTTATTTGTGTTGTTACCTGAAATAAGCAAGGGTGAAGAATTTGAGATTTCTATGTGGTCTTGAGAGAAGTATATTAAAACGTACAAAAATTAAGTCCAGCCCTGACCACCCCTTGGAACTATAGTCGCTCATTACTCTAGCGAAACGGCCGCGCCTACTTCCTTTCGTTTGTAAGGGAATATAACAATGGTGAAGATGTGTGGTCTTTAGCAAGAATCGGAGGTCATTGGAGCATTTTTATTTTTAGAAAAAAGTGCCCAATGCGGAATTTGAATCCAACGGTTTAGACCACACTTCCACCCACCCCTTTTTATAAAAATATAATAAAAATATAAAAAGGTCTGGTGTTGATAATAAAAACAAGAAAGACACAACCTGAACGCTCACATAAGCTTTTTAGATGGCGTTTTGCCATACTAGAAATAATCATAATTTTGATGTCTATGCACAAATCATAGTAACATGTTATAAAACTACAAAACCACTATATGCGTTAATTAAATGATATATCTTGTGTTATCAGTAATATTAACTATCCTGTGAGCAATAGATATCCTAAAAATTCTTTTAAAAAAGAAAGAATAAATAAAATTAAGGAAAATAGTTTATTTTAATTATTTTTTTGCTCTTGCCTAGAGCACATGCCAATAACACATTTTTCAATTATTTCTGTACAAAGATTATCTTTATATTGTACATAGAAGTATTTGCCAGTTGAAGAGAATAATTTTTTCTCGAAAGCTTGCAAAATCAAAATTAAAATAAACTATTAATCTTAATTTTATTTATTCTTTTTATTTTAAATATTAAGTATTATGAAGTAATCTACCTGTTGAATAATATAATAGAAAACCCCAAATTACTGTAATTTGACAGCCAATCCTTGGAACTAGTTCAAAATCGACAAATCTGATATATCGTATTGCATTACTTTCCTAAAATCTATTTTGTTATTTCAGAGAGAAATAAATATCTAAGTTGATCCCTCCTCACACTAATACATTCTAACAAGACAGGAACATGGCGTTTTCCCAAAATCTCTTCATAAATCCCACATAAAACTGAGTATAAATTATGGATGGGTTTGTGTTGGTTCTGGAAACAAGCCATAGCCCAGCTTTATCTGGATTGCTATAAAATACTTTAGCCCTAATTGCCTTGACCTATATCTCATGTTTGAAATATTTTTTTATGTTCTTCGTAATTTAATATTTTTAAAATTATTGTTGTAGAATAATGTAATACAGAAAAACCTCCCTGTAAAGTACACCTAATTCCAGATACAGACTGTCCTTAAGAAAGAGGTGTCCTCTAACCAGAGAGTTTCTAAATTGTAAAAATGTTAATTTTACAAATGAAAACTGTCCTTTATAGAGAAGTATATTCTAGCGTGAGTGTCTTCTCATTGAGGTTCTACTGCATTTTAAAATAATTATGAATACTTATAGTTAATATATTTATTCTGATAGATAGGATAAGCTACTAGTAACTTGTAACTTGACAATCAGGAAATTTTAATTCTCATTCAATAGTTAATTCTTATTGTCAATGTCTCTTTTGAGAACAAAAATGCAATAATGAATTTAATTAGACAAATGATTCGGCTATGTCAGGATTATAATGAGTTAATGTTTGCTCGATGGTTGATGTTTCAACAAATTTTAAATTAATATCACTAATAATTAACCCTGAAATACGTAAATTGGTTTATATAATCTTCAAACACACACACACACACAAAGCCTTTATTAAGACATTAGTCTTATTCAGATTCTCCGTACAAGGTGCAATATCAGGAAAAAAGCAGCACAGGAAACCAGTAGTTCCTCAACTATATACAATTATTAGTAATAAGGAAAAGTAAGATTTAATATGAAAGGTCGACGCCATCGCCCCAAGTCTTCAATTCCATAAGCGCGGAGCAGAAATAGGGACTAAGTTATTTAGTTCGCCATAAATATAGCATCCAGACACAAAAAAGGAGGTTTACTCCAGCACAGCCATCCATATTACCAGCTCCGCAATCTCATCGTCGACCAACACGATGGCCCCTATAATCTTCAAACTACATATTCAGGAATGGTAACTATTAAAATAATGTTATATTTCTAGTAATATTCTTCCCTATATGTATTCTCTTGCTTAAAAACACAAATTCACATAAATATCACATCTATAAAGATACGGTGAAAAAAAATATAAACACATGGACGACACTTAAGAAAGTTGTATCTATTAGAAGTACAGGGTGGCTCAAAATAACGGAGTTAAACATTTTCAATCATTATTTTATGATGAATTAGTGCGCCATCTGTTATGAAAATTCAAAACTATTATAAGCGCGTGTGATTCTTTTAAATATTAAACAATTTCTACTCCCCTCTTTACAATAAAAAAAAAATAATGGGAGGGCCTGGCTCTTAGTGGTGAACCCTCCCAGCGGTTTCGTTAGTTTAATCTAACATAATCATAATTTTATTAATTAAAAAAATTGAAAAAATTAATAATGCATTACAATTATGCTAGTTACCCGCTCTAACTAACTACATTCACTGTCCACCCTTCTAACTAACTAGACACACAGCTTTCTTCCCAATGAATTACCCCAATTGTGTCCCCCTCCTAAATTACAACCCACATTTCCCCATTCTAACTAATTATACACACTGGACTCCCTCCTAATTTACTACCCCCACTGTCCCCCTCTCTACCTAACTAGACCAACTGATCAAACAATCTAACTTGGTACATTGTGCACTTCTCTAATAAATCCTACCCACTGTTCTGATTCGAACTAACAATAAGCGCTGACTCCGTCCTAGTTAACTACAACCACTGTCATCCTCCTGTCTGAATACCCCTTCTTCTAACTAACTAGACCCACAGACCCCTCCTGACAAACAGGATCCACTGCTGCCTCATTCACCTAACTAGACCCAGTGTCCCTTCTCCTAACAAACTAATCTCTCTCCCCCTCCAAACTAACTTGGCGATTTTTTCTCTTTCTAATAAATCCTACCCACTGTTCTGATTCGAACTAACAAAAAGCGCTGACTCCTTCCTAGTTAACTACAACCATTGTCATCCTCCTTTCTGAACACCCCCACTATCCTTCTTCTAACTAACTAGACCCACTGACCCCTTCTGACAAACTAGATCCACTGTCGCCCTATCAGCTTACTAGACCCAGTGTCCCTTCTCCTAACAAACTACTCTCTCTCCCCCTCCAAACTAACTTGGCGAATCTTTCTCTTTCTAATAAATCCTACCCACTGTTCTGATTCGAACTAACAAAAAGCGCTGACTCCTTCCTAGTTAACTACAACCATTGTCATCCTCCTTTCTGAACACCCCCACTATCCTTCTTCTAACTAACTAGACCCACTGACCCCTTCTGACAAACTAGATCCACTGTCGCCCTATCAGCTTACTAGACCCAGTGTCCCTTCTCCTAACAAACTATCATTTCTCTCCCATCTCCATACTAACTGGAACCACTGACTCCACCTAACTAATTTTACCCACTGTCGCTCCTCTTGAAAACTATCCCTACTTCCCCCTCCTGACTTACTACCAACCCTGGCCCTATTTCTATCAACTACACCGATCGCCCCACTTTTATCTGGATAGATAATAGGTTTTCTCTTCTAACTTACTGGATCTATTGTCCTTCTTCTAAATTACTAGACCAAATACCCCCTCTAATTATCTCTACAACAACTTTCCCCCTCCTAACTAATTAAACCCTATGTTCCTTCTCCCAAATAAATAGCCCAATGTCCCCACTTTAACCAAGTATACTTACTATCCCCTTTCTACCTATCAAGATTCACTGTACCCCAATTAACTATTTAGACCACTGTATTTCTTTCTAATTAACTAGACCCAGTATCACCCTCCTACCTACTAAATAGATCCACTGTCCCCTTTCATTAATAAATATCTTAACTAACCCAATTTTTGGAAAAAAACCCTATCCGAATTGTTACCCCATCTCCTTGAAATCTACTTCAAATGTCTCATTTCCTCACAAACGACACTCTCTGTCCACATTTCTATCTAACTAGACATGCAGTCTCCTCTCTTAACTATCTAGAAAGTATCCTGACTTGTTACCACCTCTTTCCTCCTCCTATCTAACTCGACCTTCTGTTCCCCTTCTAATCAAATCCCCCACTGTACACCTCTGAAACCAACTACTATGACTGTTACCCTTTCTAAATATAACCCAAAAATATCGTTCTTCCAACCAGCTAGACACATTGCCCCCCTCCTTACTAATTACTTTCACGGTGCCCTCTCACTAACTATCTCGAATAACGGTCCCCGTTCTAACTTACTACCCTTATTTTCCTCCTCCTATAATTAACTAGAACCACTTCACTCTCTTCTAACTAATTATCCCACTGACACTCATCTTAACTAACCTAATCCATTCTTTTCCCGCCTAAATACATCCCCCACTTTTAAACATCTAAAACACTACCCACTCTGACCACCCTCTGTCAATTGGTTCAACTGTCTAACCTCGGGAAAAACTAAAACCAATATCCATCTTAGTCCCTAACTAGACCCATGTTTTCTCCCCTTCTAACTAAATGGTCCCATTGTCTTACTATCTCCATTGTTCTCCTTAAACCAACTACTTTCACTCTCCGCCTGCCAAATATATAAACCCACTGTGTCCCCCCTATACTAGCTAACTAGACTCACTTCCCCTATCCTAATTAACTAAACCTACTGTTCTTCCATAACTATACCCATTGTTCCCCATTTGAATAAATAGATTTACCTTTCATTGCCTAACTACCTCCACTGTGTACGGCAATTGGGTCTATTCATTTAGTAGGTGGATTGAAGGTCTAGGTATATAGAATAAGGGATAGTTCGGGTAGTTAGTTAGGATGTGGGACAGTGGTTCTACCTAATTGAAAGAATGATAGTTTGTCTAGTTATTTAGTAGGGGGGACTGAGGAGTCTAGATATGTAGGAGAAGGAAAGTTAGGGCTTAAAGAAATTTAAACTATTTTAAACACGTGTGCCATTCTTAAAAAAAAATATCACAGAGCAAGCTAAATAAACGTTTAGTTTATTTTTGCTCCACTAGATGGCGCTCTACCGTATAAAAAGCACATGTGCTCGTGGTCAGGAGGTGCCTTTTTTATTTTTAATATATATATATATATATATATGTGACAATATAGTGGTAAATGATGTGGTGAGGTGAGAAATAATCACACGACGAGTTGTTAGAGCAAAAAATCCAGGCAGCCAGCCGAGAGAGAAAGAGGTGGCGAGTGCGCTGTCTACTGAACGACCCTTTTTTCCCTGTGTACACAAGCGGGGCAAACAAAAGATTAGTCGCCAGGTGTTGACGCCCCCCTCAGGAATGTGGTCAACAAAGGGTCGCAAGTTAGTTATCTTCGAATCGACTACGTCTCTCTCTCTCTGGTCGGCTGCAGATTTACTTTATTATTCCTGTAAGAGCATATATTATGACATATATATACTACCCTTACTGCAATGATAAATGGGGTGGGTGGGGGGCTAAACAATGGTGAACCTTGCCAGCGGTGTCGCCAGTTCAATCTACCATACCGCTGTAAATATTGCATTCTACGGTTTTGTTTTTATTCTGATACTGGAACTGACTTTTTGCAGTAAGGGCAGTAGAAAATTGTTTAATTTAAAAATTAATCATACACGTGTAAACATCGTTTCAATTTCTTATAACAGATAGTTAAGGTTGTTAGCTATATGTGGAGTGCAGTAGGTATGGTTAGCTAATTAGGACGTGGACAGTAGGTGTAGATATGGCGTACAGCGAGACTAGCTTGTTAGTAGGGGGACATTGAGAGTAGTCTTTGATAGGGGTTGTGACAGTGGGTCTAGTTAGAGGATAGTGGGATGTATAATTAGGAAGGGGTACTGAGGGTCTAGTTAGTTGAAAAATAGACAGTGGAGGTTGTTAATTAGGATGCGGGACATTGAGCCTAGTAATTTAGAACGGGGGACACATTATGTCTATTGAGGTAAGAGAAGAAACAGTGGGGTTGGTTTGTTATGAGGGGAAAAACATTGGGTATAATAATTTAGGGAGGGGGGCAGTGTTTCTAGTGAATTAACAGGAGGGACAGTGGGTGTAGTTAATAAATTCGTGTACAGTAGTTCTAGATAAGTAGGAGTGAGGCAACTGGTCTATCTTGTTTGAAATGCATCGGACCTGGAGGCTGTTGTTGGGCTCTGAGCTGCCTGGAGTATAAAAAATCCATCTATGCTTCCTTCCTGTAGTGAATCTGTATAAGACCGTTGGTATTAATAAAGCTGTATGTGTGCGTGTCTATCTTGTTTGGAGAAGGGCATTGTGGGTAGCTATATAGGATGGAGCAGAATGGGTCTTGTTATTTGGGAGTGGAATAGTAGAGCTAAGTATTTTGGAGGTGTACAGTTGAGGTAGTTATTTAGGAGACAAAGTGGGTGTAGATATTTAGGATCAGGAGAAAATATCTAGCTAGATAGGATGGGAGGAAGTGGGGGTAGATATTTAGAAGATGGGATAGTTGTCTAGTTGGGTCTAGTCAGTTAGGGGGGCTGTGGGAGATATTAAGTTTGGAGGGGAGACAGTGGTAATAGTTAGTTAGAGAGGAAGGAGATAGAAAGTGTTCATCTGGTTATTTAGGAACTGAGATAGTAGAGTTAATAATTTTGGAAGAGGTACAGTGCGTCTAGTTAGTTAGGAGGGAAATAGTGATTTGTTCAGTTAGAAGGGAGTCAGTGTGTCTAGATAGTGTTGGCTTCCGTAGGCGTTTCTTACTGGGAAAAAGAAAGAGAGGATCCAATGAAATAATTTAGTAGCGTTTATTAAAACAAAATCATAATAGTGAACAACACATATAACAGAGAGTACCGTCGTCTTCCGGGTATTCCTTCTACTGGGGAGCTCGGATTCTATATTCTGTGCGTTTATAATCTGTTTATCTGTGGCTCTCTGGTCGGGATGGCGCCTACATTCGGCCATTCCTGGATTTCAATCGTCCTCGATTGAACCTTGCGTTGCAGGAACGTCCTGGGTTGCGTCGGGGGTTATCTTCTACTTCTGGCTCCTCGTCTCCATTTTTCACCATGCGGAAAAGTCTGCCTCCTTTGTAGCTGTAGTCGTTAATTCTATTTTGTTCTCCTACTGTCCTATCACACGGGTCCTTTCGAAAGATCTGGATCAGGTCTCTCAATTCAGGGTCGGAATGCTGAATCATCAAGATTTGTTCTTCCAGTGTGATTGTGAGGCACACTTCAAGGTTTTTCTCCACGATTTCCTCCATCGTGTCTCTAGGGTCGTCGACTGGAGCTCTACTCATTCCGTCTACGTGGGCCATCTTCTCCCCTGGTTTATGTCGAATTTCGAAATCGTATTCCTGAATCAGATTGTACCATCGCGCTATCTGAGGATTTGTAGTCTTCTTCGCGTTCATGTAGACCAGTGCTTGGCAATCTGTAACCACTGTAAACTTGATTCCTACGAGGAACTGACGTAGTCGATCCAAGGTCCACACTATCGCCATCAGCTCCAATTTGCTTGAGTGGTACATCTTCTCGGCCTCTGTTGTCTTCTTGCTCACACAGTAGACCAAGCGCCATTTGCCGTCTTCGTCCATCTGTAGCACCATTCCTGCTAATCCCTCAGCACTCGCATCGCAATGTACTTCTGTCTTGAGTTCAGGGTTGTAATGAGCTAGTACCGGATATTCGACCAGATCCTTTCGTAGTCCTCCAAATGACCTTCGCTGTTCTTCCTTCCATTCAAATTGTGAACCTTTCTTCGTAAGTCTGCTTAGCGGTTCTGCTTTCCTCGCGAAGTCCTTTACAAATCGTCTGAAGAAGTTCGTCAGTCCCAGAAAGCGTCGTATGTCGTGGACATTCTTGGGTTCTGGAAATTCTTCTATCGCCTTGATCTTTCTTGGGCCTGGCTTAAGTCCGCCTGTACTGATGACATACCCTAAGAACTCAACTTCCTTCCTTCCGAACTCACATTTGGAGGGTTTCAGTGTCAACTTCGCTGATCTTATTCTTTCGAGGACTTCCCTCAACCTTTCGATCATCTCCCGCCAATCCTTTGCCGGGATAATCACGTCGTCGAGATAGCAGAATGCCTTCTTGTTCAGCAGCGGACCTAGGACAGTGTGCATCAGTCTTTGGAATTCAGCTGGTGCGTTGGCGAGTCCAAAATCATCCTTTCGAATTGACCTGTATCATCTGGGGTGATGAATGCTGTCTTTAATTTTGCCTTATCGGTCAGTGGTATCTGCAGATATCCATGCGCCAGATCCAGAGTGGTGAAGAATTTCGCATTCCTTAGGCCTTCCAGAAGGTCGTCTATCCTTGGTAATGGGAACTTGTCCTTAACTGTTTGAATGTTGAGTCTCCTATAATCTACCACCAGACGATGATCTCCAGTTTTCTTCCTCACAAGTAGGACGGGACTAGCGTAGGGTGATCTAGTTCCCGTGACTATTCCATTGTCCTTCCACTCTCTGACAATCTCCCTGATTGCTTCGCGTTCACTTGCAGTCGTCTTATACGGTCTCAGACAGACTGGCTTGCTTCCATCAACCTCCTTAATGTCCATCTTGGTGACATCGGTGCACCCTAATTCCTCCATGCCAAGAGCGAAACAGTCTCTATACTCGTTTACTACATCTAGGATTTCTTGTCTCTCTTTCGAAGTCAGAGAATGATTGACGTTGATGTCCTCAGGCAGTATGGGGCGCTTACGTTTCATTTGGTCTTGTCCTTCCCTCTTCTCTTCATTTTTAGTCTGAAACGAATCCTCTGCGACGTCCAGGTTAACAACAATATCATCAAGGTTCAGTAGTTCAACTCGCCCTACACATTGGTTCTTCCTTACTCTCAACTTGCCCTTGCCAGCTGAGATGATGGGTACGGTCGTCTTTCCATCGACCACTTCCAATAGGGAATCGACACAGGCGTCATCTACTCCTGTGAACAATACATATCCGTCCTTTACCTCGTCTGTGATTGCACTTGTAAAGTTAATGGAGTCGCTCTCCAACTGAACAGTTTCGGTTGCTCTCAGTTCGATGCGACGCGACTTGATTTCTTCTTGCAGATTAGCAAACGGAAATTCGGATGAATAGCCAATATGCAAGTTTTTACCAATTCTGGCGAAGGATACGTAGGGCAGATCTGTCCATGTTCTTCCAATTAATAGGTCATAGGGTTGGGCATCATCGTTGACAATGAATACAGTGATTTACCTTCCGACGATGCCATCAATCTCCAGGTCGACTGTCGTCTTCCCAACGGTCCTGGCAGCTGGTGCAGTCTGGTTACCGATGCCGTACAGACTAGTCGAGTCTGGTTCTATGTCGACGCTGATCCTCCTTGCGACCGATTCTCTCATTAGACAACTGCTGCTCCCGGTGTCTATCATTGCCTTCACGGTTTCCTTGTTGTCGATCTTGACATCCTTCAAATATACATCTGGCGGGACAGTCTCCAGTCCTTCGACTTCCAGGTTGGCTACTTTTAGTCCTTCTTTGGGTCTTGTGCAATTCCTTTCCTTGTGTCCCGTTTGACCGCATCCTCGGCATGTCAACGTAGTCCTGGGTGCTGGGCAGTCTCTGGCAATGTGTCCAAACTGATTGCAGTTGAAGCACTTCGGTTCTCCCTTGTCGTTTCTGATCGTACGGTTGACCATTCTCCTCAAGATGTTAGGGTACGTTTCACTGATTTCGTTCCTTGCAGCGTCTTGACTCGAAACATTCGTTCCTTGTTTAGTCTCTTTAACTTCGCTTTGGTTGGGGAATCTCGCAGATTTCTGCTGAAACGACGGTGGTATGAGGTGTTTCGCATTCCAATGCGGAGGTCCCATCTCGGTGCGAACATTTTCGTACTCGTCCAGTTTATCCGCCAACTCATCTGGGTTGTTTAACTTGGTCCAATCGTCAATGAGATGATTACGCAGCACATTTGGAACTTTTTTCTTTAGCTGGTTAGTGACGGACAAATCCTTTAGGGCGTCGAAATTTTCCACGTTCATTCCTTCGATCCATTCGTTGAAATATCCTCGCAATTCGAAAGCGAAGTCTCTCCAGGAACCCTTTTGAGATCTCTCGTGCTTCTCGAATTTTTGTCTGAATTGTTCGGGGCTCAACTTGTACCGTTTTAGGAGCAACCTTTTCATGAACCTATAATCGCCGCTTTGTTCTTCTGTCTCCCGAGCGATTAATTGAGTCATTTCGTAAGGTAGCAATCCTAGGAGGCTGAACGCCCATTGGTCTTCATCCAATCCTAGTCGCTTTGCCTGTCTTTCGAAAAGAATTAGGTAAAAACTCAAATCATTGTCCTTCGACTCGTACTTGGGCATCAGTTTACGTATCTCGTAATGTGCGTCATTGCTGGTACTTCGAGACGTATCGTTGTTTCCGCGTGTAGTCTGGATGCGCAGCTTCTCAAGCTCGAATTCCATTACCATTTGTTCTTTTCGTTCCCGTTCGATTCGTTCCCGATCCTCGATTCGTTTCCGATCCTCGATTCGTTCCCGCTCCTCGATTCGTTCCCGATCCTCGATCAGAGTCTCCAACAGTTGCTTTGCGAATTCTTCTTCGTAAGATTGGCTATTCAAAATAAGGTGTTTTAAGTCGACGATCCTGCTCTCTGGCGGTACTACCTCGCCGAGTTCATACGCCAACTTGCTCAAATCGCATTTCCTTACTTTCGCTAAATAAGTCATGTTTTTCAAAAGGAAAAATAAACAAAGCAAAAATTTTTTAAAATAACCAAATAAAACTGACTAAACCAGATACGTACTGTTTCAATTATTTCTTTAAACGAAATCAACTTTTCTTTAGTAATTTTGAGACAATACTTTTTTTTTTCTTTTTACCGCGATACTTTGCGATAATACTTTTTATCGAGATGATTTTGCAATAATACTTTTACCGCGATACTTTGCGATAATACTTTTATCGAGATGACTTGCAATAATACTTTTACCGCGATACTTTGCGATAATACTTTTGTCGAGGTGACTTGTAATAATACTTTTACCGCGATACTTTGCGATAATACTTTTGTCGAGGTGACTTGTAATAATACTTTTAGGAATAGGTAATTAAATTTCGTACATACCATGCAACTCCTCTTACGTTGATCGGTCACCGCGCCACGTCCTTCTCGTTTCCAAATTATTCCAGTGAATCTTCAATTTTCTTCAGGACTATCCCACTTCTGAATTTCTGTTGGCTTCCGTAGGCGTTTCTTACTGGGAAAAAGAAAGAGAGGATCCAATGAAATAATTTAGTAGCGTTTATTAAAACAAAATCATAATAGTGAACAACACATATAACAGAGAGTACCGTCGTCTTCCGGGTATTCCTTCTACTGTCTACTGGGGAGCTCGGATTCTATATTCTGTGCGTTTATAAACTGTTTATCTGTGGCTCTCTGGTCGGGATGGCGCCTACAATAGTTAGGAGAAAGGCAGAGTGGGTCTGAATAATTAGTTAAGAAAGGGACAGTGTGGTTAATTACTTCTTTAGAGTATAGCGGGATTGTTAAAACTAAAAGACAATTTGATGGAATTAGTTCGAAGGAGGTTAGTAGTGGTATTTATTAGGAGGGGGAAGGAGGGTACAGATAGTTTGGGGGAGAAGATAGTGTGCCAAATTGTTAGAAAAGGGACTGTAAGTTATATATATTTTTTAAGGGAATAAGGGTGTTGAAGTTGGTTGGGGAAGATAAAGTCTGGTTAGTCAGAACGGGAAGCACCGGGGGGTAGATGCTTAAAAGGTATGACCGAGAATTTCTAGATATTTAGGGATTGAACAGTGGGTCTAGGTAGTTATAAAGATAACACTGCGGGTGGTTATTAATAAGGGAGACAGTGTATTTAGTTAATAAGTAGGGTGGGGGGTCTGGTTAGTTGAAAAGGGTCCGTGGGTTAGTCAGTTAGGTAGGAATCAAAACAGTGGATCAAGTTAGTTAGTGGTGGGATTGTGGATCTATTTAACCTATTTTATCTATTTGAATCTAACCTGACCCCCCTAACGTAATGATATACTCGGCGGCAGCTTGTTACAAGTAGCACGCAGAAAGAAGCATCTTCCTTCCTCTCATATTTATGTTTGGTGGATAAACCAGCGCTACACAGAGTTGATTTTGTGAAGCGTATTTTAATAAAAACTAACGCTATGGCTTTTGGGCTTGATTACAAAATATCCATTGTAGTTCTTTGTTAAAACGTAACGTTCAGCTGATTGAAAAATTGATTAATGAATTCATTTCAATTCAATAGATGTATTTTAATATAAATATTTGAATATATGAGTTAGGTTGCGGACAGTCGAGGTAACAAAGGACCCACACAGAAGGCAGTTCCAGGAGCAAGACCCGTGAGGAGTAGGCCAAAGAGTAAAGAGAAAGTCCGAGGACACCAAGGAAATCTTCGTGGAGATGGCGTCAGAGAGAACTCTTCCCAAATAATAGAATCCAGGGATTTTATATATTCTTCCCGAGCGAGACGGGGAAGTAACCATTGAGTTCACAGAATTTAACGACCATTAAGAAAGAAGACAAATAGTTGACTAGGCCTAATCTTACTAACTTACCCTTTCAAACCTTCCCACAGATTATTTCTATTTGAAACATCTTTATATATGGAACATATTAATATACGAGGCTATTATCATATATAAATATATGATGTAAACATTCTCTCTCACTATAAATTATATTTTCATCTAGAAGAAAACACATATCTGCTAACAGATAAGATGTAACAAATATCTGCCTTCTGTATTTACCATTTCTTCAATCTAACTCACTATGGTCGGTGACAATACCTGCTGTGGTTAAATCAGAAAGATCACCTGGAGACTATGACTCTTGTTAGTCCAGGACAGGCTTTTAGGACAATTCTATGTTCTAATTTTAGGTAGAAATATTTCGTCGATAATATATTGAATAAAACTTAGGCCACCATTGTTTTAGCCACCTTATCACCTTCAAAAAGGTGTTTATAAGGTTGCTAGAAATAATGAATTCTTTAGGTACATCATGATACCAAAGGCTGCCCTGGACTGACGAAAGGCCATATAATGAGGTATAATGAGGCTTTTTTCTCCAAGTGAGAGTCATGTATTTACTAAATCTGGTATTGTGACTTTATCAACGACCGACTATAATAGATTGTGCAAAGATGGACAAAAGTGACGCATGGTGTTTTCCTTATGTTGAAGGGAGTAATGGCCTTTTTCTTATTAAATCAATCTCCTCACCCCTCCAAATTTTCATCTATTATAATAATCTGATTTTTCCCAATTACTCAGTATTTTAAATATCTTTAAATATTGAATAAAAATGGCATATCCTGACCTTATACAATTTCTCTAATGAAATAAAAAAAGGCATATCCTAACCACGAGTACATGAGCTTTTCTAGATGGGAGAGCGTCATCTAGAGGTACGAAAATAAGCTGAACGTTTAGTTAACTTGCTCCGAGATATTTGGCCAACCCAATTTCTTATTAAATAAAAAAGTCAACCACGAATTCGTTTCGGGAAGATGGCCTTCATCAGGGTGGTGCAGACTACCTCTACTTGGTCCCAGAGGCCTTCCGAGAAATCAAGAAATGGGTATTTATGGCCAAGTTTGCGTAAATACGGAACAAGTTAAATAAACGTTTAGTTTATTTTTGTTCCACTAGATGGCGCTCGGTCCTTTACTTTTATTTTACACTTTTTTGTATGATCATACATATTTAAAAATCTCAATTAAATATAAATAAATAGTAATATTTTCAAGTCCTTTAAAAGTCGTTGTTCATAAATATACAAATGTATTCATAATATTAAAATAAATACACCAAAAATACATATAAAACATAATTTAATACATGATTTTAGTAACTTTATTTTTTTTTACATTTGAATTTTTACAAATTTTGTTTGGTCTTTTTATACGACAATAGATTTTTGGAAGCGACCAAACTTTTACAATTTATACAAACATCTGGTGACTAACACAATTTTAAAATCCACATACATAAATAAATAACATTATTTAAAATAGGAAATGTATTATTTCAGTAAAAATAAAATCTCTATTGTTCCCAATTCTAATTTATTTATTTTCTATATTATTTAAAATAATAATTCTTTTTTTCTATTGTACGTCTGAGATATATTTTATATAATAAAATACTTAATCTATAAATATATTTAATTTTTATATTTCATTTCAATATATATTTTATATTAACTCTAAAAATATATATACTTTCTATGATGAAGGGAATCTATGGCACTCAGGGTAAAGTTATATTTTAAGACACTAGGGTTAAATTGGGTTAAAACAAAATTCTTACTTGAAATTGATATCTCTTTTAAAAAAATAAAATTTAAACAGCTAATTTTATAATTAAATAATACGTTTTATTCAAGGGCGCATAATCAAATAATTATATTATATTATATAAGCATTTTATTTTCAAATATTTTTATAATTGATTACTCTGCATTATTTATAAGAATGCATTGAAATATCATATGAGATTTTAGAATAATTTTTGACGAAATAAATAATGAATGCACGATTTGAATTTAGTTATAAAATTTTAATTACATTATTTATATTTACTTACATTTAAATATGTTTTATTTAAATATTTTAATATATTTTATATTTTTATACATTTTTACAAGGATAAAATATGGAATTACATACAGGAGAATAATTGGATATATAAATATTTTTCACTACAGTTTTTAATACCTTTACAGGCCAACTTATCGTTTACTGTTCATTAGCCAATCAGAAAATATCATTTTTACATAGGTGGAGGTGAATGGAAGTTAGTGAGGGAAATAAATACAAGAAGACATCTTCCTTCTTCCCATATCAGCACAAAAAAAAAAAAAAAAGAAAACCAACAGATATTTCCAATTCGCGATAAAAATCATGATATGGATCTCTTTACTAAACACATATCATATATAGCCTCATAGATAACTACGTTCAGAATGAAAAATATTTGCGTTTTTGTGGAATGTTGAACAATTATTGATTATTTTTCAAACATTATATATTGGTAATAAATTAAAAGAATAGAGAAATATATATATATATTTAAAAGGAAGACTAAATATAAATTATCATATTCTAGAAGATTTTTAAATCAGTTAAAATGGAAGACAATAAATGTATGGAAGATCATTTTCTAATATATTTTTAAAAATAATATATATTAAATAATGTTAACATAATATAAACATATAAAGTTCTATCTAATATATTTAAAATTAATTAGGTAGAGACCTATTTTATACTCCCCGCCATATTTTAAGCACGAAACCTGAAATTTAAATAAATGATACATTTTTTTAGTGGAATAGATTTTACTAAAAAAAGTAAAAAATACTTTTAAAGAATAGGTAAATAAGAAAATAAACCAATATTAAGCAGGATAACAATTTAATATGTAAATGAGTCACTGTATAAAAGGAGACAGTCATTTCGCCCTGTTTGTTATTGACTACAAATACGTCATTATTCAAATTTGTATTTACGGAATTTAATTCGCTATGGCACACAGAAGACGTTTGAGTGACTTTGAGTTGGCGAGAAGTTAGAAAACAGGTCCGATCCACCATTCAGAGATAGCTAACTCCTTATTTATGAATTATTCTGTGATATCAAGACTGATTAGACATCTTCCTGAGAGCCGAACAATCTTCAGAAGGCCTGTCTCAAGATAGCCGACAGTTACAATCCATGCTTATGTTGTTACATATGGTTATTGATAAATTGCGTCTCCATTCAACAGAACTATCAATTCAATAATCTCTCTAGCGGCTACAGAAAAGCCAGTGACTATTGTGAATAGAATGATTCATTGGTATGACCTCTATATCAGAACAACTACTTGTGAGTCATTAGAGGCAAGGCATAAGAGAGACGGCTTTAGGACGATTGCATGCACATGTTAACAATGGAGAAATATTCTATTCACTGAAGAGTCAAAATGTTCACTAAATTTAGATAGTAGACGTGTTTTAGTGTGTAGAATATTTAGCACTAGGCGCATAGTGAAGTTTCTGGTGCGACTGTATGAGCAGGGATTTCTTTGGCTTAGCATATATACCTCCACGCCTTTTCTTGAGGAGCTGTGATTTCAGAGTAGCATTTGAACGAAGTTTTCCATACCTATATGGTGTCTTATGTGGCTTTAGTAAGAAATTGAATTCATTTCAATCGATGTCAATCCTCCTCTACATATAATACATGATGAATATTAAAGAAATATGTGCCTAGCACTTTCCTCCAACCTCAAACTAATTGAGCATTTTTGGGATTCCTTAGGTAGATGCATCCGTTAACCAGCACCCAGATACTCCAAAACTGAAATCTGCACTCAATATATGTGGCAATCAATGTCAATCTCGTCAATGGACCGTTCGATCGAAATCTGGAATCGACGCTATCAAGCATGTATCATTGCCAGAGGTGGTCAAATCCCTTATTGATTTTTTTTTTGTGAAAACATAGCATCAAATCTTTTAACATATTTGAATCTGTAATATATTTAAAATGATGATTAATGCTTTATTTATGTGTATGCTTATAAAATGTCTATATAGATTTCGAATTTTCGCTCTAAAATATGAAATAAAATTAAATATACCATTTATAGAATATATATTGTACTTTTTGGTTTCGTGCTTAGTTTTTGGCAGGGGAGTCTATAGCTCTGTGGAAGAGAATACACATACACAATAATCACAAACGATTAACTTCACGATACAATATGTAAATATATATATATATGTCGTATAACATTATATATATTATCAACAGTCACCTACATTGATAATCCTATGTTCCATTCATGTGCATATACACAATGCATAGTGCAGCAAGTTCATCTATATATGCAAATTTGAAACATACATGTGCTTTTTTATTTCGCCATGTTACGAACACTGACAGATACACATCAAGAAGGTGTACTCTACTATAACATTAAATATGTGAAATTTATTTAAATCCTAACGCACACATGTATTATTTATGGAAACATTTAAGCACATTAATAGGGGGAGCATTATAAGCATTTGAAAGTAAATATAATATAACAGAATCTCTCAAATATCATTTAATAGAGGTGTGTTTTAATCGTGAAATGTCTGCATTTGTTGTTTTATAATTGCATAAGTATAAAAAAAAATTTATAGCGCGTTAATTTATTATATAAAATTAAAACATGTAATTATATACGATATTATAAATAATAACACCGCTATATTCATATATAGATTCCCAGAATGGTATGCTTATTTGTATGTATGTGCGTTTTAATGCACTCATATTGGTTGTTAAAAGGCATGTGTTTCTAATCAGGTAATTTTGATATATTTATATCAATATACTTAAATCTCCTGAATATCAATCAAACAAATGCTACAGATCTCTGGAGATGGGTTCCTTTATCTTTATTAACGTAATCTCGAGCTTTCAGACATTTCTGTCCTTCTACATGAATATATAAAAACCTATGTGTTTGGTGTAAAGTTCGAGATTACGTTACCTAAAGATAAAATAACCTTATCTCCAGAGATCTGTTGCATTTGTTCGATTGATATATTCATATGGTAAAAAAAGCAAAAAAATGGTCAGGTGTTAATATTATAAGGTAGAAATGCATATTCTATCCTCTCACATGAACATTTTAGATTCCAGAACACCATCTAGTGATATAAAAATAAACTAAAGGTTAATTTAGGATTGTTCCTTGATATTAGGCTAACTTATTTATTGATAGATCAAGAAATTCTAACCATGAACGCGTTTCGGGCTGTTTTGGTATGTTTTGGTAGATTAAACTGGCGAAACCGCTGGGAGGGTTCACCTCTGATGAGCCAGGCCCTCTCATTAATTTTTCCATTGCCGTTAGGGCAGTAGAAATTGTTCAATTTTTAAAAAATAGTAATACACGTCTATAATAGTTTCGAATTTTCAAATGCGTTTTTGATTTTAATATTTTTATAAATAACATAAAATGGCGGAAGAGCTGTATTTATCTACAAAAAGAAGAACCTCTCTCTCTCTTTAAAAATACATTAAAACAATTCTGTTCATCACCAAGCACAACAAAATATAAATATATATAGCAAAATACAATTTTTAAATTCTGTAAAAGTGAATAATTTAAAAAGAACATTGTTTTCTTTTGAATGGTCCTTGTAATTCCTCTATCCTTGAAAGGCCATAAATAGAGTGAACTTCTAATAGGTAAACATTCAAAAAGCGACCCCCCTCTATGAGCTATCATCTTTGTGAGAAATCATGGCATAGCCTCCATTGAAGATGGATTCGAGGGATTTAAGCTTTTAAAGGTCTTTACGAGACTACAAAGAATTTTTAAAAACGCTTGCTTTTCGAAATCTCGCAACAAACCAAATACTTTGAAATATTCTTTAATATTAATTAATGATTATTTTGAGTGGTGTCGAAGAAGGATGGTCTAAACCGTTGGTTTTCGACCGCTACGACCCGGGTTCGATTTCTTCATTGACAACTTTTTTTCTGTCAAAAAAAAGAGCCTCACAATGGCCCCCGACTCTTGCAAAAGTCCAACTACAACAGCGAGTGCAAGTAACCAAACGGGGCTCTGGTACATTTGTAAGTGCAAATTCGAACTGCTTTTCACATATGTAGACATGTGGTGCACTTACAGTAAAAGCAGTCGCCTACTTCTAGCCAACATGATTATCATGGCCTGTACCACGTCTACTAGGGATAAGAAAAAAAAAAACGCTATTTTACTTATGCTATTTTCAAAATAAACTTCAATTCTCTATCCAAGTTGTAGTTATATGTCCTAGTGATACAACCGTTTTTATCAACATTATAAAGATCTGATGTTTGATCTTCTTAAAGAGATCCTAATAGTACATTTTAGCGGCGTAAGAATAGGTCACATTTATTACATTGACACATTTTTCCGATCAAGCTTGTAGAGCTTGAGAATTTTGATGGTGTCTGCTGGGGATGAGTAGAGCTCATCAATGGGTGAGTCGATACAGTCAATAGTGTGTTTTGGGGTTGCAGGTTGACACTTAGTACATAGTGGGAAATCCTTACAACCATTCTAGAAATTCATTTTCCGTAGATGACTAGACTTAAGTCTGGAAATCAAAGACTGCAGTTCTCTTGGGAGGACAGAACCGGTGCTCAATTATTTTTGAAAATGTTCCGTTGCTTATACGATAGGGTGAATTTCTAGTGTGTATATATATAATAGATTTTTCCTCATTTGTTAAACAAAATTAAAAAATGTGAGAATAGTACAAATGTGAAATTGAACTGGGATAAGGTGAATATAGAAAAAGGCATCTCCTTATCGTGCAAATGAAAGTTGCTGATGGCTTACGCCATCTATCGGGATAAATATAAACTATTCGGTGATTCTCAATTATTCCAACAGTCCGAAATGCGTACGTGGTTAGGTTTTCTTGATTGATCAGCACAGGGTATTTGGCTAATTCTAGAATGATTAAAAATCAACAAAAAGTTGATATTTATTCCGATATATGGGCGAGCCATCAGCAACTTACAGTTTCCCGATAAGAAAATTATTTTTCTTAAAATAAAAAAATGTCCAAGGCTTTTTAGATGGCAGAGCGCCATCTAGTGGAGCATAAATAAACTAAACGTTTATTTAGCTTGCTCCGTGATATTTGGCCAACCCAATTTCTTGATAAATCAAGAAAAGCCATCCACGAACGCGTTTCGCGCTGTTGGCGCTCGTCAGCGTGGAGAAGGCTGCAATATCTTTCTTATCATTTTTATTATAAAATATTTCATACAGACCTTACTGTAATGTTATTTTCTCAACGTTTCAGAAAAAAATCTTTTGTCTTCTTCAGGAGAAATAAAAATAAAGCATTTTGGCAAGATGTTAAAAATTATTCTATCTACCTAATTATTTTAACGCCTTGCCACACAACGAAAAATGCTTGACTTTTATTTCTTCTGTCGAGAACAACATTTTTTTGTTGAAACGTTGAGAAAATAAAATTTTAACTATCTGAGGAATATATTGGATCAAAATTTAATATATTTTACCAAAATTTCATTTGGCTAAACGCCAACTTTTTTCAAGGTATTATACTTTATTAATGTCTTATGTTATAATACCTTGAAAAAGGTTGGCGTTCAGCCAACTGATATATTGGTAAAATAAATGGTATCTTGATCCAATATATGCTATTTTAATATTTTAATATATATATATATATTAAAAATAAAGAAGGCATCTCCTGACCACGAGCACATGTGCTTTTTAGATGGCAGAGCGCCATCTAGTGGAGCATAAATAAACTAAACGTTTATTTAGCTTGCTCCGTGATATTTGGCCAACCCAATTTCTTGATAAATCAAGAAAAGCCATCCACGAACGCGTTTCGCGCTGTTGGCGCTCGTCAGCGTGGAGAAGGCTGTAACCACTGCGACCAAAAAGATTTTTGGTCCCAATGGTTTCCCGAAAAATCAAGAAATTGGGAATTTAAGGCCAAATTTGCGTAAAGACACTTAAAACATGAAAAAACAATAGAAAAAATAAAATATAACTGGTTCAGGTGTTGATATTAAAAATAAAGAAGGCATCTCCTGATTTTTCGGGAAGCCATTGGGACCAAAAATCTTTTTGGTCGCAGTGGTTACAGCCTTCTCCACGCTGACGAGCGCCAACAGCGCGAAACGCGTTCGTGGATGGCTTTTCTTGATTTATCAAGAAATTGGGTTGGCCAAATATCACGGAGCAAGCTAAATAAACGTTTAGTTTATTTATGCTCCACTAAATGGCGCTCTGCCATCTAAAAAGCACATGTGCTTTTTAGATGGCAGAGCGCCATTATATATATATAATTTTTAACGCCCTGCCAAATGATTTATTTCTATTTCTCCTGACGAAGACAAAATATTTTTATTGACACGTTAAGAAAATAAAACTTTAACTAGCTGAATAGTCTATTTTTAAGAAAAAATATATAGTATACTGCGAAATATATCAAGCAATTCATTTAAGATATTCAATTATGAAGCGCTTAAATTGAATTAAAATAATTTCGACGTGGCTTCTTCTATGAGAGAACATTGCTAGGAATGGCATCAACTGTGGATAAAGAGGCAAGGTGATGAGAAAAGTCGAAATATTGGAAGAATAAATAATTCTGTTTCAAGATAAACATACTTCATAATTAACAGTATATTCAAAGTAAAAATGGCATATTCTGACAGCTCACATGATCATTTCAGATGGCGCAAAGGCCATCTAGTCTATATATATATATTAAAAATAAAGAAAGCATATCCTGACCACAAGCACATGTGCTTTTAAGATAGCAGAGCGCCATCTAGGGGAGAAAAATAAAATAACGTTTATTTAACTTGCTCCGTGATATTTAGTCAACCCAATTTCTTGATAAATCAAGAAAAGCCATCCACGAACGCGTTTCGCGCTGTTAGCGCTCGTCAGCGTGGAACGCTCTACGATTTTGCGTGTCATCCTTGCGCAGGGGCCATGCTAATCTTCTCTGTATCGTTCCAATTTTAGTATATGTACCGCCGAACAAGCGTGTACAAAAAAAAATGCATCGGCGGGGAAACGAACCCGGGGCTCGTCAGCGTGGAGCAGGCTGTACCA
This sequence comes from Cordylochernes scorpioides, assembly GCA_030710605.1. Lineage (NCBI taxonomy): Eukaryota > Metazoa > Arthropoda > Arachnida > Pseudoscorpiones > Chernetidae > Cordylochernes > Cordylochernes scorpioides. Next base: position 47,977,667 of record CP092880.1, read on the forward strand.
TTTTTTCTATTATTTTTTCATATATATATATATAAATTATCATTACTCTTTCTCTAATACCAACTATATTTCATATAAATTATATTTATTTCTACTTTATTGCTCAGTAATAGCTTGCTATACTGACATTATACTACCAATTTGACATCAAAATTTTCTATAACTTTCTTTATATATATATTATAAAACCTTTATATATATATTTTGTGTATGTATTGGTGTACCAAAAGAGGCACTTCTTCCTTTATTTGTGCATCAGAACTATGCACTACGCATCCTAATAAAAACTCTACTAGTAAAAATAAAGAATGAGCCAAAACACCCCAGTGTTGCCAAAACTGGTGTTTTGGCTCATTTAGACAAAAATGACGGACAAAGCCCAAAACCATAGTATACAGTTTGGCCTTTTGTCTGAATTATCCTAATTGGTGTTGTGGCTTATTCTTTATCAACACTAGTAAAGGTTTACTGGAGTGATGCATAGTGCTCCGTTTTGATGCACAAATGAAGGAAAATATGCCTCTTCAGGTACACGAATATCATTCTCCCGCAACTTTATGGTAAATAGAAGAAAAGACATCTCCTTATCGTGCAACTGATAGTTGCTGATGGCTCGCACCATCTAACGAAATGATTCTCAACTATTCGTTGATTTTTTAAAATAATTCCAGAATTGTGGTCAAATACCTATTCTTTATTATTCAAGAAAAGCTAACCACCTACTCGTTTCGGGTTTTTGGCCCTCGTCAGCGTGGTGCAAGCTGTACCTCAAACACCAAAAAACTGGTCATTCAGACATCCTGAAAAATCATGCAACGGGTACCTGTGTATTAATGTTATATAAAATTTGTATTTTATTTTAAAGTTATAATTTATAGAACAAACTAGCGGATGTACCCGGCTTCGCCCGTGTTTTACCCGAGTAAAGGTTTGTCTAACGAATCTCTCGATAAAGTGAACATTTTTTCCCGGTCCCTTGAAAAATATTCGATAAGTTGAATAAAATCAATATTAATCGGTACCCGAGTAAAGGTCTGTCTAACGAACATTTGTTAAAACAATTCTCTATAAACTTATAAAAAGAAATAGATATATTTTGATAATTTGAAACTGATAAAGTGATCATTTTTTCCCGGTCCCTGTGTGCCGTGTCATTCTGAATTTTGTCTTTCCTAATTTCTACATTACAAAATCATCGTTTTATCTAGTGAACATTTTTTCCCGGTCCCTTGAAAAATACTCGATAAGGTTGAATAAATTCATGGTCGTTTATGGAAGATGGACGAAGTTTCCGGAGGTCATCTTGGGCAAGCTCCCGCGAGGCTTTTTTTCTTGTCTAATTGGCACAGCTGTGTCACCAACTCAGCCCTGATTGGTCGGTGGGTACTTGGACTGTCGGCCGGCGGCCGGGCGAATCCATTCTCTCACGGGGTGGGGCAGACCTAAGCCTATCTCCGTCGCAAGGTTGCGCTGCTTGCGAGTTAAAGCTACAAATCTGCAAATAACTCTAAGGATATTCAAGATATTCAAGAAATTATTTTTCGTAAACCTTTCCGGGGATAAAATTTCACGGCGATTGGATGTATGGTTTTTGAATCCATAGAGGACACACACACACAGACAGACATTCAATTATATATATATATATAGATTACTGTTTAAAACGACCGCTAGATGTCGCGGCTTTCCCTATATAAAACTATTGTTGTTGTTTCCCGTTGGCCGGCTCAAATCTTTTTATACAAATGTAAATATGTAATCTTTTATTTTCTTCTTTACGCCTCAAATCAGGTATTTCTTCCTTAATTATTTTCATCAACTCAATTAAAGGAAATTGTGATTCATAGTTCATTTTATTTCATTTTTTACCACGACTGCAATACCATTAAGTACTCATGTATCATTGAACAACTTAAGAAAATCCTTTTTGTAATAATAACCGACAGGATAAATTTTATAACATATATATACATTAATTAAAAAGGCATATATTGGATCAAAATATCATTTATTTTACCAATATTTTTGTTGGCTGAACGCCAACCTTTATCAAGGTGTTTTAAAGTTTATTTATGGATTGCTCTATTTTCAAAATATATATATATACATCTCTTGTTTTCAAATATAATCTTGAAAAATGTTTGTTTTTTCTTGCTATTACGAGAACATGGAGAGAGAGAGAGAACAAAAGTGGGTCTAGGAAACTTCAGAAAGGGTAAAAAATAAACATTTCCAAATCCTTAATTATATTTGTTGTACTAACGAAAAGAGAAACAAAGTAATCACAAATAAATCAAACGATGGATTGAGGGCATCGTCTGTTTATATACCTGATCTCTGCAATTATTGCCATCTAGCGATATAATTTAAAACTAAAATTGATTTTTAAGAAATTGTTTACGAAAAAAATATTTTAAAGCTAGCGAAAGAAAAAATAATTACCCTGTTTGCTTATCTTCTTTCCGAGTAAACGTTTGTTGATTCAATTGTTATAACATATTTTGAGACATTAGGAGTTTTGATAATAATATCATATATTCTTATATATTATAATTATAAATCTTTCTCTCACAGCAATATATAATAATTTTCTTACTCTAAATGAATTCGCTATTGAGATAATTTGCATATGTTCTTTCAATAGCAACACAAACAAACGTACCTTTATATTTTATTTATTCAGATTAAGTATTCGAACTGCTTTTCACATGTCTAGACATGTGGTGCACTTACAGTAAAAGCAGTCGTTAACTACCCACCATGATTATCATGGCCTGTACCACGTGTACTTGGGATAATAAAAAAGATTAGGTATTAGCAAGTATAATATAAATGTATTCATATTCTATTAATATATCTTATGGATATGAAAATGCAATTGAGGTCATTTATATGGTTAAATTTCATTTTTTCACATATAAATATTTAATAGCTACTCCTTTCAAAACAAATATTATACTCTCTTGTAAATATAAATCCAGATAAAATCGAATTCCGTGTGACTTTCAATAAGGATAAAGCAAAGATACATTTATTTTCTATTTATATAAATTGACCAAAATATTTTTTTCTCATTCACCAGATAAAGTCTGCTCTAATTTATAAATAAATCTCATAACATTCCATTGATACACGTGCTGAGATAGGCCAACAGCCGAGAAAAGGTATGTGGACAGTTTTTTCGATCCTATTGTCATGAAAATATATATATATTGATTTTTATCTTAAAATAATTTAGCTTGTATTTATACGGATAAATTGTATGTAAGAAGATGTAACATTCTACTCTGAAAGATTATGAAGGTTTAAGTTCATAATAGGTTAAGAACATATTGTATTGATAATACCTCTACAGACACTGAAGACAAAGTACCATTCAAGATAACAATAACAATTATTAGTAAGAAAATTTTAATTTAAATTGCTCCAAAGAGTAAACAGTCCAAAGCTCCAATGGTTGTTGAAGATAACGAATTTATTTAGATTCAATGATGTTAATCTTCTTTTAAACTTTTAGAATAGTTCTATATGGACTAAAAGTTAGCCATAAATAGTTCTTTCCAGATAACCATAGGTAGTTCTTTCAGACTTGGTGAGGCATATTCCAGTAGAACGGCCTCAATGGTCCTAGTTGGACTAGGGGGCAGCATGACGAGTTATTTGAAATAGCGATAGGTAGTGCTTTTAGACTTAGCGAGGCGCACTCTATTTGAACAGTCTTAATGGTCTCAGATAAACAAGGGGTTAGTCATAACGAGTTCTTTCAGACTTGATAAGTCACATTCCATTAGAACGGACATAATAGTCCTAGTTGGACTAGCGGTTAGCCTTAACGAGTTCTATTAGACTTGGTGAGTCACATTCCATTTGAACGGACATAATAGTCCTAGTTGGACTAGCGGTTAGCCTTAACGAGTTCTATTAGACTTGGTGAGTCACATTCCATTTGAACGGACATAATAGTCCTAGTTGGACTAGCGGTTTGCCTTAACGAGTTCTATTAGACTTGGTGATACACATTCCATTTGAGCTGCCTCAATGGTCCTAGTTGGACTAGCGGTTAGCCTTAACGAGTTCTATTAGACTTGGTGAGTCACATTCCATTAGAACGGACATAATAGTCCTAGTTGGACTAGCGGTTAGCCTTAACGAGTTCTATTAGACTTGGTGAGTCACATTCCATTAGAACGGACATAATAGTCCTAGTTGGACTAGCGGTTAGCCTTAACGAGTTCTATTAGACTTGGTGAGTCACATTCCATTAGAACGGACATAATAGTCCTAGTTGGACTAGCGGTTAGCCTTAACGAGTTCTATTAGACTTGGTGAGTCACATTCCATTAGAACGGACATAATAGTCCTAGTTGGACTAGCGGTTAGCCTTAACGAGTTATATCAGACTTGGTGAGTCACATTCCATTTGAACGGACATAATAGTCCTAGTTGGACTAGCGGTTAGCCTTAACGAGTTCTATTAGACTTGGTGAGTCACATTCCATTAGATGGGACATAATAGTCCTAGTTGGACTAGTGGTTAGCCTTAACGAGTTCTATTAGACTTGGTGAGACACATACCATTAGAACGGACATAATAGTCCTAGTTGGACTAGCGGTTAGCCTTAACGAGTTCTATTAGACTTGGTGAGTCACATTCCATTTGAACGGACATAATAGTCCTAGTTGGACTAGCGGTTTGCCTTAACGAGTTCTATTAGACTTGGTGATACACATTCCATTTGAGCTGCCTCAATGGTCCTAGTTGGACTAGCGGTTAGCCTTAACGAGTTCTATTAGACTTGGTGAGTCACATTCCATTAGAACGGACATAATAGTCCTAGTTGGACTAGCGGTTAGCCTTAACGAGTTCTATTAGACTTGGTGAGTCACATTCCATTAGAACGGACATAATAGTCCTAGTTGGACTAGCGGTTAGCCATAACGAGTTATATCAGACTTGGTGAGTCACATTCCATTTGAACGGACATAATAGTCCTAGTTGGACTAGCGGTTAGCCTTAACGAGTTCTATTAGACTTGGTGAGTCACATTCCATTTGAACGGACATAATAGTCCTAGTTGGACTAGCGGTTAGCCTTAACGAGTTCTATTAGACTTGGTGAGTCACATTCCATTAGAACGGACATAATAGTCCTAGTTGGACTAGCGGTTAGCCTTAACGAGTTCTATTAGACTTGGTGAGTCACATTCCATTAGAACGGACATAATAGTCCTAGTTGGACTAGCGGTTAGCCTTAACGAGTTCTATTTGACTTGGTGAGTCACATTCCATTTGAACGGACATAATAGTCCTAGTTGGACTAGCGGTTAGCCTTAACGAGTTCTATTAGCCCTGGTGAGTCACATTCCATTAGAACGGACATAATAGTCCTAGTTGGACTAGCGGTTAGCCTTAACGAGTTCTATTAGACCTGGTGAGTCACATTCCATTAGAACGGACATAATAGTCCTAGTTGGACTAGCGGTTAGCCTTAACGAGTTCTATTAGACCTGGTGAGTCACATTCCATTAGAACGGACATAATAGTCCTAGTTGGACTAGCGGTTAGCCTTAACGAGTTCTTTCAGACTTGGCGAGTAACATTCTATTTGAACTGCCTCAATGGTATTGCTTCAAAAGTGTTCTTAAATACATTCACACAAGTAACTCGTCAAAATTAGAATCCATATCAGCAATAATGTCAAGAGCAACGACAAAACGATCTGGTCGATCAAACTGGAAAAATCATTTCATGAAAGCAATTTTTTTTCAGAAATGGTTAGATAAAACTTGATACCTAAACGATGCCTCAAATTAGACTACTTTTCACTAAACTAAGAGAATTCACATTTAGAAGAAATAAATAAATTAATCTCCAATATTGATGTTAAAAAGGTGCCTGGAATAGATAGCAAAAGCAATAATTTGATCAAATATGTTTCCTCCAAAATTGTATCATTGCTAAATGGATTATTTAATAAATGTATTCAAAAAGGATTTTATCCTGATCAATGGAAAAGAGCAGCTCTTAAAATAATTCCTAAATCTAACAAAACGATTTTAAAAATTGTCAAAAAGCTACCGACCTATATCTCTAATATCAAATCTCTCCAAGATTTTTGAAAAAATACTAAAAAATAAAATTTATGAATTTTTTCAAGAAAATAATCTTTTAAACAATAGACAGTATGGATTTATAAAAATGAAATCAACTATAACATGTTTGGAAAAAATAACAGTGGTTATATTAGAACATATCATTTAGTGTCGTTAATTGTGATCGATATAGATGGTGCATTTGACAATGCATGGTGGCCAGCTCTCTATAAAAAAATAGATCAAGATAATTTACCCGCTGATTTGATAAAAAAATATTGCAACCTTCCTTGAATAATAGAAAAATAATTTTTACTTATGGTGATAAGAAGGTTAATAAAACAATTTCAAAAGGCTATCCACAGGGCGGACCACTATCTCCATTGCTATATAGTGGGACATAGCGCTTTAAATTGAAATGAAATAAAAAAAACTAAGATAATTCACAGGAACGTAATTCAAAGCCTGTTCTATGAACTTATCTAGGATACATAACCCCTTTCCTATGCGGTATAAGGTAATTTGGGCTTATTAACATTCACCATTGATGATAAGTTAGCTTCATAGGGCCCCAAATTCAATTTGAATGAATAAGAGATTGATAAATAGAATAGTACTGAAATAAACTGTACAATAATTGTATAGGTCTGTTGAAACGAATTGCAAGGGATTCCCACTGGTTAACAATAATAACTTAATATTCTCAATTTTATTACAGCCTGCACCACGCTGCGCGGGCCAACAGCCTGAAACGCATTCGTGGTTGGCTTTTCTTGATTTATCAAGAAAATGGTTTTAGCCAAATATCATGGAACAGGCTAAATAAACGTTTAGTTGATTTCTGTTCCACTAGATGGCGCTCTGCTATCTGAAAATCTCATGTGCTCGTCGTCAGGATATGCCTTTTTTGATATCATTACTAAAATTTTATAAAATATTTTTTAAATGCGATACAATTGGATAAATGGGTATATCCTGACAGCTAAATGATTAGAGGATGCTTTATGAAGTTGGTTGGCTGAGGGTAAAAAGGTTATTGATAATTAATATGTTGTTTTTGCGCTTTGCCGTTTTAAAATCCTCATTTGAACGATCAAAGTATGCATTTTAATCGTTTCACTTTCCGATATTACCTCTATTTTTACGAATTTTCCACCTTTTTCGAACGTTTACATCTTATGAGTATGAAATATATGTGTGCAACAATATATTTCCTTGTACCTTTTAATACACTCAAGATAAGCACATGAAAAGATAATGAAATGCATATAGTGCGGAACACTAAGAAGTTACCTAAATTAGGCGATGTGTGCGTATTTTTGGAGGTAGAAGCGGTTTTAAGTTGTTATTTTCTGTCAAAATTAGAAATATGGAGACAATTATTTTCTTATATTTGGAAGAATTGTGAATAGTTTTTATTAAGATCCTGGGAATCTATAGAAATATAGAGATCCCTACAAAATGGGTGGAGTTTTGGTATTTTGTTAAATACAAACTTGATACATACCTATATTTTCGTTAATTACGATAAAATTAATTAGGAGATAAAGAAATATATTTCAAAATCATTTATTTAAAAAAAAAACGAGTTGGGCTAAATAGTTTACGCTCTCTCCATAATAATTCAAGAATCAGATATGCTAATGATTGAATACATTTTAAATTGGTTGGATTTTATATTTTTTTGATTCACATTTAAATATTCATTTTCTATATATTTTTATATGAATAAACATCATTCATGGAGAAAAACCTAAGGAAGTGGAAAGTCTCTGATGTCTTCGGGCCTGTTTCTATTTTAAGAAGACAGAAGGAGTTTTGATCACATTTGGTTATCTCATGTGTCTTCAATAAAGATCACTGTGTATCATATATATTTCATAGGTATCATCTGAATCCTGATATACATTCTAAAAGGTACATCTTCCTTAAGTTTTGTCCAAGAGTGCATATTTAATTTTCATATAATACTAAACAATTATATAATTCGTTTGCCCCTTTATTTATCGGTATTAAAAATATATTAACATGATCAATGTAGCCTCTCTCTTTCTATCAGACACCTCAAGTTTTATAAGAGTCAATATAACCTTTAGAAAAAAAAACTAGTAATTTCTTAAGGAATTATCATTTTCTCGCTGCAATTGTAAATTAAGTTTTAACGGAAGAACATTTAGCATATTATATTTAGAGAACACAAAAACAAACGTGTGGACATATGCACGAAGTTTTGGAAACTTAAAAGATAACGAACATAAAGTATAAAAAAAAACTAATCTTTTTGGATTCCAATGAAGTAAAGCGAAGGATACATTATATCTTATATTACGAAAAAAGGCATTTCCTGTTTTTTTGTTGCTGATGGCTTTCGCCATATATCGGAATAAATATACACTAATCGTTGATTTTTAATTATTCCAGAATTGGCCAAATACCCATTCTTGATTAATCTCGTACGCGTCTCGAGCTGTAGGCCCTCATTAGCGTGGTGAAAGCTGTACCTCAACGACCAAAAAAAGCTTATTAAATTATCTTATATCTATAAGAGTAAATTAAAAATATTATCTTTCCGCAAAAGAATCTCATAAGACGCTTCAACTCTTATTCACTTGATTAAAGAAAGCTTTCAGGCAAGCTCCTCTTCAACAAAATAAAACATATAAAGTATGTAATGGAGAGATCATAATGTATTTTATAAGAGGAATTTCTTCTTCAAAAAACTATATAATCTCTCTTCATTTCCTTGTTTATACGTTTTAGTTAGGTGAAGAAGGACTTGCACGAAAGCTTCCTTTAATCAAGTGAATAAGACCTTCGGCAGAGCTGACTGCTACAGGGCGCGTCCCCAGGTGGCGGCTAGGGGAACGACCTACAGATATGAAGACCAGATGTGAAACAAGCCGACGAATAAGCAGTCACAAACCTACAGCAGCATTGTTATAGAAAGAGAAGATAGACCTCTTTAAAAATCCTGACTTCAAATAACCCGGTTAATAGACCTCAACAAGGGTCCCACTCAAGGGATACGGAGGAGCTGCGTCTGTACTCATGTTAGAGTCGGCAACAAAGGCGTCTGTTTCCATGTAAGAACAGGCAAAGTCAGACTTTCACCAAAGTGTGCCTGAATCATGATGCCATAATCAACGAAAGCTGCACCCCTACACCCCATTCCATGAGATCACCTGGAATTCGTGTAATTTTTACACAAGGGGATAAGAAACAACAACAACAAGCATAAGAGAGCCGGCGTATTATGATATACTTTTGTGATTTTTTCCTAAAAACAGGTAATATTTTTCATTTACTCTCTTAGACATAAAATGTGTATCCATCGCTTTACTTCATCAGAGTCCAAAAAGATTAAGTTCTTTGATACTTTATGTTCGGATTCGCCGAATGTCGTGGTTTGCTTGGAGGAAGAAGGCGAAGATTGAACGCGGCTGATTCCACACTAGCCCTCTCAATGATATCCTAACCTTGACATATCCTAAACATTGGTACTTTAATTTAAATATTTAATCATGTATGGTTCTTTTTGCTCTGTATGTTTATTTTTTGTATATATGGTTATATATATATATTTTTGTTTTTTTTCTTTCTTCTCTCTTTTCCTTTTCCTTATTACTTCTTGTATTCTAGTTTTTACTTTTGAAATATCTTCCTTTGCTGAATCCTGTAGAGGGGAATCATGTATAGGGCTGGATGCCCCAATAAAAAGGCTTGTGTGTGTGTGTGATACTTTATGTTCGTTATCTTTTAAGGTTTCAAAACTGCGTGTATATGACCACATACTTGACTTTGTTTTCTCTCAACATGTTACATTTACATCCGTTAAATCTTAGTTTACAATTTCAACATAAAAATGATAATTACTCTTAAGAAATGGTAGTTTTTGGTAAAATTTGTTGAAATTTACAATCTTGGAATAATAAATTAACTTTTCTAATATTAGAGCTTAACCTATATTTTATTTGTGATGTTTATATTTCGTATTTATCTTAAATTATACCTAAGTTACGTACTATGACAGCTTTAGAATAACTTTGCCTATTTATAAGAGCTAATATAAGAAATCGCTTTTACTTTAAAAGGTCAAGATGAAATTTTAAAATATTAATTGTAGCAGTGGATCATTTTTTAAATTGATTCTTCGCTATGATAACTCAGGGTATTTATCATATTCAAATTAGATTTAGGAATATAGAAGTATCTTTTTATGTATTTAAAAAAAATGAAATATTTTTAGCCAAGGGGCAACACTTCTATAGACCTCCCTTTGCTTAATTACAAGACTACAAGCTGACAACTATTTTTGCAAAACCATTATAATACAGGTTGCGCATCATGTTTCTGTCATGTAATTAAGCCAAGGTCCGAGGAAGAGCCTTGGTTCGAAAACTTGCCTTTTTAAAACTACACTCACGACAAAACTTAAGAAAGTGGAGATTCTTTGATGTCGCCGTTGTCTGTTTTTTTAAGAAGACGGGGATTTTTATTTACACTTGGTTATCTCGTGTGTCCTAAATAAAGGTCAATGTATCAAATATCTTTCAGAGTTATTGTCTGAATCCCGATATACATACTTGAAAGGTACAACTTCCTCAAGCTTTGTCCATGATTGTATATAATAAAGATATTTATTATTAAATCCTTTAACACGTTTACAGATACAAATAAATATAACAAAAGTAAAATTGTAGTGATATCGGGTTGATAAAATATAAGAGAAAGGCATATCCTGATTGTGCAACTGAATATTGCTGATGGTGTAAGCGCAAGCCATCAGCAACATCGAGTTACACAATTATGAGATGTCATTTCATTCTTCTATAGATACGTATTTCAATATCAAATGCTATGTAATTTAATGTTATGCTCATAATTTTCATAAATAGCTTTATCTTATCGTTTCAATCTATATTTATCTTGAACACACAAGTAATATATAATAGTTTAGATACATAATAGTTTTGAAAAATCCAAATAAAGGTAACATAGATAATAGAATAATTGGTTAATAAAAATATAGGGTATATAACAAAAGTATGATAAAATATAGCGAAATTTGCATATAATACCATAGCTATATAAGCATAATGGCATACCCACTTTGTATTGGCTATCTCTCTAAATGCTAAATTCATCAAATCATATATTAAAAGAGGAGCACAAGAGCCAACCCAAAGTAGACTATCACAATCTTGCAAGATTGCCTTAGGAGATGTAGTGGGCTAAAGTATAAAGAACATAGGTACGGTGCTACAAGAAGGAAGAACATGGCTCCAGAACAATATGGCACCAAGGAGATAGGTAGCAGAAGACATAGCAGCAGCAGGTCAGGGTAGAAACAGAAGAAGGAATGTTGGGTCACATGATGGTATCCAGCATTATGAAGCTCTGGACTCGGTTCTCGTCCTGAAACACACATCGAACAATATAGGAGAGAATAGAACAAATGGAGAATATATAATTTCAGGGCGGTAAGTTGACATGAGAAATAATAATCGTTACTGATAGCCATCAGTAACCTTCAGTTAGACAATCAGAATATTTTTAACATTAGGCATGTTAGAAACACATCGAAGACTAAATGAGAGAATAGAACAAGTGAGCAATATACCCCTTCAGGACGGGAATTTGCATACGAAATAAAAATCGTCACTGATAGCCTTCAGTAACACAACACACACACACACGTTCAGTTAGGCAATCAATGTATTTTATAACATTAGTCATGTTAGTTGATAGAAATAAATAGAAAGCAAATAATATATATTCAAATTGTATGTCTTATATTGATTGCACCATCCTGCTATAATTATGTATCGAATTGAAGTATTAAATCACGACGACGATAAAGTTAGGCAGATAGATATAATGGAATAAGAGGCAAATTATTTCTTTATAACACAAACCAAACTTTTCTTCATGCAATATATGTCGTAGGGCCATGGCCAATACAATGACTCTCAGCTAGGTTGGAAGTTGATTCAGAAAAAATACATCCACATAAACCAATGCTTTATTTAACTTCCGACACATTCACATTTCCCTAAGAAGAATGACAACAAGTAACTGAAAGGTCGGGAGTTAAATCAATTGGTTGATGTGGCTATTTTTCTCTGAATATTTCTCAATGACCTAAAATGAATACATTCTGACCTAACTTTGCACAATCTAAACCATGACATTGCAACAAAGAGGTACTATTTAAAATACAATATAACGCGGCTGATGATTGTAAAACGAAAATTACAATTTATACCGCGAATGTTTCTTTTATAAAAATCGAAATTTATTTTCAAAGAGAAATAGCGACATTTCTCTGTATTACATTATTGTATTTTAAATGTTACTTTAAGTATTAGTTACGAACGGAAAAATACGTCCAGGGTAGCCGAGTGGACAAGGCACCTGCCCGGTAAGCAGAAGGGTGTGGGTTCGATTCCCGCCCCTGGACACTTTTTATTTTTCCGTTCGCCATTACTCTTCATGTTTCACCTTTCCATACTTCATCCTTAAAGTTAGAAATGTCGCTATTTCTCTTTGAAAATAAATTTCGATTTTTATAAAAGAAACATTCGCGGTATAAATTGCAATTTTCGTTTTACAAAGAGGTACTATACTGTTGCATCATGTTTGATGAGTCCCTCCATTTATTCCAAATAATCGTTGAAGGTTGTTGTTGTGTCCAATGAAGAGCCTCAGATGTCCCCATGCATCTCTATCACAGCAGTCGCAATGTCCACTATCTTGGGTATGTAAAGCTTGATCTTCATTAGAAAATGGGTGACGTTGCCACGCTAGTGACCTTGGAAACGAACCAGAATTTGATCAAATATTCCAAGGGTTCAGGGGGACCGCGCAGGAAGTATTGATTATTAACAGGTTATTTAGTATAGTATCATTCCTTTTTATAATTTAATTACTTTTTAAACAATGTTATTGTTTATATCTTGATTATTTATTTTTGAAAGAAGGTGAAAAATTAAACATTCTATATACAGTTACGAGCGTCAGGCGTGCGTTCTTCATCTCTGTCACCGTTTGCTTTTTTTTTGGAATGGCGCTCTCCTATTGGTTGGCTACGATCACGCCACCACTACGCGAGACACTTTGTTTTTGACTTTGCCCCCCCCCCACTCGCTTTTTGGTTTTTGTAACTATTGTGTTGGAGCGGGTCGCTCCTTAAATAAATGCATATATTAGTTAATAACTAAATGGAATCCTCTCTTTCATTTTCCCAGTAAGAGACGCCTACGGAAGCCAACAGTACATAGACAGATAAAGCACATAGGCTATAGTTATTAACTAATATATGCATTTATTTAAGGCGCCAATTTATAATTGTAACAAATAGTATTTGAATGAAAACATTCAATCGGGTAAAACACGGGCGTTGCCCGGGTCATTCGGCTAGTCTAATATATTTGGAAGAGATTGCTTTGTCATTCCATTATTTAGTTTTAATTATGGTTGAAGCATGTTCTGGAATTATTCAGGTTATATGGGAAGAAAAAATTGAGCCTGAAAATTATGCCAAGCTGTACTTGATGCAAAAACGATATAGATAGATGTGTATTGATGACACCTGCAACAAAGTTCATTAAAAAGCGATTGATTATTCGAAAAAATCCCTTGTTATAATATTAAGCTGAAAGCAGGGATAAGTTCTTTTTAATAGTATCTAATTATTTTACGGTGAATTTAGTCTCGATTTTCCACATTACATGTTCTACTGTACGGCAATGGAAGAAGAAAGAGAAATTCTTCGTCGAGAGACCGGCTATAATAGCAATTCGCCTTATGTTTTAATGGCAAAAGTCGTAAAATCCAGACCCTTTGCATTCGCTTTTTATAAATACTGGAAATCAGCTCAATCAAAATATTTAGCACAGACACCGGATCCAACTCGATAATTGGTCGAGGTCAATACCCAATATTTGTATATAAATACGATGCTAATTTGTTATTTATTTATTCTGTTCTACAGGGAGAATCCTGTATGGCACGTGTGCTCAATAAAGGCTATTGTTGTTGTTGTATCTAATTATTTATAAGGTAACAACGTGCTATCTAAATATCAGAAATGGAATTAATAAAACACGAATGTTTCTTTTTAAAACATAAAACAAACTTATACTATCCTTATAATAAAATAAATAAAGCTTCCAGGGCTAAGTTTATTGTGCAACTTTTTATTTTCAAGTTTTCGGACTTGTCAGTCCTTCAACAGGAGTATCACGTTAACATATTAATGATACATACTATTTTTATATACAAATTATTATTTAAATATTTTAAAAACTTATGATATTGAGAGAGAAAATATATTACATTCTTTGTGTGTGAAAAACAACTTTTTGAAAATATACGTGAATGGTGGATGATACTGTCCTTACTCTGATGAAAAATATTAGGAGGGCTTGGAACATCAGTGGTAAACCCTCCCTGCGGTTTCGCCAATTTAATCTACCAGACCGCTTCTTAGAGTTTTAATACTGTATTGGATGATTCTACTTATATATGCTACACTGAAGGGTGGAAACTTAGAAATGGTATTCAAGCAAACTATGGACATAAGTTTTTAGGATAGTAGAATTACATATGAATATTTGCATCGAGCAATGCTCTTCCGCAAACAATAAATACAAGGCCAGTTAGACATAATTAATTATAAGGCGATAACGTGCCGTCTATGTATAATAAATGGAAGCATTAAAGTACGAATGTTTCTTTTAAACATAAAATTATTTTATAACTCGCGTTTCATATCGGCAAATTATTATATTGTGTTTCTCTTATAGAAGGACTTTCATTCCTGATTTGAATCAAAACTTTTCAAAATAAACTTATCCCTACAGCCTGATGATTTCAACTTAAAAATTGATTATTCATGCATATATATACTTCTATACTTCATATTATTTGAGAAATTGATCGTCTTTTTACAAAGGTCAATTCAAAGATTATGAAATATGATATATATAACAAAACATAATAATCTACAATGACAGAATATCAATAGACAATCAATATATAATGGTTGTAGTGTAATCAAATAAAATAATTTCGAATAAACATACAATAAATGCCCAATACACAAAGGCAACAAATGTTAGAGAAAAAATAGACAAAATATCCCCATCACAGAGTTAGTTGGTCACAGAGCTCCATTTGTAATAGGAGTACGCAGGCTAATGGTACCCCCAATGGTGATAAATCGGCAGAGCGAGAGAGAAAACAAAAAAAATTAAATAAAAATAAAATTCCATTTTTCATTTCACAGAGTGGCTCCAGGGATGAAACATGTCCCACGGTAGTAGTTAGCCTGGTCCCCCTGGGTTGATACAGGCAGGGTTGCCTGCTTCATTTGTTTTTATGGTTTATAAATTCACAGAATCGCAAGCGTTCTACATTAATTTCTACTATTATTTTATTATTATTTTTTTGCTGCTTTTTTCCTTTGATAAAAAATTATTATAGTAGAATATACATTTTCTTCAAAATATTTACAAATAAAAGTTTAATATTTTAATCTTATTTTTAAATTTCTCTATCTCTAGAATATAAAACGTATATTATATAAAGATAATCTTTTAAGCGTTTTTCGTCTGTAATATTTCCGTTTTATTTTATAGAGTAAAATAAATATTTCAAATTTTTGATTTTTTAAAAATATTATTCCAATTCCCAATAGCAAATATTATTATTTTTTTTATTAAGTAAATCTTTTTACCTACCCAAATTAAATTTATTGAGTAATGTGTGTTAAATATATTTATTATTTCCAAATATAAGAAGTTATTCATTAATTGATAAGATAAAATGACCACAATAAAATTACAAGTACAAATTATAATGCCTAATATAAACAAGGGTATGATTTTTTAAAGTTTCTTTTGATTATTTAAAAGGGGCCAAGATTTCACTCAGCCGTGCTTCTTTATATATATATATGAAAAAAAAAAATGAATAAATAAATAAGTCAGGTATAAATAAAAAAAAGGGCATATCCTGACCACGAGTACATGAGCTTTTTAAATGGCAGAGCGCCATCTAGTGGAACAGAAATTAACTAAACGTTGATTTGGCCTGTTTCCTGATATTTGGCCAATCCATTTTCTTGATAAATCAAGAAAAGACATACACGAACGCGTTTCGGGCTGTTGGCCTTTACAGCGTGGAACAGGCTGTACCACTGCGACCAAATATTTCTCAGGAAGCCTCTGGGACCAAAACATCTATAATACTCATACTATTTTCATTTATATTATTACTAGTATTAGGTAAGAAATTTTTAAAAAATAATAATATATTATGATCGTGACCATTTTTATACTCTAAATTATACAAAAAACTCAATATGAGGAGAATTCTATATACAGTTACGAGCGTCATGCGTTCTTAATTCTTCAGTTTTCATCTCTGTCACCGTTTGCTTTTTTTTTTGGAATGGCGCTCTCCTATTGGTTGGCTACGATCACGCCACCTTTGCCCCCCCCCCCCTCCACTCGCTTTTTGGTTTTTGTAACTATTGTGTTGGAGCGGGTCGCACCTTAAATAAATGCATATATTATTTAATAACTAAATGGAATCCTCTCTTTCTTTTTCCCAGTAAGAGACGCCTACGGAAGCCAACAGTACATAGACAGATAAAGCACAATGGCTATAGTTATTAACCAATATATGCATTTATATAAGGCGCCAATTTATAACTGTAACAAATAGTATTTGAATCAAAACATTCAATCGGGTAAAACACGGGCGTTGCCCGGGTCATTCAGCTAGTTTGCATATATCAATAAGTAAACTATGATAGTGATTCCATTTCACCTAATTCTCTATATAGTATCAAATTTGTATCGAGATAGGTCAAGTATTGTAAAAACATATGTATAAAAAACGTATATTTATTTGAAAAATAGTACAAAAGTGATCGTGCAACTAAAAGTTGCTGATGGCTTGCGCCCTCTGTCAGAATAAAAATCAACTAATAGCCTCTCTTAAATAAACAAACAAAGCTAACAATTTAGGCGTTTCGGGCTGTTAGCTCTCTTCAGCAAGCTGTACCTCAACGTCCAAAAAAAAAAAACAGGTCTTATTATTTGATTTTATATAGAAAGATTCAAACTTTATTCCATTTTTTTTCTCTTCGTGTATTCCTGAATATAAGACTAAAGGTTCCTAATAATGAGTTCTGTGTGTGATTTATTAAAATTTTCAACTCATACAGTAAAGATAAAGAGTGTAAGCCTCCTCTATTCCAAACCAATCCCAAAATAAAATACATTAAGGAGGTTTGTATAAATCATTAGGACTAAAGCTTCAATTGCCTTGTATAGATATAATGATATATCTAAAGTGCATCTTTCTCGTTAGAATGTATTAAAACAACGCATTTTGGCTCTGTGCTGGGATTATGAACCAAAATATCTGTTTCAATTCAATATTACTGAGGGAGGTGCTTCTTTTTGGGACATGAATCCTATCTTTCTGCAACACTATGTTGTAAAATATGAGGATGAAAAAAAAAACTTACCTTTTGGCACCACTCCATAAACTCTTCCAGTGTTATGAGCCCATCTTCATTGGTATCTATCAACTAGACGAACAATATCACATTCAGGTTATAGTCATAATCATCAATGATTGAAATATACATGCATAATTTCTATCTATATTCCAACCTTAGAATCGGCCTACCCACTTTGAATACCTTTTTGGAAAATTCTGAAGATTCCATAACTCCCTGTAGATCTCAAGAGATCAAGACCAGCACTAAACTGACGAAGGCTTATTAGCCCGAAACCATGGTCTTCAGGTCTGCCTTCTCAGTGTGCCAAAGCTGTTGTTGTGGCTTTGTCGCCGACCTAAGTCTTATGGTTTGATGGAAAGGCGACCTTCATTTTTTAAAATGATTATACGCATTGTAAACATGTGTTATGTTTTGGCTATGGATGATGCCAAAAATGGCCATGAATCGATGCTGGTGTGGCCAGGCGACCAGAAAAACTTGCAAATAACCTGAGTATCTGGTGGGAAAATATTTAGGAGCGAGTAATTTTCGAAATAACATATTTTGTAAATACTGTTAGGTTTATATACAGTAGGCGAGTGTTATGGGTTAATCTAAATACCTCTGCTATAGGAGTCCTCTCTAAAATATCAAGCAGGCCGACGCCACCCTCGGAGACTGGGCGAGCCAGAATGCCCTAAGGAAGCCACGAAACTCGGCTCGTACCCCACACGCAAGCCGCGCCTGCAGCCGGCCGATGGTGGTTTCAGATGGAACGTGGAAGAAGTGTAGGATGGAATCCAGGACCAGGTTGTTGGTCAGGCACGTCCCACCAGCGACAAACCGCAAGTGAATGAAGCCTACTTCGCGATGACCCACTTCAGAAACCACATCAGGTGGGAAGCCTGGGAGGTGACAGAGTTCCCGGCGGTGATCGTGTAGTCAAGGACATTAGCGACTCGGACGTCCAGGATAATCCCTCCGGTGTTTCCAGGAACCGCACTATAGCCCTCAGCTCTTGTCAAAGTTGTCAGCCACCCTGGACCCCATGCAGAACTCTTCGAAGATTAGGGGTAAGAACTCAAACTGAGCGTCGTCACTTATGAAGAGTACGATTTCATCCGCATAGGCGACCATGCAACCGCTACCCAAAATCCTCTAGAGGCGTCGTAGTAGAGGACCAACTCCCGATGCTGAATAGATCAGGGCTAATACGGAAGCATGCCTCTCCTCGTTGAGAAGCGGAAAGGCCCTGGTGTGGACATCTCCGACCCGGATGGTAATGTCTGCATCCGGGTGGGACAGAAACCCACCCGAGGTAGGCTGATGGCAAGCCCAGCTTCTCCAACAGGGCTAGAGAAATGATTATCAGCGGTGTGTCATGTCTCGACGCCCAGGAGACTTTGTCAGACACTTGCACTATGTTCCAGGATGGATGCCAGCCCCGGAACCGCGTAGGTTGGACACTCGGGCACTTGGTCTGGGAGATGACGACGCAGACGACCCATGAGCACGTCGCTTAGTATCCTGTAGTCGGTCGTTGGGAGGCTGATTGTCCAGAGTGCCTGTAGAGCCGGACTACCGTGTGGTTTCGTCAAAAGGATGACATTGCAGCGTCTTGAATATGGTAGAAAGGTCCCGTGGAAGCTTCGAAGACTTGCCAAGGAACTTCGGCATAAATATCTTTAAAGGTCTTGGCAAACTCGCAGGGTACACCTTTCCATTCCGAGGCACGAAAGTTTGGTAGGCCAGGGATTGCTGTAGCGCTCTGGATACGGGAGGTGTCGGCGAGAAAGCTTTAAAGACGGTCCATTGTTGCAAAAACAATGAGGGTTGAGGATTTTTTAAGTATTCCAATATTTAATCGATGAACGTTTACATTCGATTGACTAACTGGTCTGACCGTAGCAGTTTGCCGATTGCAGGGAAGTTTTGTAGGAGTTTGTTATCTAACTCGGATCAGGACGGTACGGTGGTCCGAGTAGACATAGTCTATAGTTTGGTATTGGGGGACGCGGTCGCAGAAGCTTGATTGGGAGCAGGATTCTGTGGAGACGACGCGGGTCGACCCGGCTTCCGATAGTGGCTCCCCTGGTGTGCTCAAGTGCAGCATCGAAGAAAGGGGCGACGTCGACGAAGTCGGCTTGGTCCGGGAGCTGCCCGAGGGCTTCTGCTGAACCGAATGCCAGCTCCTCGAAATTTTCAGATCACCGAGAATCCACACACCTTCTTCACACGCCAAAGCTGCGATCATCTGGAGCTGGCGCCAGCGCTCTTCAGTATCATAAGAGATGAGAGATGTGGGCGTTGACGCACGTCATGGAGACTCACCGTACGGTGAGACCGATGGCAACAATCTTTCCAAAAGAGCAGAGCTGGATTCCCCGAGCGATGCCGCGCGTGTTCAGGATTGCAATTTGGAAGTTCGTTTAGGCTGCCGAGCATAGTTCTTAGCGCGAAAGAGCTTCTTGTACAAAGTACTTCTCAGGAGGTATGACCGCAAGGTGGCGTCCTCGATGTCTAGACCATCCTCGATTAGCTTGTCGGCAAACTGCACGCTAGAGAGGCCGACCAGGATATTCTCCTCCATTTTTTGTTGGCTTAAAACCGGAGCCTTTGCTCAGCTTCGCCTCTAGCGCCATAAAGTACTGGGCCCGGTTGAATTCTGGAAGAATTCAAGAAAGACACATTGTCTTACCTTTCCCGCCGCCGACCTGGCTTTGAACGCCGCTTGCTTCTGGCGAGTCGTCGTGCATTCTTGTACTTCAAATTGAATGTTGGCTGAGGGTTGGCTTAGAAGCCACAGCCTCTCTTGGCTTCTCGGCCTGACACCTCAGAGTCCACCGGCCTCTTCTTCCTAGATCTCACTTTGGTGGACCGATATTATCCTCCTCCATGGGGAGTTGGTATCTCCCATCGGCGATATCAGCCTAACTTGTCGATGATTTGCCTGATTCGTCCCTTCCGTTTCCAGAGAGGTGATGATTATGTCATCAATTGCAGATGGCGATTGGCTTTCAGCCACTACCATTTCTGGGTTAATGTGTGAAGAATTCCCAATAAAAATACGAAATTCATATTATCTTCGGAGGCTGTTGAAGTGTTTCAAGCTTTCAGCGTCAAGGCAGAAGCACGCGATAGTAAGAGAGAGAGATGAATAGTTCATAGTCGCTTGGAATTTTCTAGAGGAAATGTATGCTTAACCAATAATATATATTTTAACTAATTATCATTATTAATCAACTAACCTTTTGATAACAGCCTGATTATCCTTAACGTCACAGCTTAGATTCAAGTGCAAAAAAGTTAAACCTTCCTATAAATAAATCCTACGCTATAATGAAAACCGCATTCGCATAGGCTAAGTGAAATATCTTAGCTTATAATATAACTTATCATTATTATTAATCACTGTTTTATCTCTCTCTGCGCTGGCGGTTATCGCTCCCTACATAACTAAATTATTAGAATTAGGGATATTTAGAGATATAGATACTAAATCGTATTAATAGACGGCGTTTTGATAAATTATTAACTTAATTATTACAATTAGATATTAATGGAGTGTAATCACAGGAGGTCAGAGAGAAAGTGTTGGGAGAAGTTGTGACAAATTAGCAGACGGCGAAGTCAATGTCTGTCCCATGGGTCATCTGTCACCATGGCCAGGACACTGGGGACAGATTAGCCTGCTCTGCTGCTTAACATAATTTATGGAGCATGTGCTATAATAATCCACTGAGATTTATAGTTGATTATTTTGATATACGAGGGTTGTCCGTTAAATAAGTTCCACGGGGCACCACTGTCATGAGGATCGCTTTTAGGCTCGAGCCGACTGCTCGGGCTCGTAGCTTGTTCTCCCCACTCCAATTTCCCACCAAGGACACGTCGCTGGTAAGCTTAGTTTTGGCTGAGCAGCCGTTAGTGATAGAGCTTCCCCTCGTGTCTCCCGCCAGCTGTGAATTACGGTCAGTAATTCGCTTTTTGGCCGCAAAGAAGAATTCGGCGAAGGACATTCATACTGAACTCTGTCAAGTGTATGGAGAAGGGTGCATGAGTTCCGGGATGGTGCGCAGACGGGTCAGAGAATTTGAAAACGACCGAACATACGTCCACGATGAACCGCGTGCTGGACGGCCATCGGTTTCGG
Organism: Cordylochernes scorpioides; assembly: GCA_030710605.1. NCBI lineage: Eukaryota > Metazoa > Arthropoda > Arachnida > Pseudoscorpiones > Chernetidae > Cordylochernes > Cordylochernes scorpioides. Next base: position 47,999,430 of record CP092880.1, read on the forward strand.
ACGAAACCATTGCCAAAGTCGAAGCGGCAATGCTTGAAGATCGACGGGTTACTGCGTGGAAGCTCTACGATTTGGTTCCTGATGTCAGTAAAACCACCATCGACAAGATTTTGCATGAACATTTAGGGTATTCAAAGGTCTGCGCAAGATGGGTTCCGAAAATGCTGACTGAAGACCATAAACGGCAGTGGGTTGATGCGGCCCAGAAATTTCTCGATTGCCACAAAACTGACGGAGAGGAATTCTTGGATTCGATCGTTACTGGTGATGAGACCTGGGTGCACTACACCACACCGGAGACAAAGGAGCAATCCAAGCAGTGAAAGCACATTTTTTCGCAGAAACCTCTAAAGTTCAAACAAACACTTTCTGCCGGGAAACTTATCGCTACCGTCTTTTGGGACCGAAAGGGCCTATTGTTGTGCGACTTTATGCGTCGGGGTACAACAATCAATTCCAACCGGTACTGTGAGACCTTGAAACAACTTCGACGCGCGATTCAGAACAAGAGGAGAGGGATGTTAACCAAAGGGTGCGTTTTCACCACGACAACGCTCGGCCGCACACCGCCCGTCAAACCACCGCCCTCATCGAAGAATTTGGATAAAATTGGTGTCACACCTTACACCCCGGACGTAGCTCTTAGTGACTTTCATCTCTTCCCCGAGTTGAAGAAAAAACCTGGGTGGAACCCAATTCCAGGACGATGACGAGTTGGAAGAAGCGGTTTTAGACTTTCTACGCGGCCAGGCGGCAGAGTTCTTTGACTCTGGGTTCCATAAATGGGTGTCCCGAATGCAAAAATGCGTCGAACGAAACGGGGAATATGTAGAAAAATGAAAAAAGTCTGATATTTTCGAAAATGTATAGTTCAAGGCAAATAAACCTGTTTTTCTGTATGAAAAACCTCTGTGGAACTTATTTAACGGACAACCCTCGTATAATATTCAAAGTCCTTTTATATAAATAAAGTAATAATAAAGTTATTTGGAAGTTTTAGAACATGACTAGCAAGAATGTGCATGTCACAACATACTTTTTTATCAACAAACGGGAATGTTAGTAGGTTTCGACAATTGAAAGAGTTGATTGGGAGCTAAAAACAATAAGTGATTTTAGTAATGGTTTTCAAAGATAGAGTAAAGAGATATAGTTCTATATTGCTTAACTAAGCATAGTATAGACCATTATAATCCTAGTAACTATATATATTTGCGATAGCCTAAAATTGCTTAGATAATATATAGCAAATGGAAAATCTCTAAGCGACTTTATTAAGACGAACTCCCCCCCCCCCCCCCCTTTTTTTTTTAAAGTATTGTTGAAGGAAGACTTTAAGAATTCTATTGGCTGCTAAGAAGACCAATAAGAATATCCAATCCGAATAAGACATAACTAAATGGTATATTGACATAATAGAAACAAGAATTCCTAAATGCTAGGGACATTTGAATCAAAGGAAATAAAGCTAAAATTTTACAGGGTAAGATGAGGGAACTAAAGGGGAAAAATCTAACCTTCAAAATTATTGACCGACAGAGAAAATGGCAAAATGCCTTTTTTGCTATATTTAAACCTAGTTTTATTGTATTTTAATCTCATTTATGCATAATTTTTATACTTTATAAGTTTTTATTATGTATATATATACTTACAAATTATATATTTCAACTTACATAATCTTGTTACATCTTTTCTCTACATATGTTATATGTTTAAAAAAACTAGATCAAAGAGTAAAACTACGATTAGAATTTTTCCTTGCTTGAAAAGCGCGACAGTAGGGATCACTGTAAGATCATCCTTAGAATACTTCGAACGTGTTGATAAAGAGTCCATCTCCAATACAACCTGATGTACACCTACCTTCAATTTATCAATTAAAAAAGGTTTCTGGAGATGAGTTTATTTTTATTTCAAATACCATCTCAAGTTTTCGGGGATCTCTGCCTTTCTACAGGAAAACATATACAATGAATAAAACGATGCAGGCGTAGCATCAGGCGGCGTTTTATTCATTATATATGATCTCCCGTAGAAGGGCAGAGATGCCCGAAAGCTTGAGATGGTATTTGAAATAAAAAGAAACTCATTTCCGGAAACCTTTTTTAATTGTTTAATCAATTTCCAGGAGATTTAAATCAATTCATGTACAGCTATCTACCTTAAAAACCCTTTCGACGTGTTCCGTGGCTGTACGGTCGTCTACCACGGGGTCCGTGAAGCTGCCCAGCATGTCGTAGATGGCGCTCACGATGTTGAGCATCTCCACCTTCGTGATGTAGCCGTCACCGTTGATGTCGTACAGCGCGAAGACCCACTTGAGCTTCTCTGGCACAGGCCCGCGGGAGAGGACGGAGAGGAAGTTCAAGAATTGCTGCGATAAGACAGTGTTTCGACAAGGAATATCCAATTTCTACTTACTTAATTTATTCTATTGATGGATTATCATCTTTATTATCATCAAATACAATCTTCTCGATACAAATATAGATCAATTATAAGGCAATAATGCGCAATCTAAATAAAAGAAATAGAAGTAATAAAGAACGAATGTTTCTTTTACATACAAAATAAACTTCACCACTGCGGTGAAAAACACTAGGAGGGTCCGGTCCATCAGTGGCGAACCGCCTAGCGGCCTCCCCAATCCAATCTACCAGACTGTCCTTTAGAGCTCTAATACTGTATTGAGCGATTCTGCTTGTTTATTTTTAACACTCGAGGGTAGAACTCCAGAAATGGTATTCAAACAAACTGGACATAAAACCCCAGGACAGTAGAATTACATATAAATATTTGTATCGAGCAATGCTCTTCCGCGAACAATAATGACAAAGCCAATTAAGTATATATTAATTATAAGGCCATAATGTGCCATCTATATATAATAAATAGAACCAATAAAGTACGAATGTATTTTTACACATTTCTACTTTTAACACTGAGGTAAAAAACACGGGAAGGGCCCGGTCCATCTGTGAATGGCTTACGTCGATAGTTTTCTTGAATACTATTTCTGGGATTCCACCCTTCGGTGTAGCATATTGTAACCAAGTATTTATTCATTTTATTATTTTTATTAAAAGAGTGGTCATTTCCATATTTATATTTTTGCTACTCTGTAAATTCCCCCTGTGTCTTATCTTTTGTTTACCTTTCTTAGTTTGTCCTTGCCTGAAATAAATTTTGTTTCCTCCTGAAGTTTTTGTCTTCCCTAATTTTCCACGTGGCATTTTGGTGGAGATGCTGGGTAAGTTAGGGAAGACAAACTGAAGATCGCCGAGAATACCTTGAAGTCATGGGTGCTGTGATCTACATTTTCGGAGACTGACTCCAGGATTCCACCGCCGTGCTAAAGCCAAGACTTCCCTCGAAGATGACGATGTCCCTATAGACGATACGACGACAAAGCCGCTCTTCACACCGCCAGAAAAAGGACGCAAAGGTACTAGGGACAAAGTTCCAAGACTTTGATGGAATCCTTGGCAGAAGCACGTCAGATCCATGTCACTATCTACAATAATTGCTAGCTGTGGGTCACAGCTCCCATAGGGAAGAAGCTATGTAACCAAGTATTTATTCATTTTATTATTTTTATTAAAAGAGTGGTCATTTCCATATTTATATTTTTGTTACTCTGTTAATTCCCCTTGTGTCTTATCTTTTGTTTACCTTTCTTAGTTTGTCCTTGCCTGAAATAAATTTTGTTTCCTCCTGAAGTTTTTGTCTTCCCTAATTTTCCACGTGGCAATATATAGACGGAGTAGTACAGTACAGTATTGGAGCTCTTAAAGACGGTCTGGTAGATTGAATTGTCGAGGCCGCTGAGGGTTTCACCATTGGTGGACCGGATTCTCCCAGTATTTTCACCGCAGCCAGGATAAGTAGAAGTATGTTTTACATGTAAAATGAACAATCATGCTTTATAGCTTACATTTCTCAAATATAGATCAGTTATCACCAATTTTCAAAAATGTCCTGCCAATCGCTTTGGTTAGGATTTATTTTGATTTACTTACTGATTTGAAGCCATTTAGTATAATAGTTTCAACTTTATTGATTAAGAAATTTCCTGATACCATTACTGCGATGAGAAATGTCAGGGCCTGTCTCATCAGTGGGAAACCTTCCTAACGGTTCTAGTTCACCTGCGCGCTCTAACAATGCATTTTCAACTTCAGATAAAACATTGTAGTTAAAACAAAATCTTTAAATTAAGTCTTGTATATAAGATCTCCAATTTCATGTTAATTCAAAGTTTTTCTCTTTCTTGCTCTATTTCTATTAAACGTTATGCCAATCTACATGAACGTGATTATAATAATAAAGTTCTCTCACAATCTCTTTAGCTATCTTTACATTAATACAATTCTAGCAGGAAACTGACTGGGAATAAGAGCTTATGGTCTAACAACAAAGATGTTGAACCATCAATCAAATAATATTGAAACATATAATATTTAGTTATTTTTCCTTTATATTTTGAATAATCTACAGATATACAGGGTGATCCAAAAGTCCCGCACAACTTTAAAAATTAATAACTCCGCGAATATTTGCGCTAGAGCAATGCGGTAAACACCATTGTGTTCAGAATGCAATGGGATTTTTTATGGCAAATAATGAAAAATTCGAAATTAATTTTAGTTACAACTTTATTCGCTAGATGGCGCTCTACCAGAATCAGCTATTAAGCGGCCAAATTGTTTGATAAATTGAAAAATATAACTGAACGACACGTATTTTTCCTTTTTGAATACCAGGAAAGAACCCAAATATTATCAAATGATAAATTAATAAAACACCATTACGCCAAAAGTTAGAAGAAATGGTTAACGATTTTTAAATACAATCTGAGATATGTAAAATAGGTATATGCAAATTAAAACATGTAGCAAAAAAATATTTATATTTTAGATGAAGTTTTGTGAAATAGAATGATTGTTTGAAAATAACTACTGATATCAATACACGATTTTTGAAATGTTAATATAGTACTAAAAATTATGATGGCACTATAATAGGATTTAGTGCTATAAGGAATGTATAGTTTCTTGACTAATTGTGACACTTGACTATTTAACTGGATATTTGTCATGATACAAAGATGAAATATAGAGGGGAGTGACAAAATATATTTGTCGTACTTTATTCCAAATAGCCTATGGGTTTGTCAAATGTTATCATTGTTTATTATACTGTACATAATTTTTAAAATGTATCCCCTCAAAAAAAATCATTTTTAAATCGACCTTTTGCGTTGAAAAACGTGGTAGCAAAATCATTTTGTATTATTTTTTGCGCAAAATTTCTAAAGTTGGGGGGGATACAGAGAATATTCCTTATGCTATTTTTTCTAATGGGCGAAAAGCGATAAACTAAACATAAGGGTTAAAATTGTGTATACCAGTGTTATTCGAGAAGTTATAACACTTTGGCCTGCACGACATAATATAAGATGTGGGCAAATGATTAACAAAGAAATTACTGTTCACAGAAAAAAAAAAGAGTCAAGATGTGAGGACAGCATTTATTATTCCCATAACCCAAAACAAAGAGCTGCAAAATCAATCAAAAGCTATCAATTTGCCGGAAAACCCATGCAGCGAATTCTTGACGCATCTCAAAATCGCCAACTTTCAGCTCGTTATATCTTTGAATTTTGTATGGGTACACACAATAGAGACATTAAGTGAAGCGTCTTCGGATATCACAAACATACTCGGCGATTTTAACGCCAAAAGTTCAACTTGGGGATCACCTGTCCAGGATAACAAAGGTCAGCAGGTTGAGGACATGCTAACCGACCTCGACCTTACACCATTAAATAACGGAGAGAACACCTATATATCCAAGTCCACAGGCACAGAATCCGCAATAGACATCACAGCGATAAATTTCAACATCGCGCACCCACAACACAATGGAAAAACCTGAGAGGTTAAATCAGTGACCACAGAACAATTTTAACAACCCTAAACTTCAAAATTGAGAATGTCCAACAGAATAAAAGAACATGGAACTTTAGGAAAGCCGACTTGAAAAAATTCACAGAAAAGCTTGAAGAACTGTGCAACGAAGAATTGAATTTCAGAACGCTTGACAAAAACTTGGAAAAATTATCTTCGAACATATCCAAAGCTGCAAAAGCATCGATACCTAGAAGGAGACGTAAAGACCTGTGGATACCTTACTGGAAGGGCCACAACATCGAGGCAATGATTGCAGAGAGAGAAACAATATCAATGAACTTCTTGAAACAAAAAGAACAGAAGAAAACAGAAAGGAACTCATTGATATTATTCACAAAATATAACAAGAAATTTGGATATGCAAACAAGAAAAATGGCAGAATTCGGCGAAAAAAATGGATCCAAGAAAGGACAGCCAACACTGGAATATGATTAGAGTGTTAGAAAACAATCAAAACCAACGCCAATCCTCCAATACTCTAACCGATATGAATAGAACAGCGAGAACGAGCAAACAGATGGCTGACATTATTGCTGAATATCTTTAAAGCACTTACAGACTCAACTACACGAATGAAGAAAGGACTCTTAAAAATAATATAAACAAGTTAGTTAAACAAGAAAGAAATTACCATCAACAAGACATTTTCTCGAGAGACTTCACACTGAATGAACTAAACTCATCAATAGAAAAGTTAGATCCAAGAGGTCACCAGGAGATGATCTAATCTTTGGTCAAATGATTAAACACTTTGGAGACAAAGCAAAAAATCAACTCCTACGAATACTGAACATTTCATGGCAAACTGGTAAACTACCAAAGAATTGGAAGATATCAATTATAGTGCCAATACTGAAACCAAATAAAGATGCCAAGGAATCCAAGAACTATCGGCCAATTGCTCTCATCAGCATACTTTGTAAAATAACAGAACGAATCATCCACTCTAGGCTCATAGTCTGGCTCACTAACAATAATAAAATAAACTTCTACCAAACTGACTATAGATCCAGACACTGTACAACTGATCAACCTTTCTACTTCTGCCAATCAATAATAGATTATTTCCAGGAAAAACCGCCAAAGAAGACAACGGCCGTATTCCTGGATATGACCTCAGCTTCATTCGAGTGTAGAGGGAGAAATTATTTGAAAGGCTGCACAGCATCGGAGTAAGAGGAAAAACCATAATCTGGATTGCAGACTTCTTAAGGGGAAGAAGGATAAAGGTTCGGGTCAATGGAGAAATTTCCAAGGACCGAAGAACATGGGCTGGTGTACCTCAGGGATCTGTGCTCAGTCCTCTACTCTATCTGCTATATATTAACGACATCCATCCTTACCTCACTGAAGACACAAAGGTTGCCTGTTATGCAGATGATATAGCCATATGGCACACAAGTAGCAGTATAGAAAAATCAGACAAAATACTGAACACATCTTGAGAGGACTGGAGAAGTGGGCAATGGAACTCCAAATGACCATAAACCCAATAAAACCAAACCTATGCGTCTTCTCCACTGACAGGGAAAAAAGGCATAAAAATACCCCCAAAATAAGCATAAACAACTAAATAATTGATAAAATTAGAAATCCAAAACACCTAGGTGTGATACTGCAGTCCTGGATCTTTCCAGTTGGTCTCGAGGACCACGCCATCACCATCTCCTCAGCGGGGAAGCACGCGATCTACGTATTCATCGTAGATCGCAAAATGCGTGGTGTCGCTGGAGACCCACTGGCGATTCTCCACCAAACTCTGCAGCGTTGGCAGAGGCGCCATATTCATTGTACATAGTGTATATAATGCATATTATCTTTTTTAAAATAGTGCAGACTGTGCACTTTGCATGTATTGACAAGATGTCTCAATAAAATTATTTTAATTGTCATTGATGAGGAATTTCTATTTACAGAACACATAATTAGCACCTCAAATAGAGCTACCAGAAAACTAAACATTCTGAGATGGCTATGTGGAACAAATTGGGGAGCAAAACCCAGAATTCTCAGAACAACATATATCACCTTAATAAGGCCGATAATGGAATATGCAACACTCGTCTGGGCTCCCTCAAGCTCATCACTAAAAGGAAGACTAGACAGTGTTCAAGCAAAAGCGGCCAAAATAATCACTGGTGCTGTTTCATCCACCAACAATGAGAAAATTCAGAGAGAATGTGGTCTAGACATACTCGAAAGCAGAAGACAATTAAAAACAATAAAATTCACCAATAGCATGAAAACTAAAGAAACCGAACACATATCCCATAGAACCTATTTAAACTGGACACAAAAAGAAAGACTCAAAAGATCTTCAACACTTCAGTACGACAACAATATTAGAAAGGGCATAAATATGAAACACAATGACTTTCAAATTCAAGAAGAACCGATATTTCCTACCCCAGTGCCAACAAATATAATCATCAATCTTGAATGAACCCTGCACAAAAAAAAGAGAACAAAAACATACTTAAAAAGAAAGGACTTGGCACAATTGGTTTAAACGATCAGATAAATTATTCGTTGTTGTTGTTGTTTCTTATCCCCTTGTGTGAAGTCTACACGAATTCCATGAGTTCATGCTCCTCGAGCTGTTTTATGATAAGCAGCGGCCTCTCCCAAAGGTCCTTTTTAGTGCATCTAATGCAAGCCACAATGTCTTCTGGAGCTGCAGGTGCCAAGTTACATTTTGGGCAAGTGGGGTAGATTTTGTTGTTATTTTCTATCTTCAATGGCTTGAGATGGCCTATTCTAAATCTTGTAAGTGTCGTTTGATGCTGTCTATTTCTGATGTTCAGAGCTCCTCCTGGGTCCACTCCACTGTACCAACTGTGAAACCAGAGGGCTGTAAAGGTTTCGTTATAAGAAGGAGGGTTAAATACTTAAGGGCCTCCCAGGCCTGGGTAGTAATCTGATCCTAGAATGTACCAACTGTGGCGGTTTATGGACCGTAAGGTCTGGGTGGCCACTCCTTCTAGGATGTACCAACTGTGAGCCGGCTTGTGGACCTTCGAGGTCTGGGTAGCCATTACTGCTCCAGGGATGTACCAACTGTGCTGGGCCCGGGGCCCTAGTTCTGAGCATGGAGAGTGGGTAGGACTATGTGCCTTGCATCTGCAGCCCTTGGCACCCGACTCGCGGGTAGTAGCGGTCTGTACCTGGCTGCCTGAAAGAGGGTGGTAGGGGCTAACTGATCACGACAGACCATTGTGGAACTCAGTGGAAGAGTTAGCGATGCTAATAGGGGTCTGTGACAGGAGTGACGTCCAGTTGTAGATTACGCAAAGTAGGGAGGCTTGACGGCTACCTACATATGCTGAGCAGCCCCTTCCCGTGGTGCGTCCTGAGCAAGTTTCTAACAAGAACGTGGCCAACGCTGACAGCTCGTCTGACAAGTCTGGAAAGACGGATATGCCCAGTTCAGCCTTGCGTAACATGGTGGCGTTCTGGTGTCATTATAATACAGGTCACCCCCCCCCCCCCCCCCCCCCCCCCAATAATGCCAATACAAAACATAAAGATTGACATTACCAATGAGGCTCCGGTAGCGCCTGAGAACGGGTGGGAGGCAGATCCCTCTTGCCGTGGAGTGAACGACCTAGACAGAGCTGATAGGCCAGCTCGACGTATTGGGTCTAGTAACTTCTCATGCATCCCTCTTGAAGACAAGGGTAAGCCCGAGGACGCTCAAATTCATTCGGGCTCCGAGCGTTTGCCCAATAATACCTCGTTGGATATTTCTAATAATTCCCTTGCCGCGCCCACTAATGGCCCAGGGAAGTCCCCTATGAAGCAGGCAGCCTCCACACAGCGAGAGTCGACACGACTCGAGAGGATAGGCAGGGTGCCCACTTGAGTCCTCGAAAAGCGACGCGGCCGCCTGAGAATTTGAGCTCAGGTGCCTTCCGCACAGCTAGCTCTGGATACCCAGAGCGAAAGGATAGGAAGGATCGTCCACCCCCCCCCCCCCCCTCTTCCCCCTGATATCCGCCTCAACAGGATCATCAACATGGAGATCTCTGTGGATTCTTTCCTGTTGTTTGACCCTTCGTCTGAAACGAGAATCGGCTCAATAGTCCAGGAGTCGGGGGCTGCGATGGATGTCACCAAGGCAAGTACCTCAATGACCTGAATGAAATGAATGAGTTTCTAAATAAGGCATTGACACCCCAGAAGTGGTGCACGAAGCTTAAGGAGCTTGCCGAGGCGTTCCAGGACTCCCTAGACACCATACGTCGAGGGAGGAAGATTGGAAATGTTCACCCGAACATCCTCGAGCAATGCTTCGATAAGCTTCTCAAGAAACATAGGTCGGCCCTTGGAGAGCTCGAGCTCCTGCGGGTGGAGAAGCGTAACCTGGAGGAAAAGATCCTCAGTCGACCACCCTGCAGTATGGCATAGAGAGGGGAGTGGCAGCGGCTCTTTTAGAGTCGCTGAAACTAGCTGAGGTCGAGGTATGTACTCCCAATGACGCTTCCCCAGTTCTCCCTAAACGAGAGACGCCTCGAAACGAGAAGACGGAGGAGCCCACAAGGGCAAGGTAGAGGGAGCCTCGGTCCAAATACCAACTAGAGACGAGAAAGCTGTTCCGCAATCTCCCCCAAAACAACCTGTTCACACTAGGAACAGCGAGATGGTGGAAAAGAAGAGAAAGAAGAAAAGGGTTAAGAAGCCTTCAGCAAAAGAGGAAGAGGGTAGGACTGAGGTGACAGCCGGATCAAAAGAGGACCCACCGAGAGCGACGCCTACAGAAGAAGTGAAAGAACTTACTCCCCCGAAGAAGATTAGGGCTAAAGAGGTTAAGGATCCCCCCAAGGCGGCCAAGACTACCAAGCCAGAACCCCCAAAGGTCAAGGGCCCCCTAGATGGAAGGAGGACCTGACCCTGGTAGTTGAGTGGAGTGAGGATGCGGGGTCCGGGTTAATGCTCGCGGTGCTGAAAAGCATCGCTGGTAGCATTCCTAGGCACTGCTATGACCTCAAAATGATTCGGGGTGGGGGAGCTGTGGCTCTCATATTGAAGAACCCCGATGAAAAGAAACTGGCCGTGGAGGCTATAGAGAGGGAGCCTGCACTGAGGCTAGGAGCCTCAAGAGGGACAGGAGGGAGCTGATTCTCTTGGGTGTCAACTCTAACATCAAAGAGGAGACGCTAAAGAAATGGTGGTGCTCCAAAATTCGAGGTGTGGGGACTTCTTGGAAGGATACATGAGATTTTATACAAAGAGTACAAGGAGGCCCTACGCAACGAATTGGGTCATTTCGGGCCTAAAGGAGGCCACCATGAAATCCCTCCTGGTCAAGAAGAGGTTGAAGATAGGTGCCAGGATGGTACCTATCAGGGTGAATTAGGCAGTTTCAACTTGCTTCAGGTGCCTTAGGCCCGGTCATTTCGCAAGGACCTGCGAACATCCTAAGAGGTGTGGGAGGTGCGAGGGCGTGCACTCCCAAGAACAGGGATGCTATATGGAACCGGGTTGTTGACTCTGTTTAGAGGACAACAAGAGGTACGACAGGAATAATCATCGCCCCCGGAGTACGCAATGCTCGGTGAAGGCCTGGTACGTGAACGGGAGGCGATGGTAGAGGGGCAAAACAAGGAGGTGTGGAGGTTCGTGCAGCTAAATTGCGCTCTTTCGAGGAGGAGCTCCGAGGAGCTAGACCGGATCATTAAAAGTGATCGCCCTCATGTTATCCTGGTGCAGGAGATGTACCTGGAGGATGACGGGAGGATGGGTCTAGATACTCGTTACAGTTTTTTTTTCTCTAGCGAGAGCAACAAAGCCGCCTTACTGGTCCGGGGAGATTCTTGTTTGGGTTGTGGGTCCTGGGAGGAGGCGGTGGCTGTACAGATCGAGGCGGGGGATCTGAAACTGGTCTGCCTCTCTACGTACATACCACCTCAGGACAACGACCTCGGTAAGCTGGACTTCCTAAATGATTTTTTGGTTGGGAAGGAAGGGCATGAGATCCTGATTGGCGGAGAATTTAACGCGCGCACCCAGCTGTTTGGGGACAGGGAGGAAAATTCTAAAGGAAAGGCGTGGTCGATCTTGTTATTGGTCAGAGTCTGGAGATTTCGAACGTCTATGGTGAATCGACGTTTGCCACGGAGAACGGTGAAAACATCATAGACTTCTCCCTGGCAAGAACGAGCAGGATGCGGCGTTTGAGGTGGGAAACGGACCCCACAGACGTAAGCGACCACATACTCATCAGGTTTGAGACCAGTTGTGAAGTGGAACCGCCATCAGTGGAGAGAGTTCTTCGGTACAGCATCAGGGGGCTTAACCATGAAAGATTCAGACGCCGGTTTGCTTGCACACTTGGGGATAGATTGGCTGGAGCAGTTGACAGAATTTCTATTAATAGCATGGTCAATGAGCTCCACCAGGATATAACCAACGTGCAAAACCTTGGGGCCTGGATCTGGAAAGGTTACCGCATTTAAAAAGTTTAAACAGCCTTGGTGGACCGAGGAGCTGAAGATCGAGAGGAAAAGAGTCAGGGCCATGAGGAAGCTATTCCAGAATAGTACGGGCGAAGAGAGAGTTAGGAGAAGAATAGCTTTCCAGAAGGTCCTAGCAGGGTACAAGAGACACACCAAAAGGGCGAAGAGGAAACACTGGATGGAGCAGTGCAGAACCGTACTGGAGATTAATCCATACGGTCTCCCTTACAGGGCTGTCTCTGGGAAGATAAGGTGCTCCGCTAACTTGAGGCTACTTGAAGGGGAAGATGGGTTCAAGACTCAGGACCTGAAGAAGACCCTGGACCTCATCTTGGATCGGAACTTCGGAAACGAGAACCAGAGAACGAGATCTCTCTGACCACTTGTGGTTTGGTGGATCCGCTCTTTTCTGAGAATAAGGTGAAACTGGTGGCTTTCAAGTTCGGGAACAGGAAATCTCCTGGTCCCGACGGGATCGATAACACGGTCGTGAAAGCCCCGGTGAGGATGCACCCATCGCTTCTTCCAGGTTATTCAATAGGTGCCTGGACACTGGTACATTTCCTGAGGCATGGAAGGTTGCCCGAGTAGTGCTTCTAGAAAAGTCTGGTAGAAAGGGTAATTCTCCTAATGATTATCGTCCGCTTTCTTTACTAGCGTGTCTAGGTAAGGTTCTGGATAGCCTACTAGCTCAGCGACTGAAGCACTGGCTAGAGGTAATGAGCTCCTTTCCTCTTTCCAACATAGTTTTAGGGAAGGAAAGTCCACAACCACAGCTCTAAACGAGGTGTTAGAGGGGGTTGATATGGGCTTAAATAAGGGTGCTTGGGTTCTTCTCGTGGCCCTAGACATTGATGGCGCGTTCAACTCCATGAACTGGAACAAGCTGATGAGAAATTTGATGGACATGGGTTGTCCAGATAATTTGTGCAGCTTGGTTCGTGACTTCCTTAAGGATAGACGGATTAGCCTCAGTTTTGGTGGGCTGATGTTGGAAAGAAACTGTGCTAGGGGTTGCCCCCAGGGCTCTTGCTGCGGACCTATTCTGTGTAATCTCCTGGTAAACACCGTTTTCCAAGAGGAGCTACCTGAGGGAGCCAGGCTGGTTCTCTATGCCGACGACCAGTTCCTCATCATTGAGGCTGCTTCGAGAGCGAAGGCTGAGAAGTGTGTTGAAACTTCATCCCAAATCCCCTCGAACTGGGCCCATGACTCTGGCCTTAAGTTCAATGTCTCCAAAACTAAAGCCCTCAGCTTTAAATCCAGGGAGATAAGAACTAAAAGGAAAGGGATCAAATGGGAACACAAGCCGGCTATCCGGATGTAAGACGTAGGGTAGCGTTGGTCAATAGGATGACCAATAGGAAGGAGGGTACTATTTTTAGGAACCTCTACCTCTCCTGTGTCGAGCCAATCGGGGGTTAAATTCTAATTTATGTTCATTAGCAAATTTTTCTAGATGGAGAAGAGTCTTGTTCGAATCTCTTTCAGCTTTTTTCCAGTTAGTACTGCTGCTCCATAGAATAATGTCATCAGCGAAAAGTCCAATATTGGTTTTATGTGAATTTTTTTCTTCTATGCCTGCAATAAATAGGGTGAAGAGATTTGGGCTAAGGACTGATCCTTGTGGTAATCCTTTAACAATTTGAAGGTTTTAGATAGAGTGCCATTATATTTGACCCTGATGTATCTATTTTTAAGGAAATAATTTATCCAAGTGATAGCTTTTCCATCAATTTTGAAATGTTTGTATAATTTTGTAATTAACTTGTTTTTCCATACTTTATCAAAACCTTGTGTAAGGTCTAAAAATGGTGTGGTTAGCTGGTTTTCTGTTTTGTGCATCTTATACCTTTTGTGTGAAAAATTAGAGTTGGTCTATTGTCCCATGTCCTTTCCTAAATCCATATTGTTCTTATGGTAAGAGATATTTTGTATTGAGGTGGTAGGTGAGTCGTCTGAGTGTAATTTTTTCCATTAATTTGCAGCAAATACTTGTGAGGGATATAGATCAGTAGTGTTTTGGGTCATCAGCAGATTTGTCAAGTTTTTTAATTGGAATTATTGTTGCAGTATTTAGTCTTGAGGCAATTATCCAGTTTTCCAGGAGTTATTGAAAATATTAAGAAGTCTTTCTTTGCCAATTTTGCCCAAGTTTGATATCATTTGGCTATGGATTCCATCTGGCCCAAGAGTCTTGTTTAGGTCAGTGTTTTCTAATGCATAAGCTAGCTCTTTCATATTGAATTTTTTCATGGAAAAATATTATGTGCTGGTGACATTTTTACAGTCATGAATAATCTTTCGGGCCTTTTTTTCAACTTTCTTAACTTTTATTTCAAATTTGATTTTACTACTTATTTGATATGAATTACCTGAAAGATTGGCAGCATTTTTGTCATTAGTCGCTGGTGACCAACTGTATTCTTAATCATATTTGTGTCTTCAGTTTGTGGCTGGGATCTTTCAATTTGTTTTGCCCAATGCCAAAGTTTTGTATTTGGGTTTCTTGGTTTCATGTTTTCACAAGTTTGTTTTCATTTTTCCCTTTTGACATTTACGTATAATATTTTTATTTTTGCATTCACAATGTTTAGTTCAGTTCTACAATTTGTTTGGTTTTGGGTGCACTTTTCCGTAGCTCATTTCTTTTAGTTATAAGTGTTTGAATATTTTTTGCCTGGTGTGTATAATTTGGAATCCAATTCTTAATATTACCTCTTGGTATTGAAACTTTGGCTGCTTTAATAATGGTGTTTTTGAAAGATATCCAATTAGCCTTTTTGAAGTTCCAGAATTTTTTTTAATTGAGCTGGTTTTGGTCTTGGTGCTAATTTCAATCAAATTAGGCAAATGATCACTTCCAATACTTTTTAATATTTGCCATTTGCATTTGTGGAAAATGTCAGGATAGTAAAAACTTATATCAAGTGCTTGTGCAGTATTATAGCTGTAGGAATGATGGGTAGGATTCCCATCATTTAAGCACATGAAGGCATTGTCGTTAAATATGTTTGATAGTATTTTGCCTCTTGGGTTTGGCGTGGAACATCCCCATAGTTGATTTTTGGCATTAAGGTCACCTACAATAATAGTGTTGCCTGTAAGAAATAGAGCCATTTTTTCATCGTCAATAAGTTTATTGTTTGTAGGGTGATACATATTGTATATGTTGATGGCTTTGTTTTGATTGTGGTAGACTTTGATACCTTGGGCTTCGAGGTCTGATGTGTTAACAGCTATGTCCTCATAGTACAAATCCTTGATTAAAAATGCTAGGTCACCCCCTTTAACAGTATATACAGATGGATCTTCTGACCTTAGCCTGAGTAATGGAGGGGCCGTAATTAACATAATACTGCAAGATGGAACACACATCAAAATCAAAGAAGGAGCAGGACAGATTTCGTCAAACTTAACTTGTGAACTGACAGCTATCTGGAAAGCCCTTGATGTATGCCTTAACCAACCATACCTGCATCAAGCAGAAGGAATTTTAATATACAGCGACTCAATATCCGCTCTAGAAGCAATTCAGAAGGGCAATACTAAAATCACACAGAAAATACACTCGTTACTTACCCAACTGGAACCATTGGAGAAGAACTGCATTCTACAAAGGATTCCTGCCCATGTTGGGATCGGGGGTAATGAAATGGCATTTGAATTGGCTAAGGAAGCCAGAAAGTTGGGCCAAAGGAAAGAACAAATGTCATTATTTGACGCTGATGCTTTGTCAAAATACAAGATAATTAAACAAAAAATAAGAAAAGATCAAAATGCTAAATAAACTCTGAGAGAAAAATGACAAAACCTATAACAAGACTTAGAACAAAACACTGTATAAAGGAATGACAATACATCCAGATGGCACAAGAACCTATAGGACATGCAACAACTGTCCTTAGTGGAACTAACACCTACCCACATATTCTCATACCCAGAAATGGCCGCAACCTTGCAGAAAATTGACACAGACCCAGAGCAGCAGCTTTACACACCCAAGATAGTGGATATTGCTGTTGCTGTGATGGAGATGCATGGAGACATCTGAGACTCTTTAATGGACACGACAACAACAGCAACGGCATTCCAGAGTAAAATAAATTATCAGGGATAGATACATATTTTTCAAATGAATTAAAATAAATATAATCGATACTGAGAGAAAGTTGAATTAAAAAAATTAGAAATTTATTATCTTCGAAAACAAACCGTATCTAAAATATCTTTTTTTTTCGCTACATGTTTTAATTTGCATATACCTATTTTACATATCTCAGATTGTATTTAAAAATCGTTAACCATTTCTTCTAACTTTTGGCGAAATGGTGTTTTATTAATTTATCATTTGATATTATTAGGGTTCTTTCCTGGTATTCAAAAAGGAAAAATACGTGTCGTTCAGTTATATTTTTCAATTTATCAAACAATTTGGCCGCTGAATCGCCGATTCTGGTAGAGCGCCATCTAGCGAATAAAGTTGTAACTAAAATCAATTTCGAATTTTTCATTATTTGCCATAAAAAATCCCATTGCATCCTGAACCCAATGGTGTTTACCGCATTGCTCTAGCGCAAATATTCGCGGAGTTATTATTTTTTAAAGTTGTGCGGGACTTTTGGATCACCCTGTATATGATTAATTTAGTTTTCTTTTACCTAGAATATTTATTTATATTGTCTTTCTCTTTTTATTGTTGTCAATAGAAATTGATAATGGCTTTGATAAAAATAAATTGGCTTGTCATTTTGAGATACATTTATGGAAAAATTTGAGGAAGTTGTATCTCTTTAGAATTTTAAAGGGATTCAGACAATAACTGATGTTGATTTCTGATACACAGTGATCTTTATTGAAGACACGAGAAACCCAAGTGTGAACAAAATTTTCATCTGTTCCCTAAAAAAAAAAAAAATAGACGACTGACGATTTAAAGAATTTCCACTTCCTTATAATTTTTTCCATTAGTGTAAACCTTCCTTCATTTTCTAAGTGACAATGTAGTTCAAATTAATAATGTATTTAAAACCAATTTGTATTTAAGACCAAAACTTTTGCTTTCAAAATGCCAAGATTGTTGAATAGAAAATGTGTTTAATTAACTTTAATTACAACTTAAATTAAAACATACAACTATTATAGCGCTTCTACCGCTGAAGACATATACAATTGTTTCACTCTGCTTTTTATAATTGATTATTAAAATAAGAACAATAGGCTGTTGGGTAAAGTGTATCTTTTTATTTTTTAAGAGATGCTGAAATCCTTCGAACAAATTGCTCTTCTACTGGCTGATTACAATATGAGACGAAAGGTTGAATCTATTCACAAAAGAAAACAAATTGAAATATTGGCGTGTACAAGCCTTTGATACTGGATTGATAGACATTGAAAATGGGTAAGCACATGGTATATCAGAGGTTAACTCTCCCAGCGGATTCTTTAGTTCAAATTTTGAAACGTTTATATACAAGGTTGTCCCAAAAGTTGGTAAACACTTTCAAAAAATTGAAACACTATTATTTTTCGCCATAATATTATTCTCCGTTATGTATAATGTAATTATGTTGTGTATAAAGTAATTGTATTATGTATTATTATGTATACGCTGTAATAAAACTATTCGCCAAGTTATAAGAAAAACAACGTTTAAGAAAAACACGAACTTTTGGGACAACCTTATATTTAATGATTTTAAATATATTATCTAAAACTGAGTAATTCTGAACTTATTAAAACGTTACTCAATTAAATATTAAATATTATTAGTAAATTAAATTTTATTGCCATCTATCGTTAACATTTTACACAAATAAATTTACTGGCAATGCGTTTCTTTTAAATATAATCAAATATTATCTCTACAGACCTTACTGCAATGATATGAGTTATTGAATGAGAGGGCTTGGCTCATCAGTAGTGAACCCTCTCAGCGGTTTCGCCAAATTAATCTCTAGACCGCTCTACTATTGTATTGGACTGGTTTTGTTATATACCCTGCATTTTATATGGAAGGCAGCTTAGGGGTGTTTAAGGAACTATGGACATAAGCTTATAGGTCTGTAGAGGTACATACATATAATTTCAAGGTATTGCATCGAGCAAAGCTCTTCCGCAAAAGTCTGTAGAGATAATATTTGATTATATTTAAAAGAAACGCATTGCCAGTAAATTTATTTGTGTAAAAATTAAATATTATATTTCATTTTTTAAAATTATTCCTAGTACACCTAGCACAAGACATGATAATCATGGTGGGTACTAGTTGAAGATTGGTTTTACAGCATGTACTCTACATGTATACGCATGCAAAAGAAGATCGACTTTTGAACTCACAATTATGCCAGAAACCCATTTAGTAACTTGCTTTCATTGGTAAGGTTGGACTTTATCAAGAATAGAGGACCATATTGAACCAATTAATTTCTTCAGAAAAAATGTCCAATGTAGGAATCAATCTCGAGTCGTTTCTGCCGAAATTGGACGGTTTATAGCCCTATTCCACCAACAGCTTCAATATTTTTATATAAAAATAAAAGATCAAAGAGATAAATGCCCGTGGAAATGGAACAAAATCTCAGGACTTTATCATCTCAATATTTTACGATGGAATAAATGATGGAAGGTGTTTTTATAGTCGAGAGGAAAATATATTGACAGGAAATATTTTGAAAGATTTTATGGTTTCAACACAGTTCCTAGTTTATAGCCGCTGGGGTGGAAATGACAGGCAGATTGGTGGTTGGAATTGTATGGTGTCGCCAAAATATTATATATAAATTTATTTCCTAGAAGATATATACATGTAGTAGAACCTCCAGTAAGCAACTACCTCTCTAAGTGACTATATTTGTTAAATAGAACATTACGAGGATTGGTAAAAACTATCGAATTTCAATGAGAATGACCCCGATTCGAAACTCAGATTAGATCTTTTTTTTTTCAAAGAAAAAAATTGTTTAAACGAATTCCGATTTGTGGTAAAGTACAAAATCTTATTAATAAATTTATTTCATCGAAGATATATAGATGCAGTAGTTCCTCCAGTGAGCGACTACCTCTCTAAGTGACTACATTTATTAAATAGAACATTATGAGGGTTGGTGGAGGATTGGTACAAACTGTCGAATTTTGATAAAAAATTCCCTGGTTCTAATCCCGCATTAGACCTTTTTTTTTTTAAAGGAAAAATTGCTTCAATGAAACCCGATTAGTTTTAAAGTCCACCCCAAAAGTAAGTGCAAGTAACCTAATGGAGCTCTAGTACACTTGTAAAAGTTCAACTGCTCTATCTCTGTAGAACGTGTATGGCCATGTGGATTTGAGATATGTGAAAAGACTTTATTCAATTAACCACCAATAAGAGGAAACTTCAAAGAGAGACCATGATTATCCTTATCTCTCAGTTGATCTCTAATGGAGGTTTCTGTAGCATTGTGATAAAAATTACATCTTCAATGCACTTTTGGAAGTCTATCTTGGCGATTCCCATAGGTTTATTGACATCCCCTGTCCTCAAATTGTCCTCAAGATATCACCCTGTGTCATTGATATCTTCAGCATGATCCAAGATGATATAAATAATGTCGTCATGATTGCCATTTATAGTTATAATTTGCATCTTTAATTGAATTTTTATAATTTGTTTGGCCGTTATGTTTCTTATAATATAGTATTAAAAATTATCAACTCTGCAGACCTTTTTCCAAAAATGATAGATGAGGGTTTTTTTTTTTACTCAGAACCAATGGAGTTCACCACTAATGAGTCAGGCCCTATTAAATATCTGATAATTTGTTTAATTGTAGTAAGGTCTGTAGAGAAGCAAGAATGGATGTTATATAAATGAAACATAAATGACAAATTGTGAAATTATATCTATAAAAACCATTTGAAATTAGTTTTTTTTTTAATTATCAATAGCTAATTGCCGTTGAATTGATTCAGCTCAAGTGGAGTAGTTAATATAAAACATTGCTCAGCTACATTTTAGCCCTTTATAAATTAAGACGAACGACCCGGATTCGCCCGAGAATTCCCCCGAGTGCAATTTCCTTCATACTGAAAGTACCTCAATAATAAATAGTAGAAGTGCCATAGAATAGCAATACAAAAGTAACACATAAACCACAGGCAAAAAGTTTGTGTAATGACAAAAATTGTATTATATTAGTGTTTAGGTATTTGATTTAATTATTTTTGCAATCCATTTAGTTGTTTCAAAATCAATATAGTTTAAATAGATGGTAGCTTTCCCACCCAACCCCCGAGGTACCCGCCCCAGCGCGTTAACCCTTGAAATTGCCTGAGTTGAGCGAATGACTGCGATGGAGATTGACTGCGATGCGCATATTCTCAGTAAGAATGAGAAAAAAAAAAGGTTTATAAAAAATTTAATCCAAAATACTGGCATGCAAATATTTTTATCTAAAAATAAAAGAGCACATGGAAATTAGGCAAACTGCATTTAAACGATTTTTAAAATAAGAGATAAAAAAAGGCCAGAACAAAAATTAAGATTGATTTGTACATAGTATGATCAATAATTTCCAGGGGAATGTTAAATATTTAAAGAAATACAAAAGTATATTAATGTTTATTTAAAATTTCCCAAATTGATCACCGTCACTATCTATACACTTGTTCCATATTTTTTTCCAGATATCAAAACACCTCTGAAAATCCTCATCTTTCAGGCTTTTCAAAATATTCTTCGTATTCTCCTTTATTTTAGGTATTGAGTCAAATCAACGTCCTTTTAATACTTTTTTAATTTAAGGGTTAAGGAAAAGGTCGTTGAGAGCAAGGTCAGGAGAATAGGGTGGCTGGGGTAATAAAGCAATTCCGTTTTTAGCCAAATAGAGTTGTACAGTGACGGCCGTATGTGGCCGTGCGTTGTCATGATGCAAGAGCCAATTTTTCCGATGCCATTTTCGGGTCGTTTCTGACGCACAGCCTCCCTTTAACGTCACAATCCATCAAGATAGTAATGTTGATTAATGGTCTGTCCCTCGGGCACGAATTCATAGTGTACCAATCCCTTCACATCAAAGAAAGTGATAAGAAGACACTTAATATTCGATTTGATCATCCTTGCTTTCTCTCGCTTGTTCGACCATCTTTAAATCGTGCAAACCATTTAAATGTTCTCGATTGTGATAGGGCATTGTCTTTAAAAGCCTGTTTCAACATTTGAAATGATTCGGAAGCTGTTTTCCTTAATTTAAAGCAAAACTCTATGCAGACTCTCTGTTTTTCAATACAGTCCATACTGAAGTAAGAAAATGTTCGATATACTCGAGCTTATAAATTCGAAAAAACGTGATCGCGTGCGTCTGTGTGATCAATTATTTTTCTTAATGTTGATAAATGTTTTATCTATAAGATCCTTATAAAATAATTTCATAATTTTTAATATTTTACGTGATCCAGTCTCAATCCTGGAAATTATTGATCACACGTTGTATATCTTTACTTTCAGACTGTTGATTGATACTGAATAATAAAGCTATATTTCTACTTCTCTCTGCCGGCAACTATTTATCTAACGCGACAATAAAAAATTAAGATTGGAATACTTTAATAGATTGATATCAACTAAACATCGCGTATTAAACATTTGAGGTTGAAAAAGGGCGATAATAGGTCACCGAAATGATTGTAAAATAAGGTTGTGAAGAGGGTTAATGAGTTAATAACTTTAAAATTTTCTATCACTTAAACAGAGATGAGAAAATTAAATTGAAATAATCATTCTCATCAGTGTTAAACACTCTTATTGGCTTAGTCACCTCAATCGACCAGATCTTTCTAATCTAGAGTTTATGTTTTTATCCTCAAATAGCGATAAAATTAATAGTAAAATTACTTTGTAACACTACATCTACACATGAATATTCTTTAATATATATTCAATTGACATATATCGATAAAATGTGTAATAATAATAACTATTCCTTACAGCAATGTGTTTCCTTTCACACGTGTCATTAACTATTATCTCTACAGACCTTACTGCAATTATAATAGTTGTGCTTGGCACACATCAGTGGTGAACCCTCTCAGCAGTTTAATTAGCCAGATTCAGCCAAATTAATCTCCAGACCTCTCTTCTATTATATTGGATTGGTTTTCTTATATACCCTGTATTTACTATGGAAGGCAGCTTAGGAGTGTTTAGGAAACCTTTGGACATAAGATTATATGTCTGTATAGGTACATACATATAATTTTAAAACATTGCATCGAGCAAAGCTCTTTCGCAAATATTGTTATACTAGAGGATGTACCCGGCTTCGCCCAGGTTTTTCTCGAGGGAATGTTTGTAGTCTAGTAATAAGAAAATATACTACACCTAAAAACTATCAGAGAAAAGAGAAACCACGGAAGGTGAACAGAAAAATGCTTACAATGGATGTTATGTTTACGATAGTAAGTTGAATAAAAACAAAGATAAAATTTGCATATGTTGGTCACTATAAATTTGTATATTTGTTAGGCGAAATTAGAAACATGATAAAACAATTGGGTATTTAAAAACAAATGTAGATATAAAAGTTGAAGTATAATAAACAATGTTAAATATTAGTTTTAATTATTAATCAAGATTGTGTGTGAATATGTGAGAAAGATGTAATATCGTTGTTGTTTTCTTGGCCGACTGTTTTACATATGGTGTTATCTTAAAATTGCTTGTTTTGAATATTTTTTAGATTGAGATTATTAGCTAGTATGTAAAAAAATTAACTCTGTTGAAATTTAATTTTGTATTTATATATAAATAAAATTAACTCTGTTGATTTTTTTTTTGTATTTAATCGATAACAGCGAAGTTACGCATGTTAATGTTAGGAAATATATTTTGATGTTAAGCAAAACCTGCTCCATCTCGTTTTACATAAATGTTGAAAATTTGGTTGAAATTGATGCATTGTAACGAAAGTTTTTAGTGATGTCCACTTATGAAATTTCCATTTTATTAATATAGATATTATAAATATGCAAATATATGCATGCTATATAATATTCTGAATTCATAAATTTGAACAGTGTTCCACAACCTATTTATTTCTGCCGTACCTTTAGCATGTCTAAAAATTATCTGCGTTTTATTTGGATAACACTTGGAATAGAGAAACAAAATCTATATATTTATTCATTATTTTTTAAAAGCATATATATAATGAAATTGTATAAAGTTACTAGAATATATTTTTTCATTCCACCATATCGCATTATCAATTGTCTTCTAGAAATACGTAGCAGCAGTAATTTTTATGAATTATTTTGTTTTTATTTCTGGTGGAAAGTAGCGAATGTGAAGAAAATAGCTGGTTCTTATATAAAACTAGCCGAATAACCCGGGCAACGCCCGTGTTTTACCCGATTGAATGTTTTGATTCAAATAATTTTTGTTACAATTATAAATTGGCGCCTTAAATAAATGCATATATTAGTTAATAACTATAGCCTATGTGCTTTATCTGTCTATGTACTGTTGGCTTCCGTAGGCGTCTCTTACTGGAAAAAAGAAAGAGAGGATTCCATTTAGTTATTAACTAATATATTCATTTATTTAAAGAGCGACCCGCTCCAACACAATAGTTACAAAAACCAAAAAGCGAGTGGGGGGGAGGGGCAAAGTCAAAAACAAAGTGTCTCGCGTAGTGGCAGCGCCATCGTAGCCACGTGATCGTAGCCAACCAATAGGAGAGCGCCATTCCAAAAAAAAGCAAACGGTGACAGAGATGACGCATGACGCTCGTAACTGTATATAGAATATATTTTTGCAACAGATCTAACGATTTTTCTAAATGGTGTGGCACCCATAGCGTGGTCTCATATATGCGAAAAAACCTTTTTATGAAAAAATATTTTATAATATGCATAAAAACACCACCTCTCCATTTTATAATGCAAGGATATTGACTCTTTTTCTGAGAAGAAGAGATCTCAGAAAATCATTTTATTTGGAAGGAATGATATACGAGAAGACCTTAGGGAGACCTAAGATCTTAGTAGACCTACGCGGAAGAGAATAAATAGAATTATTAACTTAAAAGGCTATTTTTATTCATTTTTTACCTTTGTTTTTCAAGGAAATCCTTCGGACAACATGTATAACACAAGAAATGAGGAAAGCAAGGTTGAAGAGCCTAATAAAACTCTACTCTGCAAAAATATATTATTGTTCATTACTATGTGTGCCAGCTTTTTGATTATAAAAATAAAACTCAGAAGAGGTATGCATATAGGCTATAGAATTCTTAAAATTTGTGTTTTGAAAATCTTTCGCTTTCTCAAAGTAATAAGGTAGTTTAAAAAGGAACGTCCTACCAAAATTTATTTGCTGTGAAATACATGCACCTTTCCTACAGCCTAAAGAATGGATTATATAGGAAAACAGATTGAAATTACTAACTACAAATTATAAGAGCTCTAAAACACAACGGCAGAGAACAACATAAATACGAGACATTTCGACCAGTATATTTATATCTTATATAAAGAAAAAGAGATTTGATCTGATTTTCTGCTTGAATTTTGGATCATCTTGATGATTATGCTATGGTGATGCAGTCGTGGTTAATAATTTTGAACGAATAATAATAATAATATTGAATATTATAGAGATTTATTTATTTGAGCTAAGGGATATGCATAAAAAAAACAATTTGATAAAGGTACTGCCTGGCCTAAGGCGAGTAGAATAAGAAAAACAAAAAAAAAAAATTTTTCGACGTTTCGACAAAAATCTTTAGTTATCGTCAAGAAATGAATTAATTATAAATAAACTTATAGAAAGGAGTTACAAATATTTTTTTTTCTTGACGAGGACTAAAGATAATGGTAAAAAATACATATATAATTTGTAACGCTTTGCTGAATGCTTTATTTTTATTTCTCCTGACGAAGACGAATATTGTTTATTGAAACATTGAGAAAATAAAACTTTAACTGGCCGAAGTGTCTATTTTGTAAAGAAATATGAATGCCGATAAAGCAATCTCTATCTTCAATATAAAGTTTGTCTAGTTGCCACCAAAATGTACAGGAATGGGATGGACTATAAAGTGTGTCATGTTCTGGCAATGATCTGATATCAAAATATAAAGTGAAAATTTATTTAGTTAAATTATAAAATTCAAAATTCTATAGTAGTTCCTTTAATATAAGCACTATGCATTTCCCCCATCTTATACGAGTAAACAACAATTTTGAAAATTATGAATTTTGACGTATTCAAGTCTATTGACAGTTCACTTCCTCATCTCACCTAGAGCGTAGAATCTTTAGTCTTCCATCTCCGTTTTTATTCCTACAAACAAGAATCAGTAGATGATATAATATGTTGAAATAGCAAATAGCAATGTACCTTATAAAATAAATGCATAGAACAAAATAAAAACGACAGCCTAATCTCTCGATGATACATTCGTTTACTGTTTTTACAAGATAGGGAATAATGTTGTTGTAGTCATGTCCAATGATGAGCCTCAGATGCCTCCATGCATCTCTCTATCACACCAGTCGCAATGTCCACTATCTTGAATGTGTAAAGCTGCTGTTCTGGATCCATGTCAATTTCCTGTAAGGCTGCGGCCATTGCTGGACATGAGAATATGTGGCTAGGTGTTAGTTCCACACCAGGACATTTGTTACATGTCCTGTAGGTTCTTGTGCCATCTGGATGTATTGTCATTCCTTTATAGTATTTCGTTCTGAGTCTTGTTATAGTTTTTGTAATTCTTATCTCTGAGTTTATTTATAATACAAGGTATGTCCCATAAGTTCCCGGACTGGGTCCATAAAAAATAAATAAATAAAATATTTAATTAAATTTTACTCTGTTTATTATAGAAAGAATATCTGGCAACACGGTGGTACCAATACCGAGGCGGTACGTGCGCGCGCGCCAAGGTCATTCTAATTTATTTAAAGGTTACACCTAGCGCTGCGGCGATTTTACGATGGAACAAAAATTGTAGCAGAGGATTTGCATAGAATTTTGTGTGAAACTTCAAATATCAGCAACCGAAACTTTTTAAATGCTTAATAAAGCATTCCCCAATGACACCCCAAAGAGAACAACTGTTTTTGAATGGCATTCTAGATTTGAAGCTGGCAGAATATCTATTGAAGATGATCCTCGTCAAGGACGCCCAAAATTTCAAAGGACTGATTAAAATGTGCAAAAAATCACCGATTTGATAAAAGAAAATCCTCGAACCACTTTGCTGGAGCTAGAGAAAGACACAGGCATCTCTAAAACAACGATTGGAAGGTTCGTAACCGAAGATTTGAAGCTCAAAAAGACTCCTGCAAAATCCATCCCAAGATTTTTCACTAATGAGCAAAAACTGTGTCGGCTTGCAACCTCTGAGGACATGTTGGAAATGACAAGAACGGATCCGGAATGGAAAGACAAGCTAATCACAGGCGACGAGACATGGGTCTATGGCTATGACCCTGAAACCAAGCGTCAATCTGCCGAGTGGAGAAGTCTGGGTGAGCCTAGCCCCAAAAATCCAGGATATTGAAATCCAGAAACAAGGTGTTGCTGGTCGCTTTTTTAAATAACAAAGGCATTGTTCATCACGCGTATCTTCCTGCAGGACAAACATTTACTTTTTCCTGTTCCCTAAACTTAAAGCAGTTCTAAAAGGAAGATATTTTGACACCAGGGATGCCATAATAGAAAAATCGCTCTTGGCACTGAAGAGCATTCCAAAAGAGGCCTATAAAAACTGTTTCGACAATTGGGAGAAACGATGGCGCTGGTGCATTGAAGCAAGGGGGGATTACTTTGAAAATATTTAATATTTAAAAAATATATATATCTTACCTTTTTTTTATGGACCCAGTCCGGGAACTTATGCGACATACCTTGTATTTTATCTTTCCTTATCCTTTGTTGAATTATTTTGTATTTTGCAAAAACAGCATCTTATACTGACATTTGTTCTTTTCTTTAGATTAACTTTCTGGCTTCCTTTGCTAATTCAATAGGGAATAATCTAAATAGATTTTAGACTTGAGTTACAGACCTCACAAGTCTTGACAGCTTACACGTCTACCAGTAGTTTGTAAGTGCTATAGCAAGATGTTCTACACTGTAAAGACAAGGAGAGGTATACCTGAATCCACCTCTGCCTCGGCGCGTTGCCATGGTAACCACAGCGCCCTCTTTCTTCTCCAGAAGTTCTCGACAGGATGCAACTGGTAATCTGTCTGATCGATCATATTTCCACCGGCAGAAGATGGAACGGTCACTTCTATACATATCGACTCTAAATATATGGAGGGTTCTTGTATCTCTACTTTGATGGATATTTATCTATTTCTTCTCAACCATCCATAGCTTGGTAGCTGGCAGTACTCCCTACTTTAATATATTTTTTATATGGATAGTCTTTTGATGAAATGTAGTATCTTCTTCTGATATTATCCAAGAATTCCATTCGTGCCCTTCCTATTCCTGGTCTTTGTTCCATACATCCCTTTCAGCAATAAAAAAAAATATCCTTAAAAAGATGAATTTTTCTTTTTCAAATTAAATAAACTTTCTAATATCCTTGAAAAGATTAAAATAATTGAGAATGCTTAGTTCAAAATTGGTGAACCCTCCAAGTGGTTTCGCTAATATAATCCATCAGACCTTTGTTGTGTCATTTGTAAAAAGAAACATTTGTGCTTAATATATAGTTTTGTTTCTTATATATATTGGTGACATGTTATCGACTTTTAATTAATTTGTATAAAACTAGCTTAGTCTTTACCCTTTGTGTAAAATCATTGCTTGATTCCAAAATTTATATGTTTTTCTACTATTCTAAATGCTCATGTCCATAGCTTTTTCAAATATCATTTCTAGGATTCCATCCTTCAGGGTCGTATATATAAGTAGAATCGTCCAATTCAGTGTTAGAGCTCTAAAAGCAGTCTAGAGGATTAAATCGACAAAACCGCTGGAAAGGTCCATCCTCCCACTATTTTTAATTGCAGCAAAGTGAGTTGAAAGTTAGTTCCATTCGAAAATTAAAAATTCCAGCTAAATATTTTATATTTTATATGGAAATATAAAATTTATTTAGATGTTTAGTTCAGTTTGTTTCTAGCTGTATTTATCTCCAAGATATTGGCATTTCATTTTCCAATTAATTTCAATTGATTCAATGTCTTCATTACACAAAATTCAAATAACAAATAGCTGTTCTTATTTGCTTCAAGAGCAAGCAGAATGTCTATATTGACGTTCTTTCGTTATTCAACATTTGATTCTCATCTGGCCAATATGAGGCATTTTTAAAGATACAGTTAAACCTGTCTATAGCGCCTTCCTCTCTATAGCGCCCGATTTTAAATACGTAGTACGATGCAATTTACATTAAAGGTGACCTGTCTATAGCACCCTATTTTGGTGAGTCCCAAGAGGGGGCGCTATAGACAGATTTAACTGTATTACTCTTGAATATATATTCGGTGTGTTATAATTTGCTAGAAGTAGTACTTCTGGGTCCCCGTGTTGAAGGCATGTTGGCCCGAAATCATGAGAAATAAAATAATTGTAAAAAGAAACCAAACCCTAGATGCCTTATTGATTTAGTCAAAATGTAAAAGCAGGGAAGAATCTTTATTATTACTCTTGAATGTTAGAAACGTTTAAAACAATAACTTTTCCACCTTTTTGAAATTTTGTGAAGGTTTTTTTCAATCAGTTTCCCCTAATGATTAATATTAATAAAATTAGCCTATCTCCATAGTAGTACCGAATTTCATAGCAAAAATGGTTTATATAAATAAACACTTAGTTTCAAATATAACATAAAAATTATTCTTATATTATCATCCATAAAGAAAGGTGTATTTTTTTTTAAAGAGTTGCATAGAGCATTTTAAGTCTTCATTTTAAAAAATTGCATATCAGTATCACTTACCTTAAAGACAGATTCTATGCTCTTAAACAAAGAAATTGTTAATATATTTTAAAAGTTAATGAACCATATATATTATCTATAGGACAATTCTCAATAATACTAGTTAAATAAATATATCAAGAACACCCTATTGGTAAAAATAGTTAATTCATCAAATTATATCAGCATTTATTTTCACTTTAATATAATCAATTTTATATATATATCGAAAATTTGTAATTTTGGTATATACAAGGTTGTCCCAAAAGTTCGTGTATACTTGCAAAATATTGAAATACCAATTATTCGCCGTTATATATAACGTTTTTTTATTATGTAAAAAGTAATTGTATTATGTGTATTATTATGTATTCGCCGTAATAATATTATTCGCCAATTAATAAGAAAAACAACGTATTAAGAAAACAAGAACCTTTGGGACAACCTTATATATATATATAGATGGACATTTTTTTCCGGGAGGAAATTGACCTATAAAAGCAGAGGTCGCCTCTCCCGTTAAGATAAACGTCAAAACTGAACGTCATCTATTGACCGTTGTCGCAAACTAGCGGCCTCGGGTCGGTAAGTTTGACGTCAATAGATGGCGTCTAGTTTTGACATCTATTTTGACGGAAGAGGTGCCATATGCATTTATATATTCTAGACGACACCTCGAGAGGTTGAGATTTGTTTCTAGGTGTACCTCGAAATTGAGACTGTTCTTGTTCTGTTTCTTGAAGGACTTGAAGACATAGTGGGCATACTGGGACGCATCTGTAACAACACAAACATTAACTTTATATATAAACATTGGAATTGTCGGTGGTCATTCAGAAGTCGATTGGCAGAAATAGAGGATCTAGTTGAAAAGACCTTCGTACTGCCTACACTTATACTAACTTTGACAAAATCAATAAGGAATATAGTAAAACGATACTTGAAGTTTCACCGCATGAGTTACTTTAAAACGACAAATTAAAATTTTATTTTAAGGTGAAATATCGACTATTTCTAACCTTTTGGATGAAGTATGAAAGGATGAATTATGAAGAGTAATGACGAACGGAAAAATAAAAGTGGCCAGGGATGGGAAACGAACCCACAATGTTCCGCTTACCGGGCAGATGCCATGTCCACTAGGCTACCCTGGACGTATTCCTCATCCAAATCCAATTATACCTCATCCAAAAGGTTAGAAATAGTCGATATTTCACCTTAAAATAAAATTTTAATTTGTCGTTTAAAAGAAACTCATGCGGTGAAACTTCAAGTATCGTTTTACAATTACATGCCGCAGTGTATTATATTGTATTATAAGGAATATAGGGCTAGGTGTCTTTCTGCAATTCTTTCATTTCTCGAGCTTTCGGGCCAACATCCTCTTCAACACGAAGACCTAGAAGTAATACTTCCAGGTGTTGAAGAGCATGTTATCTCAAAAGCTCGAGAAATGAAAGAATTGCAGAAATAAACCAAACCCAACATTCCTTATTGATATTTTCATAGTGTGAAAGCAGGGAAAATATATACTATCTTAGCATTCAGTAACGTGACGATAAAGGTATGTTATGATGTATATGTATGTAATTTAAGCTACCGTTTTCTATTAGATTTTAATATCAATTTGTTGATATTGAATGTTTCACACCAGAAGGAACTTTTAGATTATAGTGAAACTTGGATCAAATGTACAAGGTGTTTCATTGACTATATGATACAAAAGATGAAAGTGTATCAGCACTACACGCTACAAGAAGTCAATTTAAACCAATTTCTCTGTTTTTTTATTCCACTCCTTATGTGTGTGTGTGTGTGTGTGAATGTAACACTTTCTTTTGCTGCAAGTGTTTATTTATTTAAAATTTTAATCTTAAAAAAAAGAAGATGCCTTCATTGTTAAATTTGGATGGAGACAAATTCATCAGAGAGTGCATCATTTTTAAACCCTATAAGATAATAAAATTATCAGCTTTATGGATAAAATTGAAGATAATGTCAGAGTAAGATTTAAACTGTTCAATATACTAAGTTTAATTTAGCATTAACAAGACCCTGTCAATGCCCGGGTTTTTCCCGAATATAAACTCTTTCGAAATATTTTTATAAATAATTTATATTTCCAAAGTGTATCTTTGAAATACCTAAGTGTATATAGGTTAAAGGGCTTTGCAAAACAAATTAAAAGGAAAATACTATATAACAAAGCTCTTTCGGTTAATATTAAAATATTTCGATAAATATTTGGGTATATACTTTTGAGTATATTTTTTATAGGATATAAGAGTATATGAAGTATGTATATATAGTATAATGAGTATATGAATGCTCTATATATATATGAATTCACCCAGGTGAAATAGGATTTATCATGATTAGCAGTAGTCTATTGAAAAATAACTTTAAATTTTAATGCCTACAAATGATGTTAAAAGAAGTCACGATCATCTCACATCGAAATAAACACAGTAGAGAAAGTTTCTGTAAGTTTTAATAAATTAGCATTATATGTGTAGTATATATTTTACCTAGTGATTCTTATTATGTATTTAAAAAAATGTTTAAAAAATAAATATTTTAATAAATTAATCCTTGTATGAGATTAAGGTGAAAAAACATAAGGCGTCCGAAATCGAGTTTCTTTTTTATTATTATTATTATGAGTCTCTCACCTTCTAGCTCTCTTGATCCTTAAAGTCATTCTACAGGAGATAAAATATAATAATAATAATAAAATACAGTAAACCGCCTATTAACCGTATTTTATTGCGATTTAGTGTATGTAGAGAGGTTTCAGGCCCAAAAACTAAACGTGTCATATAAATATATTTAAAGAAAAATAATTGAGAGAACGCTTGAGGTTTTCACATCAACAATTAGTAATTGTTTAATTATATTATATATTGTTTTTTTGGATAGCTATCGTCAAGGAACCACAATAATAGACCATGTTATGATTAGAATTGAATTATCGATAGACAGAATTATGCATATGTCGTGATCGAATGGAAGGGTGCAACCGTTATGCATGCAATCCCCAAGAATTAGTTCCATCAAAGTGAGCAGCGCACCCGCGACGTGCCGTAGCATTCGCCCGCGATGTCTGCCACGTTTACTTTTGTACAGTTTTTATAGATGGATGCATTTGCATATTTACATTTTAACACAAGCTTAACATCTTTACAGTTTAACATACTTATGTTGGCGAAAAGAAATTATACCTCTTGGATATTTTACAAATTATGACATATTATTTTAGAATTTGTTCATTAAATAATTTGAGGAATAACCTCACCCATACAGCTGTGTTAAGTTATTCAGCAATTGATGAAACAAGATGTCAATACTCACCACCTTGAGGGAAAAACTGGGCGAAGATTTCTTTGAAGGCGTCTTCGGTCACAACGCCCGTTGGACAGTCCTGGAAGTCATTCCAATATCTTCAATGAATGATATGCTAATATTTAAAACTTCTATTTAAAATCAATAAAATATATATTGGAGCTCTATAAGAATATACAATACCATATAAAATTTGTACAGAACGCCTGGTGCACGCGGTAGAAATAAACAATCTAAATTAGGAATATATAAATAGTGTGGCATCTCAGGCTCCTCAGCCTCAAGATGACATGGATGGTGAGGAAAAATATAAATAAGGAAGTTCCGCTGATAAATCCGGGGTGTAGAATAGTGTGAAATATATAAGTGATGTGAATATAAGAAAATGGAATTAAGAACAATAGACTGACGGTGTTTTGTAAACATATAATTAATCTTTACTAAATTTAAATGTGTGTGATAAATAAATAATTATAATTAAATAATAAATATATAAGTTGTAGTTTATAAAAGATAAACAACACAACATATTT
Organism: Cordylochernes scorpioides; assembly: GCA_030710605.1. Taxonomy (NCBI): domain Eukaryota; kingdom Metazoa; phylum Arthropoda; class Arachnida; order Pseudoscorpiones; family Chernetidae; genus Cordylochernes; species Cordylochernes scorpioides. The sequence goes on from CP092880.1 coordinate 48,032,655, forward strand.
GGCGACGAGGATTAAAAAAATAATAATAATAATTAAATAAGCGTAACAGAAGATGGCAAATAATTTGACGTCTCCATTACCGTTGAACCTTAATGCTACAGATTTGTATTCCGAGTACAAACATTGGATGAATTCATATTTAATTTATGAATTAGCAAGCGGTGTTTCAACAAAGAAAGATGACGTTAAAAGGGCAACACTTTTGCATTGCCTTGGACCACAAGTCCAAAGAATTTTCTTTAATTTGCCAGAAGAAAAAGATACGTATGAAAAAGCAAAAGAAGCTTTAACTATATATTTCACACCACAAAAAAATATTGTATCAGAACGATTTAAATTTAGGCAAAGAAAACAAAATACAGATGAAAATATTGATTCATATGTCATTGCCCTAAGAGAATTAGTCAAATCCTGTGAATTTGGAAATTTAGAAGAAGACATGATCAGAGATCAGATAATAGAAAAATGCTATAATAGGCAATTAAAAGAAAAGTTGTTGCAACAAGATAATTTGAATCTTCAAAGAACAATTGAGATATCAAGAATGTTTGAAACAGCCAAAGAAGAATTTAGAGTATTGACAAATGAAGATATGACCTCAATAAATAGAGTAAACTATAAAAATAATTTCCAAGCAGCTAATGAATCAACTGTTAAAGGACCAAAAGCTCATAATGTGTACCATCAAAAAGGAAGCACCTCCAAGGTAAGTGCACCTAATTTGGAAGAATGCTATAGATGTGGCTTAACTACACATCCTCCATATAAATGCGGAGCTAGAAATATGAAATGCACATTTTGTAACAAGATGGGTCATCTTAATAGAGTTTGTAGAAATAAAAATAAATATAAAAATATTGAAGGAAAGAAAAGAAATATTCAAAATATTTCAGAAAATAATGAAGACTCAGATGAATACACTTTCTTTTTAGGCTCTGATAACAAAGAAAGTATCTATATAGATGGAAAGGAAATAACAATGACTATTGATACAGGTAGTGATACAACATTCATAGGACTTGAAAATTTGAAAAATATTTTTCCTAAATCTCAAATGCCAACTTTAAATGGTACAGAAAGGAAATTTTATGCCTATGGACAAACTTCACCTCTTCCATGTTGTGGATATTTCTTTGCAGATGTTTCATGGGGTGAAAGGTCTATAAAGGAACAGATTTTTGTGATTGAAGGTAAAGCAGAACCTCTTTTAGGAAAGAAAGCAAGTTTCGAATTAGAAATTATAAAGCGTGGAACAAAAATAAGGAATATTCAAGAGGAAGTTATTCCGAAGGATATATATAATTTGATACAAGAAAACATGAACCTTTTTCAAGGTCAAGGAAATGTGAAGGGTTATAGTCAAAAAATAACTCTAAAAGAAAATGTTACTCCTGTAGCTCAGAGATGCAGACATTTTCCATATAAAATGGTAGAAGCCATCAATCAAGAGCTAGACAAAATGATAGAAGATGGCATTATTGAGGAAGTCCATGAAGCTTCTGAATGGATCTCAAACATTGTGGCAGTTCCAAAAAAGGGTACTGAAGAAATCAGACTATGTGTTGATCTGAGAGAAGTGAATAAAGCCATAGTTAGAGAGAGATATCCTATACCAACAGTTGACAATATATTGCAAGCATTATTGCTTTTTTCCAGGGAAATTAGAAATAAGCTCAATGATATAAATGACAATGATTCTCTTATGGATAAAGAAGTGATGGAGCATAATCAAGCCTATAAAGAAAGAATGAAGAAATATGCTGATAGCAAGAATAAGGCCTTGCCTCATGACTTCAAAAAAGGTAATATTGTTTATGTCGCAAACACTGAAATGAAAAGCAAGTTGACACCAAATTATGACAACCAAAGATTTATCATTTTAGAGACTATATCTCCAAATTCATTCAAGTTAGTCAATACTGAGACAGGTAGCTTTATCATTAGGAATGCAAAGCATTTAAGACATGCCAATGTCTTACAAGATTTTAACAAAGGAATTGATTTGAATACCACTTTGATTAAGACTCCAGAAATTAGAATGGAACTTCCTAGTACTTCAAGGTATCTACCAGAACAAGAAGCAACCTTAGAAGATATTGTACCAGAAGAGCAGATTGCTATATCTGATATGGACTGTTTATACCCAAATGAATCACCTAATGAGAATGAAAACAAGACTGTCATCACTAGAAGTGGAAGACAAATACATGTTCCTTCTAGATTTAAGGACATGATTAGATACTAACTAAACAAGGGAGGAATATGTAGAATAGTGTGAAATATATAAGTGATGTGAATATAAGAAAATGGAATTAAGAACAATAGACTGACGGTGTTTTGTAAACATATAATTAATCTTTACTAAATTTAAATGTGTGTGATAAATAAATAATTATAATTAAATAATAAATATATAAGTTGTAGTTTATAAAAGATAAACAACACAACACGGGGGATTAAGAAAGGTGGTGGAACGAGACAGTACAGTGACAGCGATATGACAACACGCAGTCCCCAAGGCGTATATCTTCCACTCCATCCAGTATGGAGATGGAAATTATTCACCTTGAGGTTGGTTATAAAGTCGGATGAACCTACTATTAAGTCAACAGAAAATGGATGTGGAATTCAAGAGGTGACCACCGCATTAATTCTTCTACGAAAGTCCTCAATGAATGGAACAACTGGATCAGAATTCAGCGTCTTACCATCAAACTATGACTATAAATTAATAGAATTTGAAATGCCTAATTAAAGAGGTATACCATTCTTAGAAATGATTCACTGCGAATTATGAAAAAGATCGGTTTAAAGTAAACTTCTATACACTTCTTAAAACCTAAAACTATTTTACAATTAATACTGCAGTTGATAAAATATATCTGGGATTGTTGTATACAAATTAATAAAGTAAAAAAGATGCATTAATAACAATACTGAAGATCAATACATTGTAGCCACATAACGGTGATTGATGTCTCAGGATTGTCTTACCTGTTTGAAGCCCTGGTACATGAGTCGGATCTCTTGCCTGGAGAAGTTTGTGGATTTGCATAGAGCGTCCAGACGGTCTGGTTTGTACCTCGGCTCGTAGGGGAATATGTCGTCTTCGCTCTCTGTACACACGCATATATTTTAGAATGGTTAGTGAATGAAAAACACTGCCCCCATCAGTAACTACACTCATGTACAAAACTTAAAGAAGTGGGAAGTCTTTGATGTCGCCGGTGGTCTGAAGGAGACAGAGAAAATTTTTTTCACATTTAGTTATCTCATGTATTTTCCATAAATATCACTGCGTATCAAATATCTTCCCGAGTTATTATCTGAATACCGATATATAGGATGAAAAGGTAAAATTCTTTAAGCTTTGTCCATAATGTACATATTTTAACTGCCATATTTGTATATAAGAATAAAATTTATAAAGCTTTATTTTTTCAAAGCAATAACAATTACATTTTAATTTCAATTTGATTTAAAAAAATGAAAACCATCTTTAGAATATGAACGACCTAATTCTTACTATAGCTTTTTACCCCGATAACTAACATCAGGTTACACCTGTAAACATATATCTGTATCATGTTTTACAGCAGAACCTACAGGACATCCTGGTGTGGAACTAACACCTACCCACATATTCCTATGCCCAACAATGACCACAGTCTTGCTGAAAATTGAAATGGACCCAGGGCAGCAGCTTTAAACACCCAAGATAGAGGACATTGCAACTGCTGTGATAGAGATGTATGGAGACATCTGAGACTCATCATTGGACATGACAACAACAGAAATTTGACATGGACCCAGAGCAGCAGCCTTAAACACCCAAGATAGAGGACATTGCGACTACTGTGATCGAGATGTATGGAGTTAGCGGAGGCTCTTCATTGGACACAACAACAACAACATGTTTTACATCAGAACTTATGTATCTCGTACAAATATGTCCTTATGTCCGTTGAATCATCCCTAGTCATACCCATCTATAGTTATGCAAATTACAGCTGTTGACTATAGAAACATCTTCTTGCTCGTAGCGCTAGTCCCCTGACACATGGTGAAGGAGAGATAGGTCCGAAAGCACGTGGTGTACATCTTCTCAGTTGAATAAAGCTATTCAAAGGCACAATTATAACATTTTGTCTTTATGAAATAAGAATATATGATGTCATGGGGTAACTATGTAAATATTAATTCCATTTCCACCTATCACTGTATACTGTAGATATATCTGTTGCTATTAGTGAGAATGTTCTTACCAGATTAAGCTATCATTAAAAGATGCACGGATTATAATAGCAGCCACATAAATACTAGTAAATATTTGTAAATGTATCCTATGAAAATATTTTAAATAAAAATATATCTGTGGGAAAATATAAAGCGAGTATGTTTCCAAGTAAGTTATGCTTAGTTGATTACGTTGTCTTGATTATTACATAAGGATCATTAAATCATAGGGACTCAGGAACCACTGTGTGTCAAGTTCCGCTCGGAGAGGATATATAATACCCTGGATTTGATGCTTTTTGGGCAGATCTCTTCGACGCCGCCTTCAAACAGGTTTCACATTTGGCAAACCTAGGACTGCCTCTCTTCACTCTGGACTAGTCTTCATGGATTCTTATTTCTGGATATTTTCTCCTGTGCGCGTCCTAGCAACTATCACATCGACTGATATAACTTCCACAAAGATACAAGTTTTTTTTATCTTTTACTTGTTTTTTCTTCTCTAGAGCTGGTCTCTAGTAGAGAGAGCTGTGTCTTACTATCTTAAGAAAAATACATCTCCTTATCATGCAACTAAAAGATGCTAATGGCTTGCGCCATCTCTCGGAATAAATGTAAACTTTTCATTCATTTTTAATCATTCCAGAATTGGCCAAATACCCATTCTTGATTAATCAAGAAAAGCGCAAGCCATCATAAACTTTCAGTTGCACGATAAAGAGATGCCTTTTTCTTAATTTATTCACATTATCCCAGTACAATTTAACATTTGTTCTATTTTCTCACATTAATATCTTAAGTTCATCTCTTTTTATATTTATAATATTCATGGATCCATCAGTTCATTTCATAGTATTCTCTTCTTAGTGATGCCATTTCAGACCGAACCATTTTTTTTATTAATCCGTTTACTCTTTCTATTTATATATGGCCCCCATCTGAACATTGTGTGTTTTGAGGATGACCTTTAACCGGCCTTGGTGTTCCACTGCGAACTATTTGCCTACTATCTCTTTAATTACAATAGTCATAACAAATGAAAAATCCCCATTTGCATAGCATATTCCGCTAATATGTAAATAATCATGTTTATATTTTCTCTTTCTAGCCACATTACCTATGTTATAGTGTCACGTCTTCCACGCCTGTAGAAGGGTTTTTTGCCCGAAAGCTCGCACCGTTTTAATTGTCTATTAAAGATACTTTTATTCTTTTATTCTGTTTTATCGCATAAGGAATTGTATAATCTTAATATATTTCCATGTGATATACTCACAAAGAATTCTTCAAAACCTGTTTCTAGTATAAAATTCAGAAATACTAAATAGTTAAGTCTGGTAGATCAAACTAACGATAATGATGAGAAGGTTTTTTTTTTCTGAATGAATCAACCTTCCCGTCAAAATAGACGAAAGTATTAAACGCCAATATTAACCGTCTGTAAACTAGCGAACTCAAGACGTTGAAAAAGTCACAACACCACTTTTAGAAATTTCAGAACGCCCATCTGAAGATCATATTTCAGGCTAATAGTTCACGTCAGTTCAAAGCGAATTTCATGAAATCCGTGAGTGCATCATCCCGAAACCATGGTGCTTAGATTGGCGTTCTGAATTTGTAAAAGCTGGTGTTGTGGCATTGTTAGATCAACGGATTCGAGTCTACACTATTACAGAGACGGTTAGAAAATGGTACTTATAGTTTTCGCGTCCATTTTGACCAGAGAGGATATTTCCTTTTTTTTTTTTTTAATATAAATATTTATCCGGTAGAATTTTAATCATTAAATACACACACAAGAACTTTATATAAAAAACTGGTCTTATACAGATTACCTGAAAGGAGGAGAATGTCCACAAATTAGTTTTAAAAGTATGTACATTTTAGAGCACGGAGGGAGCGATCGTAGAGTCACAGAAGCAGGCCGCTCGGCACCCAAAAATTGTTGGATCCCATGAACCCTTTCGTATATTCGATCAAATAATCCCTTGAATTAATATTAAAATAAAAACATAAGCCTCCAGGGAAAAGTTTCTTTTAAAAATATTTTTTATTTAAAAAATCTCGAGCTTTCGGGCAAGTACGCCCTTCTACGGGAGAAAATGCTTTATATGATTAACACGCCAATGAAATATGATTTAAAATTAAATAAAGTCCATTTACTGTTTACATTTGCTTTAAAAGCACGATCAACGCGGGCTTCTGTTGCGCGTGCTTCACTTGGAGGTTATGGGCTGGGCTCGGGGAATATAATGTTATAATTTCCGGAATATCTATTCTTCTGTTGATGCTATTGTGCTTTTTGGATATGATGGATTCTATTATTAGTCTCTGTAGTCTATTGGGGATGTTGGAGTAATGGGTCTTTGGTTTTGATAGGGAGAAGGAGTGGCCTGTTTCTCTTATATGTTGGTATACTAAAGATCTACTGTCTTGATTATCGATATTTCGTTTATGTGTGTTCTGATACTCTTATATTTAAATGTCTTCCAGTTTCGCCGACATATTTGGTTTTGCATTCGTTGCATTCTATGGAGTATATGGCATTCTTAATATTGGAAGGATAATAAATGGTATTGTTCTTTGTTATGGGGTTTCTTAGTAACGAATATAAATTAGGTGAGTTTCTGAAAAAGGTTTTGATTCCAAATTTCTTCAAATGACGGGCTATAGAAACATACTGGTGAATAAGGAATACTGCTAATAGATTTATAGATTGGGGAATTCTGAATTTCAGAGGGGCTATAGAAATGTCTTAGAATAAATGATAAAGGGTATTGACAAGTCTTTAGATTTCTCATAATATTCTGAGTTTCTTCTGTTTTAAAAGTTTGAAGTGAACAATGGCTATGGATACGTTTAGTTAAGGTCTTTACGGTATTGATTTTATGGCTGAGTGGGCAGTAGGAGGAAAAACGGATATAGTCGGGGTTGAAGGATGGCTTATAATAAACAGTTGTTTGGAATTGATTCTGTATGCGAATAATTTTTATATCTAGAAAAGGCAGGCTATTGTTGGTTTCTTTTTCATATATTGTTGAAAGCTTTCTAGAATTTGAATTATATCTGAATATATTCATTCTTTTTTCTAATTATCCCTAGTACACCTGGTACAGGCCATGATAATCACGGTGGGTAGAAATAGACGACTGCTTTTACTGTACGTGCACCACATCTGTTAACATTTGAAAAACAGTTCGACTTTGCATTCAGAAATATGCCAGAGCCACGTTTGGTTACTTGCACTCGCTAGTGGGGTTGGACTTTTGCAAGATTCAAGGGCTATTGGAGCATTTTTCAATTAGAAAAAAGTGCTCAATTCATTATGATTTTTCAGTACCCTTGAAAATAATATATATAGTCGCCGCGCGGAGTGAACCTCTCATAAACGGATTATCTGTTAAGAGACGCGCTTACAAAGCACGACCGTCCATTCAAAATGAACAACTTGACCTGATTATATTTATCACATTTTGGCAACTAATGTTTCCTTCATGTAACCTCTGTACATTTAGATTACCATTTTATTATCATACATCACTAGAGCCTCGTATCTCTACATATTTGCTATGCGAACAAATCCCTAGCTCGGTGGTCGAATGGTATAAACCATTCATTCACGACAGTAACGACATGGGATCGAATCCCGAATTGTATACTTTTTTTTTCTGTGAAGAACCTGTTCATATTTCTCATTGTAACTAACATAAGCTAGGTTTCTCTTTTTGAGTGGTACCTAATAAAGTTATTTTGGAACAGGATATTTGCTATGCAAATAGTTTTTCTTCTTATTTAATTTGAGGAAGTCACTTTTCTCGAAATTTTGAAGAATGTACATACCTGTCGTACGAGTGTTCCGCTTATCAACCCATGAGAGAAGAGCGGCCTTTTTTTTAAATCTCACTTTAGTAAAAAATGTGTGTCGTTTTTATCTTCTGTGTTAAAATATATACAATCTTATCACTCGCCACTGCCTTATTTTTTTCTACGAAAACAGCTCTTTATGCGTAGCGAATAGTTTTACAACAATTCTGTTGTTTATAACTATGCATATATATGAAGAATTTGCCGGTAGGAAGTTGATCCATAAAAATAAAAATTGTCCTAAATTGTCCCTTTCGACATAATATACGCTAAAAATAGTGCCATCTATTGATCGTTTCTGCAAACTAGCGGACTCAGTTCGGTGACGAAGCTACAACACCAGCTTTGACAAACTGAGGAGCGTCCACCAAGGGACAATGGTTTCGGGCTATTAGCCCTCGTCAGTCTAGATCTGACTTTATTCCATGAGATCCACAAAGGATAAAATAAAACCTTCACAATTTTCCAAAAAAGGTGCTTAGCTGGTAGAGTGACTAGGCCAAATCTATGACCAAAATATAGATGGAAATATTTTACCGGAAAGAAATTGATCTTAAAACTAAAAGTCGGCTTTCCCGGAAAGTTTGTGGAGACGGTTAATGGATAAAGCGTCTATTTTTCCGGGAGAGGTGACCTTTATTTTTATATATGCATATATATTAACCTCCAAGTAAAGCCTTCCTACTCTGAGAAACGAAAACTAAAAGTTTTACAGTATGATAAAATGAATATATCGTGGCAGAAATGTTTATCTATATAAAAATATTTCAATGGACAAATGAACTGGCTATGCGTTATTGTTTAAAAAATATTATAAATCATTATTGTTATAATTATTTCAGGATTAGAAGTGATAATAAAATCATAAAAAAATATTGCCACATGGAAAATTAGGAAAGAAAAACTTCCGGATGACACAAAAATGTATTTAAAGCAAATACAAAATTAAGAATGATAAAAAAGATAAGCAATGAGGGAAGTTTACAGAGTAGCAAAATATAAACATCAAAAATGTAATTCTGCTAATAAATTAATAAATGCTTTGTTACATAGATCTTTCCCAATGGGAGCTGTGACCCACAGCTTGCAATTATTGTAGTTACTGGCATGGATCTGACGTGCTTCTGCCAAGGAATCCATCGGAGTCTTGGAACTTTGTCCCTAGTACCTTTGCGTCCTTTTTCTTGCGGCGTGAAGAGCGGCTTTGTCGTCGTATCGTCTATAGGGACATCATCATCTTGGAAGGAAGTCTTGGCTTTGACACGGCGGTGGAATTCTGGATCCATTCTTGAAAATGTAAATCAAAGGACCCATGGCCTCTAGATTTTTTCGGCGATCTTCAGTTTGTCTTCCCTAATTTACCCAGCATCTCCATCAAATATTCGATATTTTCCGTTGTAGTCTATGAAAATCGGCCCTGCCACCTTATTAGCTTTAAAACCATTTTGGAATATTCGACTGATTTCAATCAGTAGCTCACTTGTTGTTGTTGCTTATTCCTCAAGTCGCTTAAACGATCTCTATTAAATTTCATTGTCTCAGCTTTTCTATTATAGTCCTGGGGTTTTCTCAGATGTCTTTTTTTGGAGGATGTGATGCAATTTAATAGATATTCAGGACTGGCAGGCTGGGAATCGCATTTGATACATTTCGAGAATGCTCACTCAGTTTGGATGTTATTAAAGCGAAGCAGAATCTCTACTAATTCGGCCATAGGTCGTAAACATGGTATACAGGCTGTTGGCTTTTATCGAAATTTGGATATGTGGTCCTATTGGACACGAGTACCATTCTCCGAAATGTATGCGTTATAGAAAGAAATATTTTTTTTGTGAATATTTTCAAAATAATATATAAAGAGAAAGAGAAGGCTAAACTTGTAATTATGTAAATAGAAAGCTATGTAAAAAGCTATATAAAGTCTCTCTCTCCTCCACATTTAATGACTGCTCACTTAATTAAAAGAACTCAACACACAAAATTCTTCCAGTGTGGAATTCTCTCTAATTAAGATATTATGGCTCCCAATTTGTTCGGTCTAATGTTAGTTAAAATATTTAAGTAGCGTAATTAGTAAATTAATTATAAAATTTGGAATAATTATACCATTGAGTACACTCATGGACAAACTTAAGGAAGTTGTACTTTTTAGTATATATATCTGGATTTAGACAATAAATCTGAATGATATTTGGTTTACAGTGATTCTCCGCTAGGAGGCGAAAAAGCAGGTCGCACGCAACGTGGCTCCCCGGGATTAGTGAATCTCCATTATTCCACATATTGTTACACCAGGTTGCGGCTTGGCAGACTCTTCAGCCTGGATTCTCTCCTGTGCTGGGTCTTGCATCTTACCAGAGCGTGTTTCAACCATCCTACAAATTTATAAAAGGGAATAACGAGATAAGTCTTCTTTAAGTAGCCACCAGAATCCTTTATTTATTTTCTCACATCAAAGAGAGCAGTGAAGTCACAGTGTACCTAAATACAAATGGTGATAAATTAATAATCTGTTTTAAATAAATATCATAGAATATTTTATATAAAAATAAATAAATATATAATTTAAATTTCAAATATATTAAAACTAATATAAGAAATACGCCATTAATCATGATGTAACACTTCCCCCTCTCCAGAGGTCGTCACGTCCTCGTGATTGACCTCATCAATTCTTTCAAAATAGGGTTTGATTCTTGAGACATGGACAATCAATGGGTCTTGGCCAGGATTATCTTTTGGTTCAATTAAGTAATTTACGTTGGACAGCTTCTTTAATATTCTATATGGGCCAAAATATTTTCTCAGTAGTTTCTCACACTTTCCTATTTTCCTAATTGGTGTCCAAACTGCTACTAATTCTCCTGGTTCGTAGCTTCTTTCCATGTGTTTCTTGTCATAGTTCTTTTTCATTCTTTCTTGAGTCTTTATTGTGTTGTTAATAACTAATTTTCTTGTTCTGTTTATTTTGTCTAAGTGATGTTTTATGTATTCATCATAATCATCTTTGTCAATGTCCACCGAGATATTCCTGTCGTCCAAAAGAGACGTGGGTTCTCTTCCAAACATCAGGAAAAAGGGAGAATATCCTGTGGTTTCCTGAATTGTAGTATTGTAAGCGTAAGTGATGAATGGGAGTATTTCGTCCCAATTTTTCTGATCAGTGTTCACATACATACTGAGCATATTGATCAATGTTCTATTTAACCGCTCTGTCAATCCATTAGTCTGGGGATGATAGCTCGTTGTGAAGCAATGTTTAATCTTGCACGTTTTCATCACCTCTTTCATTAAATTACTGGTAAATTGAGAGCCTCTGTCACTAATAAGATATTGTGGGGCTCCGTGCCGAAGAAAAATATCCTCTACTAGAAATTTAGAAACTTCTTTCACTGTTGCTTCCGAGACTGCTCTTGTTTCTGCATATCTAGTGTAGTAGTCCGACAGCACGATTATCCATTTTTTCCTGTTTTTCGTAGATGGTAGTGGACCAACAAAGTCAATTCCAATTCTTTCGAAAGGAAAGTTGGCTGGGGGGATGGGCTGTAGTAGTCCAGAAGGTAATTGGTTTGAGCCTTTCCTACTTTGGCAAAGGTGACACGTCCTAACGAATTCTGAGACATCCTTTAGCATGGATGGCCAAAAGTATTTACTCTTTATTCGGTACATGGTTCTGGCGACGCCCAGATGGCCATTCGACATATGATTGTGATGTTCTTTCATAATTTCTCTCTTTTTATTCTCTGGAACCACAAGCAACCACGCCCTGCCTTCAGGGTTCGGGTTTTTCTTAAAGAGGCATCCATCTTCTTCTTTAAAGTTTTGCGCAATTGATCGCCTGCTTCCATTAAGGTTTTTCTTAACACTTTCGATAAATTTATCCTCTTCGTCTGTTATTTGATTTAAAAATAGCCTTTCAAAATCCTCATCCCAATCAGTTTCTGGTAAGGGCCCCCTAGATAAGCCATCGGCGTCCAGATGCTTCTTTCCCGATTTATGTATTATATCGAAGTCATATTCTTGAATTTTCAATGCCCATCTTGCCAATCGACCTGTTGGATCCTTCAAGTTTTTGAGCCAGCATAAGGCGTGATGGTCTGTTACTATTTTAAAGTGTCTTCCATAAAGGTAGGGTCGTAATTTTGACATTGACCAGACAACGGCCAGACATTCTTTTTCAGTGGTTGAATAATTTTGCTCCGCTTTACTTAGGGTACGACTCAAATATGAGATCACCTTCTCTTCACCACCGATGTCTTGGACAAGTGTTGCACCTATGCCGATGTTGGACGCATCAGTATGAACATAAGTAGGTGCATTTGGATTGAAGTGACCTAAAATTGGTGGACTTAATAGTGCTGTTTTTAGGGTTTGAAACGCTTCCTCTTGTCTTTCTGTCCAGGTAAATGATACACTTTTTTTTATAAGGTTGGTCAAAGGGTCAGCAATTTTTGAGAAGTCTTTGATAAATTTTCTATAATATGAACACATTCCTAAAAAGAATTGTACTTCTTTGACCTTTTTGGGTCGAGGAAAATTTCTGACAGCTTTGATGTTATGTTCCGCGGGTTTTATACCATGTTTGCTCGTTATATAGCCGAGAATCTCCAATTCTTCAAAAGCAAATCGGCATTTTTTGTCGTTTAACCTTAAATTAGATTCACGAAAACATCTAAAAACAGCTTCAAGTCTTTTGAGGTGCGTTGGAAAATCCGGGCTATATATGATAACATCATCCAGATAACACAAACAAATTTGCCATCTCAGATTTCCAAGCATATTCTCCATATTTCTCTCAAAGGTAGCAGGCGCGTTACAAAGTCCAAAAGGCATCACGTTGAATTCATATAATCCATGCGCTGTAGTGAAAGCTGTTTTCTCTTTGTCTCTTTCTTCGACTTCAACTTGCCAATATCCTTGGAGAGTATCCATAACTTCGTCTATTCTAGGGATCGGATAGACATCTTTTACTGTCACATTATTCAGTTTTCTGTAGTCCACACAAAATCTGTATTTACCATCTCGCTTCTTGACCAATATTACTGGAAAAGACCAGGGGCTAGAAGATGGCCTAATTATGCCTTCTGTAAGCATCTCGTCAATTTGCTCTTTTATAATATCTCGTTCTTTAGCACTTACCCGGTAAGGCTTGTGTTTAATTGGCTTCGCGTCTTCTGTGTCTATCCGATGTTTTGCCAAATTGGTTCTCCCTAATCTCGATGAAAAAAGATCTCCATACCTTTCTAAAACTTGTTTTAACTCCTTCTGTTCCTTTGGTGAAAGATTTTCGTTTATTTGGAATCTAGGTTCTTCGTTCTTTTCTACCTCTCTTTCTCGACTCACATTTATTTTCGCTGGACTACTTCCAAAAGCCAATGTTTGGTTTTTCATTATTTTTAACGGTCGAGGATACGGATTAGTTATCCAGATGTGTGTTTCCCTATTTATAACATTGATCAAGCTTCTTGCTAGACGAAGTCCATTTGTTTGAAACATTTTGCTGCTCTCCTCGATAATATATTCTCCATCCTCTGTTTCTACCAATGCCTTGATCAATTTCATGGAACATTCCGGTACAATGGAATCCTTGGCACTCTTTATTTTCAACATTTCAAAATTGATTTCGTCATGATTATTCGTCAAATCATATTTTATAGTTTCTTGCTTACAATCTATTTTTGCGTTCATTTTCTTAAGGAAATCTCTCCCAAGAATTAATGTCAGTAAATGCGTTTTCAATATCACAAAGTTGTGTGATAATGTTTCGTCATCAATTTTTATATTTAAAAATATACTTCCTACCATGTCCAATTTTTTTCCATCGGGTCCTGCACAAATTTTTGCGAGTTTACTTATACCATGGCCTGTATCGAGGGCCGTTCTGAGGTCGACCACTGAGAGGTCAGCACCTGTATCAACCAAAGCTTCAAAAGTCCCTATCTTGTCCACATTAATTTTTAATTTGTATTTAGGGTCCAACTTCTTGATTCCGTTTATGGTCGACTTGCTTTGATTGACAGATTCAGGCGCGACGCTTAGTTTAAATCTTCCAACACGGAATATCTATACCGGGTAGGAATATTTGTCTGTGTGCTATGACATACATCAGCATAAAGCCGAGGTCCTGATTTCTCTGATATTTCATTCATTTGGCATTTTTCTTCGACCTTCTCTTGGGTATCTGCTGGATCCTCTTCTAGGATTCTTATAAACTTGACCCTACAATAACGGGCCACGTGCCCTGGCTTGTTACATTTAAAGCAGATTGGTCTTCCATCTTCCGTCCTATTTTTGCTCACTTCTTGGCTTTTATTGTAAGTGTTTCTCTGAAGGTTTGGTTTCGGCACAAAGTTAGGATTATAAGGACGTCTAGGGGTAGAGGGCTGGGGAAAGTTGTTTCGATACTGTCTGGGGGTAGGATGGGAGTCGTTCTTGTAATTATTGGAAACAGGGGCTTGGGGCCTGGAAGTGGTCTGGTAGTTTCGTGCGGCAGTCGGCGGCACGTACCTCGATTGTTGTTGGGGTCTAGAATAGCGTGGACCGTTATATAGGTTTCTGGATTTCTCCACACGTTCCCGATACTTCTTTTCAAAAGAATCCATTTTCTTGCACACGACAAGAAGGTCATCGGTCGTTTTAGGAGGGTTCAGGTAGAGCGCGAATGAGTACTCTTTTTTCAGTCCTCCAATAACATGTTCAATTTTTGTTTCTTCTTCCATTGCGGGGTCAACCTTGTTGCACAACACTAGAATGTCTTCCGCGAACCTGATTGCTGGTTCATTCCAGTGTTGCATTCTGTTGAGCTTCATTCTAAGTTCTTCTTTATTCGCGTCCAAAGAAAAATCCTGAATGAGGCGGATTTTAATATTTTCCCAGCTCGTGAAACTAGCTTTGTGTAAATTCAACCAGGTTTTAGCGCTTCCCGTCATGTTCATGGCGGCATAACGAGAGATAATGTAGTCTGCCCAATGGTACAAGAAGCCAATTTCTTCAAGAGATTCAATCCATGGGCGAGGGTCTTCCGTTCCATCATACTTGGGGATATCGATGTTGGGATTCAGGACAACTGGGTCGGAACTAGCATCTCTACCAATTGTTACACCAGGTTGCGGCTTGGCAGACTCTTCAGCCTGGATTCTCTCCTGTGCTGGGTCTTGCATCTTACCAGAGCGTGTTTCAACCATCCTACAAATTTATAAAAGGGAATAACGAGATAAGTCTTCTTTAAGTAGCCACCAGAATCCTTTATTTATTTTCTCACATCAAAGAGAGCAGTGAAGTCACAGTGTACCTAAATACAAATAGTGATAAATTAATAATCTGTTTTAAATAAATATCATAGAATATTTTATATAAAAATAAATAAATATATAATTTAAATTTCAAATATATTAAAACTAATATAAGAAATACGCATTAATCATGATGTAACAATATATACAACCTTACTTCCTAAAAAATCTTAATAAATATCATCAGACACTATATGGAATTACCAGTTTCGAGTGATAATACTTGTCTCTTCTATAGTGATGAATCTTTCTCGATCATTTTCCATTATTTGGATTGGAAAAAGAAAAGAAAAAAGCTTTAATCCAAAGAGGAATAATATAAATAGTTATCTTTCTAATATATATATATAACTCCTATTTAACTTCTTTCATCGAATTCTTCACGTACAGAGAAAGCTAATATAGAAAGGTTTTAAGAATAAACAAAGTTGGAAAAAGTATCGAGTTATCAAAGAAACAAACATGATAGTCAAATCAACAATGAAACATCCACTTAGAGTGACACATTATGAATAGAGTATTCAAGTCTAAGACTTCCAATACAGCTTTGTTGTATTGATATATCTTGTCACTAGATAGAGTTTATTGTTGAAAGCAGCAACAACAGGATATGTCTACAGTCACTATTGTCCTGAACGACTCGAGACCTATACCCACCCATTCTATTCTATTGGACCACTGAGGACCTATCTAGTCTCCATCCCTCCCCACACCTGATACCTGCAGGATTTCCTCACCACTGGGCCTGGACTACCACAGAACTGGACCTATAACGACCCATTCTATTCCATTGGACCACTGAGGACCTATCTAGACTCCATCCCTCCCCACACCTGATACATGCAGGATTTCCTCACCGCTGGACCTGGACTACCACAGACCCGGAGCTATAACGACCCATTCTATTCCATTGGACCACTGAGGACCTATCTAGGCTCCATCCCTCCACACACCTGATACCTGCAGGATTCCCTCACCACTGGGCCTGGACTACCACAGAACTGGAGCTATAACGACCCATTCTATTCCATTGGACCACTGAGGACCTATCTAGACTCCATCCCTTCCCACACCTGATACATGCAGGATTCCTTCACCACTGGACCTGGACTACCACGGACCTGGAGCTATAACGACCCATTCTATTCCATTGGACCACTGAGGACCTATCTAGACTCCATCCCTCCCCACACCTGATACCTGCAGGATTCCCTCACCACTGGACCTGGACTACCACAGAACTGGAGCTATAACGACCCATTCTATTCCATTGGACCACTGAGGACCTATCTAGACTCCATCCCTCCCCACACCTGATACATGCAGGATTTCCACACCACTGGACCTGGACTACCACATACCTGGAGCTATAACGACCCATTCTATTCCATTGGACCACTGAGGACCTATCTAGGCTCCATCCCTCCCTACACCTGATACCTGCAGGATTCCCTCACCACTGGACCTGGACTACCACAGACCTGGAGCTATAACGACCCATTCTATTCCATTGGACCACTGAGGACCTATCTAGGCTCCAACCCTCCCCACACCTGATACATGCAGGATTCCCTCACCACTGGACCTGGACTACCACAGACCTGGAGCTATAACGACCCATTCTATTCCATTGGACCACTGAGGACCTATCTAGGCTCCATCCCTCCACACACCTGATACCTGCAGGATTCCTTCACCACTGGACCTGGACTACCACAGAACTGGAGCTATAACGACCCATTCTATTCCATTGGACCACTGAGGACCTATCTAGGCTCCATCCCTCCACACACCTGATACCTGCAGGATTTCCTCACCACTGGGCCTGGACTACCACATACCTGGAGCTATAACGACCCATTCTATTCCATTGGACCACTGAGGACCTATCTAGTCTCCATCCCTCCCTACATCTGATACCTGCAGGATTTCCACACCACTGGACCTGGACTACCACATACCTGGAGCTATAACGACCCATTCTATTCCATTGGACCACTTAGGACCTATCTAGACTCCATCCCTCCCCACACCTGATACATGCAGGATTTCCACACCACTGGACCTGGACTACCACATACCTGGAGCTATAACGACCCATTCTATTCCATTGGACCACTGAGGACCTATCTAGTCTCCATCCCTCCCTACATCTGATACCTGCAGGATTTCCACACCACTGGACCTGGACTACCACATACCTGGAGCTATAACGACCCATTCTATTCCATTGGACCACTGAGGACCTATCTAGTCTCCATCCCTCCCTACATCTGATACCTGCAGGATTTCCACACCACTGGACCTGGACTACCACATACCTGGAGCTATAACGACCCATTCTATTCCATTGGACCACTGAGGACCTATCTAGGCTCCATCCCTCCACACACCTGATACCTGCAGGATTTCCTCACCACTGGGCCTGGACTACCACATACCTGGAGCTATAACGACCCATTCTATTCCATTGGACCACTGAGAACCTATCTAGGCTCCATCCCTCCACACACCTGATACCTGCAGGATTCCCTCACCACTGGACCTGGACTACCACAGACCTGGAGCTATAACGACCCATTCTATTCCATTGGACCACTGAGGACCTATCTAGGCTCCATCCCTCCACACACCTGATACCTGCAGGATTCCCTCACCACTGGACCTGGACTACCACAGAACTGGAGCTATAACGACCCATTCTATTCCATTGGACCACTGAGGACCTATCTAGGCTCCATCCCTCCACACACCTGATACCTGCAGGATTCCCTCACCACTGGACCTGGACTACCACAGAACTGGAGCTATAACGACCCATTCTATTCCATTGGACCACTGAGGACCTATCTAGGCTCCATCCCTCCACACACCTGATACCTGCAGGATTCCCTCACCACTGGACCTGGACTACCACAGAACTGGAGCTATAACGACCCATTCTATTCCATTGGACCACTGAGGACCTATCTAGGCTCCATCCCTCCACACACCTGATACCTGCAGGATTCCCTCACCACTGGACCTGGACTACCACAGAACTGGAGCTATAACGACCCATTCTATTCCATTGGACCACTGAGGACCTATCTAGGCTCCATCCCTCCACACACCTGATACATGCAGGATTCCTTCACCACTGGGCCTGGACTACCACATACCTGGAGCTATAACGACCCATTCTATTCCATTGGACCACTGAGGACCTATCTAGGCTCCATCCCTCCACACACCTGATACCTGCAGGATTCCTTCACCACTGGGCCTGGACTACCACATACCTGGAGCTATAACGACCCATTCTATTCCATTGGACCACTGAGGACCTATCTAGGCTCCATCCCTCCACACACCTGATACCTGCAGGATTCCCTCACCACTGGACCTGGACTACCACATACCTGGAGCTATAACGACCCATTCTATTCCATTGGACCACTGAGGACCTATCTAGGCTCCATCCCTCCACACACCTGATACCTGCAGGATTTCCTCACCACTGGGCCTGGACTACCACAGAACTGGAGCTATAACGACCCATTCTATTCCATTGGACCACTGAGGACCTATCTAGACTCCATCCCTCCCCACACCTGATACATGCAGGATTCCTTCACCACTGGGCCTGGACTACCACATACCTGGAGCTATAACGACCCATTCTATTCCATTGGACCACTTAGGACCTATCTAGACTCCATCCCTCCCCACACCTGATACATGCAGGATTCCTTCACCACTGGGCCTGGACTACCACATACCTGGAGCTATAACGACCCATTCTATTCCATTGGACCACTGAGGACCTATCTAGGCTCCATCCCTCCCCACACCTGATACCTGCAGGATTTCCTCACCACTGGACCTGGACTGCCACAGGCCACCTGTCTATATGAAACAAGAACTGTCGTACATCCGAACACCAAGACGTGAGTAACAACGTCATGTGGAAGTCACGTTACACGTGGCCTCAACATTCCATGTAACACAGTGAACACACTAGGATGAAATATATGTCGGCCAGGCAGATCCGTGTAACTTAATTTGAACTAACTTAATCCAACTAGGAGGTAATCTAACAAATCTCACCACATAACCTTTATATATTTCAAAACAGATAATGTAGCAATGATATATAGCAGTGATTAGAACTTGGAATTCCACAGTAGGAGTCCACTTGATTCCCTGCTACGTAACATTCTGTGTTAATTAATATAAGGCAATAACGTGCCATCTAGATACAGTAAACACCAGAGACGTGAATGGTTCTTTTACACATCAACCCCTAACGTCTGTGTTTATATTGGAAATAATTTATCAGAGGGACTACTTTACTTCTGTAATATATTTCTCGTCTTGAATAGTAGTTCTATATACATGTGTGTACTTTTGGTAATTTACTAAAAAGAGATTTCATATAGAATTTATATCTTTAAAAAAATCTATAATATATCTCTAGCAATGATAACATTACAATGCCTATAACTTGTACTCCACATGATAAAATGATAGCTGTTTTTAATGGATAAAGATCACATCGCAAAATATAAGTTTACTTGAGCTTAGTTCCCCCCAACGACATGACAAAACATTATCTCAGAACATATTTCCTTTTTATGAAAATGGGATCAGCACAGCAATATCATATATGTTTTATATTATAATATATGAAGAATTAGTTTATTAACCATCATAAGAAGGTGAATATATAAATGGTAGAAATTCAAGGTATGAGCTATTCCTTTGATAAATTAAATTAATTTATTCTTAATACAGTAGACTCTCCTATAACGCGATTAATGTGTTCCGTGTTGTATGAAATCGCGTTATAGGAATTAAAGTTTATTCACTACGTAATTTGTTTTTTTATATACATTTGCATATAAAATAATATAACATTTAGTTTTGTTTTAGTTTATAATTATTTTTTCTATATACATCATTTTATAAAATACATTTTTACATGATACAGTATATCTCCTTTTCAATTTTTTTTTCCAACTTTATTCATCATGCCTGGGGAGCAAGTTTCGTAATTTTTTATATTTGCAAAATATTTATATGTAAATTCTAATTTAATACCTTATATGCTATAATATATATTTTAATATTGCCATCTAAGGATAAAAAGCGTAATAATTATTTTGGCAATGTGTTACTTTTCACATATATTGTCAATATATATATTAGCACCATTCCTTCTTTTCGAAACCTTTTGTAAATTAGTTGGAGTTGTTTTATTAAAAACAGTTTAGTCATATTGACAATTATCTATTTTCATTTTTTATTCGAGATGACACTGACCAATACATATTTTGTTTCCGAGGTGTTTAGACCTGTTTCCTCGTTGTTTTGATGTATAGAAAAAATCCAGAAATGTTGCCCGTTTTGATTTATCAGCTCTCCTTTCAGAGATACATAATATAATTAGTATTAATGAGATTTCCGAAAAGAGTTATTATAATTAAAGCAATTTATACTACCCTTACTGCAATTATAAAAATTATGAGGAATATAAAAATAATCATCGATAAGCCAGAAATTACCATTATTATTTGTAAGTTATTACAACATATTTACACACACGTAGTAGGCAGTCGACTTCAAATTAAAAAATCGAAATGCTGGATTGGTTACTTGTTCTTTACTGATGTGGATGTACTTATGCAAAAATATAGTTCCATTGAAATAGAAAAAGTGTTCAATGCAGGATACGATCCATGGTCGTGTTTGTCGAAAATAGGCAGTTTGTACCAATTCACCTTCTAAAAAAAACATCATGATATAACGTTCTGAAAATAGAGAAATCCATATTTAAATCATTAGATGAAAAAATGCATATATTAAATTGAATAAAAGATTTATAATACTATGCGGTGCAGAGTTTTTTTATACAAAAATGTAATGCCTTGATAAAGGATGGCGTTCAGCCAACCGAAATATTGGCAAATAAATATTTTATTCAATCCAATATCAACAACAATAGCCTTTATTGGGCACACGTGCCATACAGGATTCTCCCTGTAGAACAGAATAAATAAATAACAAATTAGCATCGTAGTTATATACAAATATTGGGTTATGACCTCGACCAATTATCGAGTAGGATCCGGTGTCTATGCTAAATATTTTGATTGAGCCGATTTCCAGTATTTATAAAAAGCGAATGCAAAGGGTCTGGATTTTACGACTTTTGCCATTAAAACATAAGGCGAATTGCTATTATAGCTGGTCTCTTGACGAAGAATTTCTCTTTCTCTTCTTCCATTGCCGTTCAGTAGAACATGTAGTGTGGAAAATCGAGACTAAATTCACCGTTGCATAAGGTGCATTTTATGGTCTTAGTTTTCAATAGTATTCAATCCAATATATGCCTTTTTATTATCTAATAATGATATATGTGTAAATGGAGTACAAAAGTGAAATTGTACTGGATTCAGGTGGATAAATTAATAAAAAGTCATGTCCTGATCGTGCAACTAAAAGTTTCTGATATATTACCTAATCTGTCGGAATAAATATTAACTATTCCTTGATTTATTAATTATTCCAGAATTGGCCAAATACTCATTATTAATTAATAGAGAAAAGCTAACCACCGACTTTTTCTTAATAATGATTCATACTTATTTTTTTCGTGAAATTCTAAAGAATATGAACCCGAATTATAAAACAAGGATAAGCAATACATATATTTATATTAGGTCATTAATATGATACCATAATTATTATCATTATTAGTAGTTAGTTTCCTATTTATATAAAAATTCTTTTTACAAATAGAATACAAATAATTGTAAATATAAAATAGGCATTATTGTTAATATTCTGAATATTCACACCCTTATTCTACAAAATTTATTTTTTCTATAATTTTCTCCCCATTGAATATAGCCAAAACATATTTTTGAATTTGATTTTATGAACGTTATGTGGCGCTGAGTTTGCTGTTAACACACATTAATATGTTATAATACCTCGAAAAAGGTTGGCGTTTAGCCACACAACTAAAATATTCGTAAATAAATTATATTTTGAGCCAATATATACCTTTTTAATTAAAGCTTCATATTAGTGATCAGAGTTTATTCGCTCGAAATATTGTTCGTTATTTACCTTATAGAAAAAATCTAATTACAAGTCTGTGTGCTATACAATATTAGAGGTTGTTCGGGAATTAAAACTGATCATTAGCGTGATAGTTATATTTGAGTAGTGTTTATCAAAGTGTGTGGTGACGTAGAGGCATTCCACCTGTAGGAAGGGTGAGGTAAACCCGCACATCCATTAACGCTGAAATGTTGACATTCGGCCTGTGTTTGCCTTCCTCCCGCTGATAACGAAGAATCTTCCAATTTGCTGCCCTGGAACCCTACTCTCTCCATTTAATATTTGGTTTCGCCCCTCAGGTTTCTCGGCACTTGGAGTTAATAGATTCTAGGAGCTATCAACACATCGACAATCTGGGACTTTTCTTTGAAGGCTTCCTTAAACATCTCTTCATTTTTTTGTTGGTTTGTTGATTTATCTTATAACACGCTTATGTAAAAGAATGATCCTATATTTTTATTCGAATTTGGTGGAATCTATGGCCACTGGACATTCGTTCTTGTTGGGTTCTGTGCTGCCTGGAGTATAGAAACTCCATCTATGCTTCCTTTCTGTTGTGAATCTGTATAAGACCGATATTCTTAATAAAGCTGTATGTTTGTGATTTTTATTTTATCGGGAGAAAAGGAATCTCTCTAATGTAGGTAAATAGAAACTCTCATGAGAAACTGTATGAAATATGAATATTTCTGTTTTCACTTTGACATGTTCGTTCATGTAATCAGATTGATTTGGTAAAAGACAAATATTTTTGGATTCCGAAGAAATGGAATCTTTTTGAGGTGATAGTTCATATAAAATTGGTTTGAGTGAAGAGAAAGTCACTTTTGAATTTGAAGAAATGGTCTCTATACTTGAGAGAAGATAAAAATGAATAAATAATAAAAAATATATATAGCGTTGCAAATGATCCTGTTGACTATATGTCGTGATGGATTTGAACCTGTAGGATGACTGTAGTGTGGTATGTTGGTTAGATGCAGTCGTGGTCGTCAAAATGGTTATAGTGGGTTCAGGGGTGAATGGTATTGCATAAAAGGACGAGGCATGTTGGATATCACCTCAGAGATGGCGGCCGGGCGTCGATCGAGGAGGGTCTAATCTATTCTAGAGCCAGGGATGAACTGGTGGTAATCCGACTATGTTTTTCGGACTGACTGATGACCTATCTCCTATCTAGAGCCAGTGTTACTCAATCTAATTTTATTATTTAATTTTGTATTACATAATGGCCAAACTGGCGAGTTGTATTGTGAGTACAGTTTTGGCAGTTACACTATAGCTATATAGGTATATATAGTGTGGAAAATAGTACAAATGTGACATTGTACTGCGATAAGGTTCATAAATTAAGAAAATTAGGAGATGCCTCTTTCTTAATATATATATACAGTGTTTTTGTGTCTTTTATATGAGCTCGATTTTAAACACCAAAGTTATTTTCGGTCTCTCCTACAGGTGGTCCCTTATATCAGATTGATTTGGAACTAGAAAAGATATTTTTCAGTTCAAAGAAGTGAGTCGTTCTCATTAAAGGTTTTACTGTAATCTTTACTTCAAGATGTAGACTCATCATCACGATATATATAAAGAAATAAGAGACAATGACAAAAGATAAACTTCGTTTAAAGCTTTCACCTCGAAAATGGCGATAATGAGAAAGTCGCCATAACGTCCGACAATAAACTTGTTTGAGTGTTGACGAGTACATCTTGGATTGATCATCTTATACATTTTGGAAAATTCTCTGTAACCTCTCTGTTTATATTGATTATAATTCAAATCAAATGATTCCACAAAAAATAAGACGGCATGTTTCATTTAGTTATAATGTGGACTAGCCTACAAACCACAGTCTACAGGCCGTTTATTAAGAGTGTTTAGCTATGGAAAGAGACACTTTCTAGCGCCCTTACTGCAATGGTATAAATGTTGTAAGAACCCCTGGCTCATCAGTGGTGAATACTCTCAGACGTTTTTCCAGATACCTGAGTAAGAATGTGGAAATATAGTACAAAGTTTTCACAGTGTTCTTAACTGAGTAAGTATACAAGTGACTAAGTAAGTGCATACTTGTATGTTTAAAGACTTGTGCAGCTTGAAAGCTAGATAAGATTTTTTTTGCTTCTCTTTAGTACACGTGGTACAGGCCATGATAATCATGGTGGGTAGAAGAAGGCGACTGCTTTTACTGTAAGTGCACCACATGTCTACATATGTGAAAAGCAGTTCGACTTTGCACTTACAAATGTACCAGAGCCCCGTTACTTGTATTCGCTAGTGGGGTTGGACTTTTGCAAGAATCGGGGGCCATTGAAGCATTTTTTTAGAGTTGTCATTTTTACAGTGTCCCAATACATATCGTTGTGGAATATTTCAATTAAAAATTATACACAATCGATTTTTGTACGATTAACATTTTAATTCAAATATATTAATATAAAAGGTTGTCCCAAAAGTCCGCAAACACTTGCAAAAAATTGAAATACCAATATTAATCGCCGTTATGTATAATGTCTTTGTATTATGTATAAAGTAATTGTAAATTCGCAACTATTATAGACGCATATGATTCTTTTAAAAATAAACAATTTCTACTGCCCTTACTGCAATGGAAATATTAATAGAAGTGCCATTGCAGTAAGTGCCGTAGAAATTGTTTAATTTTTAAAAGAATTATACGCGTATATAATAGTTTCGAATTTTCATAACAGATGGCGCGCTAATGCATCATAATATAAAGTAATTGTATTATTAAGAATTCGCCGTAATAATATTATTCGGCAAATAATAAGAAAAATACGAACTTTTGGGACAACCTTATATTATCGAAGTAATATTACTAGAATAAATAAAATATTAGTTCAACTTCTCAATCTATTTCAGTCTATTCCGCATTGTCCTTCAATTTGATCTATAGATACGACATCAAGAAAACACTGGTCTGAATAAAGCCAGAACTAAGATAAGAAATACGACCCTGTCTTCTGTTATATACAAATCTGGAACAATAGAAGGTGATGGGGACATTTTTCACTGTCAACCCGACTTAGCTTGAAGTCCCGTCTTCTAAACAGCCCATGTAAAAGATTAGAGCGTTTGAATGATTAATATCTTTGGAGACTGTTGCCAGTTTCTGGGACATGTCGTTTTGACAGAACAACAGTATTTTGGGAGATTATATCCAGGCTATATTTGATATAACTTTGTATTGTTATATTATCTTCTATTGCTATATTTTACTATAAGAAACTTGACAAATAATTGTAGAAATAGATTTTAATTATTAAAAATAAAGATAACGTTGTAAATATTATTTCTAATTTTTAGCCATATATGAAGCTCAGATATAAAATAATAATCAAAAGAATATTGTTTAAAAACTTATCTAGCATTTGCACATGAGTTTAAATATTTCTATGTATTTTCTCCCATTTTCTAGTTATACAAGGTCATGGAGTCAGAGAATTCATGGATTGAATTTATAATTTTGATAGAGTTGGAATATAAAAATCCTGTTTTTAGGCCTATACATACATATCCCATACATTCCAATTGGTGGTCTGGTGAGGCCTCTTTGGTCCTGTAGATAATGTACTCGTATTGTGGGAAGGTCTTGAAACCATTCTGGAAAAGGAGCTGTCTTGTATGGAGCTGTCTAGTTTTGATTCTGGAAATACTGGATGCTGCCTGTCCAGAATAGTTACAGGTTTTTGGCTTAGGTACAAATGATGGAAGATTGACTCCTGTATTTTTTCCTGAATATTTCTTTATGTAGACATTTGAAGGGGCCTAAATCAAGGTCTAAGTTAGGTATTGCTTCTGATTTTGAAATCGCATCCTCTGTGGTGTTTCCAATCAGTCTAATGTGGGATGGGATCCGTTGGAAGGTGATTTGTGTGTGTCTCTGTGAAATTTGTCTAAATTCAGAGAAATTTTAATCACGGAAATTTTAAAACTGGTGTAACGATGTTTAAAGGCTTGTAGATCTGACAGTGAGTCTGTGAAGAAAATAAGTTTGTGTGGGGCCTCCTTATCAATTTGTTCTAGGGCTAGGCTGATAGCTTCCAGTTCAGAATTGAACACAACGCTCCCAAATATGTTGGTGACCTTCAGTTTCTGACTTTGGTTTCTGTCCTGTATAAGCACGACATTCCCTGCACATACATCTAACAATCTACATCAGTGAATATAGCAATGTCACGTCCAGAAATATTTGAGGGAAAAACATGGAATCTGAATCAAATAAACTCTTGTTGAATAAAACGAATGATTGAATTCTTGGATGTAAAAGTCAAAATATAATTTTATAATATGAATATATTTTTATTTCTCTCAATTATTTAGTCTATAAACTCCTTTATACAGTTTGAATACTCATGACAAATGTCCGGATATTTCACTACATCTTTTTGGGTACAAGGCTTTCTATTTCTACTCGTTATTATTGTAAATATGGAAGGCAACAAATGTAAAGCATACATGTATGACAGCGCAAGTGTCCCTAGGGGACATAGAGCTTTAAAGTGAAGTAAATATATAAATTTCCACTAATTTTTCATGCATATTCAGGTATCTGTTTATATTGTTTCTAGGAATTATAAGGCATTATTGCTCGTTATGAATAGGACGTATTTGATATCTGCAAACAATTTAAATAAAATATAAATGGGTTATATTTATTCTTTATATATAGACACATATTCGCCTGGAAAATATAATTTTGGCCATAGATTTGGTCCAGCCACTTAGCCAGTTAAACAACTCTTGGCAGATGGTGAAGATTCCATTTAAACCTTTGAGGATCTCATGGAATAAAGTCCGTACTAGGCTGAAGAGGTACATTAGTCCGAAACTATGGTCCCTAGGCTACTCAGTTTGCCAAAGCTGGTGTTGTGGCTTTGTCACCGAACTGAGACTGCTAGTTTGCGGTGATGGTCAATAGATGGCGTCTGGCCTTGACAGGATATGTGACATTTATTTATTCTTTGATTTCATCAATCTCTAAATACAAAGATACATGAGCATTTCAGGGACAAAATTTTGAAGGTGTCTTATTTAACTGCAAGTCTTCTTTAATTATCGATCCAACTAATGATTTTGATATCCCTGTTTCTTCCTCAATGTCCCGTAACCCTATTCGTGTATTTTCTTTTATCAAATTTAAAATTTGGCTCACCTTTTCAGGGTTCCTGTGCAGAATTGGACGTCCAACACGCTTCTCATCTTTCACCGATTTCATTCTATTTTTAAATCGTGAAAATCATCTAAATGTGGTGGGATTTTTTACATTTTCATTTACAAATGCCAATTTCAACGAATCTGAAGTTTCTGAAGCCTATTACCCAATTTTGTAGCATAATATAATACAAATTCGTTGTTCGAATTTTCTATCCATTACAAATTAGAAGCTGTTATGCAAGGCGTTCTTTTTATAAGCTTACAATTTATCGACTGCGCACGCAATCACGTGATGTGATATACCGCAGTGTAGCTGAAGCTCTCTATTTCTTTTTAATAAACTTTAAAAATATATATTATTTCATTTTTTCTTTGTTTTTGACCGGTCTCATTATTTATTGGACACACCTTGTTTTCCTCCGTGCTTCTCATATTAAACTTATTCATTATTTATGCTTAGTCTCTACTTCCCATCCATTACAGCACTTCTTCCTGCCTTTTGTAGATTGTGAAGGTTCTATTTGATCCCTTGGGAATCAAGGAATAAAGTCTTCCCTTTGCTGAAGAGGGCCATTATCCCGAAATATGTCTCCAGATGGATGCATCTCAGTTTGCTAAATCTGGTTTTGTGGCTTTGTCACCGAACCTAGACCGCTAGTTTGCGGCGATGGTCAATAGATGCCATTTAGATTTTATGTCTATTTTGACAAGATATGTGACCTTTATTTTTTTCTTCTTTAATTTCTTTAATATCTTGTCAATTCCCCCGTTCGCTTCTCATATTCAACTTGTTTCATTATTTCTGATTACAGCACTTGTTTCTGCCGTTGCTATTAATTTACCAACTAGAGAAATTTCTATTATAAAATAGATAAAGCTTCTAGGGTTGAGTTTCTTGTTCAAATTTTTATTTTCAAGCTTTAAGACTTGTAAGTCCTTTAACAGGATTATCACGATAAAATATAGATGTTATATACTATTTTATATACAAATTAATTTTTACATATATAAATATTAATGATATTGCAAGGGAAGAAAATATATATTACATTCTTTTTTTGTGTGTTATAAACAATTTTGAAAATATACATGCATGGTGGAAGATACGCGTGTTTGAATGATATCTCGAGATCTCAAGTTAAACCCAATAAATTCGTGAACTATTGTGGTATATATAGAAGACTGCCTATACCTATGCGGTAGTATTTGTCCATATTGTTTCGTATGTTTCTGATATTTCTATGCATCTGTTTATGCTTTTTTCCCGTTTGGTTATCATAGATTCTATTAAAAGTCTTTGGTATTCACTATGGATATTGTTATAATACACTATGGGTTGAGATAAGTTAAATGAATGGCCTGTTTCCTTTATCTGTTGAACTATTAAAGATCTTGGGTCATTTTTTTTTATTGTTAATATTCCTATTATGTTCAGCTATTCTATTATGGACTTTTCTCCTAGACTCCCCTACATAATAAAAGTCCATAATAGAATAGTTGAACATAATAGGAATATTAACAATAGAGAGAGTGACCGATCTTTAATAGTTCAACACATAAAAGAAACAGGCCATACATTTAACTTATCTCAACCCATAGTGTATTATGACAATATCCATAGTAAATACCAAAGACTTTCAATAGAATCTATGATAACCAAACGGCAAAAAAGCATAAACAGATGCATAGAAATATCAGAAACATACGAAACAATATGGACAAATACTACCGCATAGGTATAGGCAGTCTTCTATATATACCACAATAGTTCACGAATTTATTGGGTTTAACTTGAGATCTCGAGATATCATTCGACCAGCGCGTATCCTCCACCATGCACGTATATTCTCAAAATTGTTTATAACACACAAATAATGTAATATATACAGGGTGTACCAGGTAAATTGGGACTAACTTTGACAGTCCATAAAACAAAAACTACTTGAGATTAAAAACTTGTTTTTTTCATTACGTAGCCATATTCATGTAAAATGCAACAGTACATGTGTGCGCAGTGTAGTGATGAAGAGTAACCGAGAATTTGAAAATCGAGCTGCCATCATCGTTGCTCTGCGCGCCGGAAGGAGCCCCAAAGAGATAGTGGATTTTCTTAAGTTGCCCAAAACCACTATTTATCGTGTCAAGAAGCAGTTTGATGAGGCCGACAGTAACAAAGAGGGGATAGCTACAAGGAAAAAGCACTCGCGTCGATCGGACAGGGTAAGAGGCGAAGAATTTGTCAAAAATGTCAAGGAGAAGATTGATGGAAACCCTGGGAAGAGCATGAGGGCCATAGCCAAGGAAATGGACGTTGGCTCTATGACAATTGTCAGAACTATCCATGAGGACCTTGGTCTCAAGTCTTATGCCCTTCGGAAAGGTCAGTTGCTGACTGAGAATATGAAGAATAACATAAAAGGAAAGGCTGCTGCCCTCCTCAACAACCTGAAACACGACTCTTTTGGCATGCTAAGGTTCTTCTCTGACGAAAAGAACTTTGACGTGGACCAAAAGGTAAATCCCAGGAATGATCGCTGGATCTGTAAAGACCCCTCAGAGATACCTGTCGTGATGCACACGAAATTTCCTGCCTCCGTAATGGTCCTTGGCATTATCAGCAGTGAAGGTGATGTCATGCCTCCCCATTTCTTTGAGAAGGGCCTTAGGATGAACGCTGACACCTACATCAATGTTCTGGAGACCGTTGTGAAGCCTTGGATGGACATGGTGGCCGCAGGAAGGAAGTATGTCTTCCAACAGGACTCAGCTCCAGCCCATAAGGCAAAAAAGACACAATCGTGGCTGACACTTAACGTCCCTAGTCACTGGGGTCCTGATATTTGGCCCCCTAATTCTCCAGATTGCAATCCCCTCGACTACTATGTATGGGGCGTTGTTGAGAGAGATGTCAACAAAGCTCCTCATACCACCATCCAGTCTGTCAAGAAAGCAGTTCACACGGTGATGACCCAAATGGACAAGGTCATCGTCGCCAAGGCCTGTGCTTCATTCCGCACTCGCCTCGAGACTGTTGTAGCTAATAATGGAAACTACATTGAATAAATAAAAACTATATCCTTTTATCTACTACTGTGTCAAATTTCATTCGGATATTTTAATTTTTACTTGCAAAAAATTTCAGTTAAAATACCATTGTTGAAATTCCCAATTTACCTGGTACACCCTGTATTTTCTCCCCTTTCAATATCATTAATATTTAAATATCTAAAAATTGATTTGTATATAAAAAATAGTATATAACATCTATTTTTTTAAAATTTTGAACAAGAAAATTAACCCTAGAAGCTTTTTTTATTTTATAATATTATAAATCAGGGAAGAAGGTTTATTTAGAAATTTCTATACCAATCCATTTCATTTTACACTCCATCCAAAGGTTAAGCACGAAACCTGAAAAAAGTAAATTATAAAAATAATCGTGATATATATTTAATCTTAAAATGTATACTACTTTTAAATATAATATTTAAAAATTAAATAGAGACGAAGCAAGGGAACAATTTATCGTGCCCTCTTATAAATTTATCTTTCTATAAAACGACTCTATGATTCTGAAGGTATTCATATGATTTGAGAAAATAAATTTGCTTTTTAATTGAGATATAATTTCACTTTTTGTTTTTTAGTGATTACATTTAGCAACAACAACAACAACAACAAAAAGCCTTTATTGAGGACCTCTCGTCCTATATAGGATTCGCCAGTTTACAGATTACATTTAGAAGAAGTGTTGTATATGTTCCGTTTAAATATTTTCTGTCTTTCCTAATGATCTTCAAATGTTCTAGCTTCTCTCTACCATCTTCTCACGACTTCACCTTTCTCGAAATTATCGTGATATACTAGAAATAAACATCACAAATACTGAAAGGATATTCTGTTATTTTTTTAAATACACTAAGAATACCGGGATATCAGTGAAAAAATAAAAATAATAATTTGACATATTGACCAACTTTGCACAACGCACGATGACACCACACGGCCACATACGGCCGTCACCGTACAACTCTATTTGGCTAAACACGGAATTGCTTTACTACCCCAGCAACCTTCTTCTCCTGATATTGCTTCCAACGACATTTTCCTTTACCCTAAAATTAAAAAAGTTTTAAAAGAACGTCTATTTGACTCAATACCTGAAATAAAGTAGAATACGAAGAATATTTTGAAAAGCCTGAAAGATGAGGATTTTCAGAGGTGTTTTGATATCTGGAAAAAAAAAAAAGATGGAACAAGTGTATAGATAGTGACTGTGATTATTTTGAGAAATTATTGATAACACTATGTAGTTTGGTTGTTGTTGTCGTGCCTAATGAAAAGCCTCAGATGTCAAACCTCAGATGTAAAAAAGAAATATTATATCACTTTTACTGCCCGAGGTGTGTGATTCTAGAATTTGTTATTACCAATATTATTATCGTTATATATATACTAGCCGAATGGCCCGGGCAACGCCCGGGGTTTACCCGATTAAATGCTTTTATTCAAAAACTATTCGTTACAATTATAAATTGACGCCGTGGATGTCATTCTTGTATAATATATAAATGAGTTTTAAAAATTGTAAAAAAAAAATGCATCGGCCGGGAATCGAACCCGGGGCGCCCGCGTAGCAGGCGAGCATTCTACCACTGAACCAAAAGCAAACGGTGACAGAATTAAGAACGCATGACGATGATAACTGTATATATTAATATATTAGAGTGATTTAGTAAGAAGTTATGTGAAACAATAAATTATGAAAGCACAGATTTTGAATATTAAGCCTAGTTTAAACATAGAGTCATATGAATATATAGCGCTCACGCCACACAACAATACACACAAGTCCATTGCGGTGTTCGATCAAGCAATATTGTTACATCCCAATCATCCATCATCATTATTACTATCGTGAATATTATTTTCGCTGTAGGATATTGTACCGCATAAACAAACTGACATTTTCATATTGTATACAATTGGGGCATATATTCAAACATAATACTACTTGAAAAAATAGTACAAATGTGATATTGTACTGGGATAAGGTGCATAATTATGAAAAAAAAATGCATCTTCTTATCGTGCAATTGAAAGTTGCTGATGGCTTCCGCCATCTAACGGAATAAATATAAACTATTCTCGTTGATTTTTAATTATTCCAGGATTGGCCAATTGGCCAATCAGCAACTTTCAATTGCACGATAAGGAGATGCCTTTTTTTTTTCATAATACTATTTGTCATGCATGAATATGAAATTTATTGAAAAATTAAGACACATTTATTAAATCATGCAAATACGAAGAGATTAAAATTTTCTATTTGACATGAAAATAAACAATATAAAGCAATAACGTGCCATCTCTATACAGGAAATGAAAACAACAAGATGCAAATGTTTCTTTTACACACAAATCAAACTTCTACTGTCCTTACCGGGCTGACAAAATATTGGGAGGGCTTGACTTATCAGTGGTGAACTCTCCCAGCGGTTTCGACAAATTAATCTACCAGACTGCTTCTTTAGAGTTCTAATACTGTATTGGATCAATAATATGCTACACCAAAAGGTGGAATCTCAGAAATGGTATTTAAGCTAATAATAGGTATAATATTTTAGGACAATAGAATTATATTAAATATTTGCATCGAGAAATGCTCTTTCGCAAGCAATAAGTACAAGGCCAGTTAGGCATAAATTAATATAAAGCAATAACGCGCCATCAATATACAGCAAATGAAAACATTAAGACGTGAATGCTTCTTTCACACATAAATCAAACTTATCACTGGGATATCATCAGTCTCTAGCCACGTTTGCACATCAAGAGTGGGGAGTTATACTGTATAACGTATAAGGTTAAAACATTTGACTTCACATCTTCATAATCTTAGTTGGGGGTCGGTGGAAGGCTGGTTAAACCGTTTGGTTTACGACCACTACGACCCGGGTTCGATCCCCGCATTGGACACTTTTTTCTGTTTAAAAAAAAAAAGCTCCAATGGCCCCCCGTTTCTTGCAAAAGTCCAACCCCACCAGCGAGTGCAAGTAACCAAACGGGGCTCTGGCACATTTGTAAGTGCAAAGTCGAACTGCTTTCACATGTGTAGACATGTGGTGCGCTTACAGTAAAAAAAAAAGCCGTCGCTAACTACCCACCATGATTATCATGGCCTGTACCACGTGTACTAGGGATAAGCAAAAAAAAAATAATAATCTTAGTTCAATGTGTATGATTCAACAACACACAGGAATCATTGTTGAGTTAGAACAGGCATTGAATCATTCCTATCTGGATCTATATTATTCCAACTAGCTCAGTAATGACCCGGTGATTAGAATGGTAATTGTATTAATTGAAAACTTGACACGGAACTAATGAGTCCTTTCCCGTTCTCTGTGTGTGACTAGGGAGAGAATCCACTCAAATTACCTAACAACGGAGAGAAATCTACCTCGGACATTCGGTGTATATACTGTACTGCAGGGGTTTAAATTATCGATTTTTGACACTCTTGACCCGGGATCCAATCCTGGATTAGGCATTTTACCCCCTGATTTAAAAAAATCTTTAATGGCCCTGATTCTTGTAATGGTTCAACCCCACCAGTGATTGAAATTTAATAAAAATAATCATACGCATTTGAAAAATGTTCAACTTTTCATAACAGATGACGCGCTACTGCATTATATACAATATTTATTAATAGCGTGACGCAATTTGAATTTCAATTAAAGGTTATATTTATTGACCAAAGTTTTAATTGGATTTACACCCATCTTCGCTGGGATCCCATATATATAAATATACAAATAAGTTATTTATAAATGACTGCGGCGTATAATTATAAAGCTATTTAACCAGTTTAACCGCATAAGTTTCTTTTTATTTATGAAAAATCATTTTTAATTTCAAAGAGAAATAATTTAATATTTCTAACTTTTGGATGACGTATGAAAAGGTTGAATATATGAAGAGTGATGGTCTATATATAAATAGATGACGTATGGAGGGTGAAAAATATGAAGAGTAATGGCGAACGGAAAAATAAAAGTGTCCAGGAACGGGAATCGAACCCACAACCTTCTGCTTACCGGGCAGGTGCCATGTCCACTAGGCTATCCTGGACGATATTTCTCCGTTCGTAAATTTATATATAGACCATCACTCTTCATATATTCAACCTTTTCATACGTCATCCAAAAGTTAGAAATATTAAATTATTTCTCTTTGAAATAAAAAATGATTTTTCATAAATAAAAAATAAACTTATGCGGTTAAACTGGTTAAATAGCTTTATAATTATACGCCGCAGTCATTTATAAGTATTATTAGTCAGTTTAAATATTAGTTACGAACGGAGAAATATCGTCCAGGATAGCCTAGTGGACATGGCACCTGCCCGGTAAGCAGAAGGTTGTGGGTTCGATTCCCGCTCCTGGACACTTTTATTTTTCCGTTCGCCATTACTCTTCATATTTTCACCTTCCATACGTCATCTATTTATATATAGACCATCACTCTTCATATATTCAACCTTTTCATACGTCATCCAAAAGTTATAAATATTAAATTATTTCTCTTTGAAATTAAAAATGATTTTTCATAAATAAAAAGAAACTTATGCGGTTAAACTGGTTAAATAGCTTTAAATAAGTTATTAATTATATTATATCCCGCATCACATTTTACTTTTACTTATCCCAAGTATACACTGTACATGCCATGATAATCATGATAATAATTAACGATCACATTTTATTGTACGTACATTTCATGTCTACAGATGTAGAAAGCGGTTCGACATTTGCATTTTGAGTTTGCCATAGACCTAATTGGTCACTGGTTGTGTTGGAATTGTTGTTTTACATATTTACTTAGTGAGTTGATAGTTTATTCCTTTGTGAAATAGGTGTGTAAGCTCGTAATAAAAAAGGAGCTTACCGCATTGAACGTAAGATGTGTTAAAAAAGACATTTCCTGATCGTTCAAATAAAGTTCCTGATGGCATGTAAGAATAAGTATCAACTATTCGTTGATTTTTAATTATTCACAGAATTCGCCAAATACCCATTCTTGATTAATCAAAAAATGATAACCACCATCGCCTTTTAGACTGTGGGCTCTTATCGGCGTGGTGTAAACTGTACCTTAATTTTATTATTGGAAGATTCGGTTAGCTATTTGCCTTGTTCTCAATCCCGAATTTTCTTTATTCTTTTAAAGATATAAATAAATAAGTGTTTATTGAATAAATTCTGTATACAAACGTAATATACATTAGGAAAACCAGCACTTTGTCAAGAATTGGAGGCCATTGAAAAAGGAAAAGTTGAATAATTCGATCCTGGGTCGTAGTTATCCAACACCGACGGTATATACCATTCATCCTCTAATCCTCTGGCTACATTCATTAGCATTACAATAAAATAATTCCCTATTTCAATATATTAAGTGGAAAACATCAGGCGCTATATTAGAGATACGCTTATTTTTAAAATTTCAATTTTACAAATCTCTCTCCAGCTTTCGGGCATTAAAGCTCTTCTAGAGGAGAAAACATGATACAAGCTAGAGATTTGTAAAAATAAAAATATTCAAAAGAAAATATCCCTGGAAGCCTGATTTTTTCATCTTAATATTCACACACACATACAGCTTTATTAAGACCAAAAGTTTTATACAGATTCACTACAGGAAGGAAGCATAGATGGAGCTCCTATACTCCAGACAGCACAGAATCCAACAGACTTAAGGTCCGACGTATGTCCAGTGGCCATAGACTCCATCAAGCATAAGTTAGCGTATCACTGAAAAGGCGAGTGTGGAATCAGCCGTGGTTTAGTCTTTGCTTTCCTCATTCAAATGGACTACGACATTCGGCGATTCTATTAATCTCCTCCGCGAACGGTGACTGTGGTGTTGTAGAATTTATATAAACCAAAGAGAAGATATTGATTAAACATCATTGTATTCATCCAGTTATATAATTGTTGACTGTCGGATTGAGAAAAGGATGAGTCGCCCAAGAGTTATTTTCTCTGTTTATCCAAGCCAATGACACTTGAAGTTACAACGCATGAGTTTCTTTTAAACGAAAAATCAAAATTTTATTTCAAGGTGAAATATCGACTATTTTATCCTTTTCGTCATTACTCTTCATAATTCACCCTTTCATACCTCATCCAAAAAGGATAGAAATAGTCGATATTTCACCTTGAAATAAAATTTTGATTTTTCGTTTAAAAGAAACTCATGCGATGTAACTTCAAGTGTCGTTTTACAATCACAGGCCGCAGTGTATTATATTGTATACATGATTTCAAATTGTATTCTGCTATTACATATATCACACGTAAAAGGACAATCAGTCTTCCAGCCCTTAATATTCATTTGCATGTTAGAATGAAGAGACGTTGGAACACAATAATTGATCTAAAAATAAATTCTGCTATATATTATTGTTATTTATAGATGCTGAGACATTACGGCTAGAGAAAGAATCAGTATGTATCAGCGACCTGTATAAAACATAGGTCCTCTACATCAATAGCATGTAGGGAAGCCATACTGCCGTGAATACCAATACCATTCGGACTGGTGGAATAAATAACCAATGGGGTGCTGAGTAGCCTCCATATGTAGCGAATTGATTGGCTCATTTATATTCTACGTCAACCAATAACCTTCATGGTAATATTGTTACATAGAAAAGGTACGAGAGAATAACTTTATATTTATTATGATAAGACACAATTTGGATTATAGATTATAAACACAAGGTAATAAGACCAAATCCAAATAAATAGTGTGTGACGTTTCGGTAATAGTGTTGTTACCATCTTCAGACAAAGGTACTGAATGATAAAATTTACTACAGCATGTTTTAAAACAGTAACTATTTAAAACATGCTGTGGTAAATTTTCTCATTCAGTACTTTTGTCTGAAGATGGTAATAACACTGTTACCGAAACGTCACACGCTATTTATTTATTTATATTTGGTCTTATTACCTTGTATTTATATATGTTATTGGGAGTACAAATAAGTTTTGAGGGATTTGCAAAAGAAGCCACAACAAATATTATATAAATAGCATCGAACCTTGTAAGGTTTCATGTTAAGGCTTCATCATTTCCCCAAAAAAATCAGAAGAAGTCTTTTCACTCAAGTGTAAGGAACTTTTTTTTTGGTGCTCTAACCATGTCAACCTTTTTGCCAACAAAACACAATTTGCGGGAAGCGCTGCTTTTTTGTTTTAATTTGAAGAAAAGTGCAACTGATGGACATCGATTGCTGTGTGAGGCATATGGTAAACATGCTCTATCAATAAAATCATGTGAGTACTGGTTTCGGCGTTTCAAAAGTGGCAATTCTGACACCAGAGACAAAGAACGCGGAGGGAGGCCAATAAAGTTCGGAGACGCTGAGTTGGAGGCTTTATTGGACGAATATTCAAGCCAAACTCAAGAGGAGCTCGCTGAAACCTTGGGAGTGACTCAACAAGCGATTTCGAACCGTCTTAAGGTCATGGGTATGGTGCAAAAACAAGGAAATTGGGTTCCATATGTACTCAAGCCAGGAAACATCGAGCGCCGTATTTGCACGTGCGAACTACTGCTCAAAAGACAAAATCGGAAGGGTTTTTTGCATCGAATCGTGACGGGGGACGAAAAGTGGATTCACTACGACAACCCAAAGCGCAGAAAATCGTCAGTTAAGCCCGGCCATGCATCAACTTCAACGGCCAAACCGAATATTCATGGCAAGAAGCTAATGCTGTGCATCTTGTGGGATCAGCTCGGAGTGATCTACTATGAGCTACTTCAGCCTAACGAAACCATCACTGGAGAACGTTACCAACAACAATTGATGCGATTAAACCGAGCATTGAAGATTAAACGCCCACTATATGCCAAAAGACATGACAAGGTGATCTATCAGCACGACAACGCTCGGCCACATGTTGCAAAAGTTGTCAAGGAGACTTTGGAGGCGCTTCAATGGGATGTCCTACCCCACCCGCTGTATTCACCAGACATTGCTCCTTCAGACTACCACATGTTCCTTTCGATGACACATGGCCTTGCCGAGCAGCACTTCACTTCTTACGAAGAGGCGAAAAATTGGGTCAATGTTTGGATCGCCTCAAAAGACGAGGAATTTTTTCAACACGGAATCCGTATGCTGCCTGAAAGATGGGAAAAAGTCGTAGTTAAAGATGGACAATACTTTGAATGAAATATATCGTACTGATTTCTCTGAATAAAGCTTCGAATTTATAAAAAAAAATCCCTCAAAACTCATTTGTACTCCTAATAAAAACAAATTAAGCACATCATGACAAATGGCATGAGCGTTTTTCAGATGGCGCTCT
Source organism: Cordylochernes scorpioides (assembly GCA_030710605.1). Classification (NCBI taxonomy): domain Eukaryota; kingdom Metazoa; phylum Arthropoda; class Arachnida; order Pseudoscorpiones; family Chernetidae; genus Cordylochernes; species Cordylochernes scorpioides. Next base: position 48,071,725 of record CP092880.1, read on the forward strand.
GCCATTTGAAAAACACTCATGTTAGTGGTCAGGATATACCTTTTTTTAAATATCAAAACCTGAACTTTTAAAAATTTTAAACTTATTTTTCACACCCATTTTTTAATAGAGAAATCCATGAATAGATCTTTAATTAAAACGGCATATATATTGGATCAAAAATAATTTATTTACCAATATTTCAGCTGGCTAAACGCCAACCTTTTTCAACTGAAATATTGATGAATAAATTATTTTTTGATGCAGTACATGTCTTTTAAAATAAATATATATTATATAAAAATGTTATATAAAAATTGTATTTTATTTTAGAAATATAAATTATAGATTAAAATACTCTGTTAAGACGACCACTAGAGGTCGCCGTTTTCACTATATAAACTCTATTGTCGTTATTTCCCCATTGCCGGCTGAAACCGTTGTAAATTATGTAAATAAGTTTATTTTTTTATTCTTATACGCCTTAAACCAGGCAGTACTTTTATCAAATTATGTTTTTTATATATTCCTTTAGCTCAATTAAAGCAATTACTGATCAAAACCATTTTTATGATTATAATTTCAAGATTTTAACCACGACTGCATTACCATAGCATAATCATCAAGATAATCAAAAATCAGCAGAAAATATTTGTATTTATATATATTAAAGGGAGAGATTCCCTTCAAGGTACATATACAATATAGAGGCAGTGTGTTACATAAAACAATATTCACGATTTTACTATCCACTAATGAAAATAGAACGTGTTATATCCAGAAACATATACAAACTTTGGCTCAAATTTTACTCTGCTCTCTAGAGGTTAAACAAAAAACTTAAAATGAGAATTATATTTATATATATATTTATATATATATATTTATATATATTTTAACGAATATTATTTAATCTATGATGCAATAGCGCTCCATCTATTATGAAAATTCTAAACTATTATAGACGCCTATGATTCCTTTAAAAATTATAGTATATTGAATTGGCGAAACAGCTGGGAAGGTTCACCAAAGAAGAGTCAGGCCCTCCCAATAATCTTTCCATTAGAGCAAGGAAATTAGAAATTGTTTAATTTTTTAAAGAATCAAACGCGTCTATAATAGTTTCGAATTTTCATCATTCATTTTAATTTTAAGAAAATAGACACCAATAATTCCAAACAACCATATATTTATACTGTTCATTGATATTTATGTTTTTGTGTTGTGTTTTAATAATACACCTGTGCTCTATACCTTGTTCTATTCAATCTATCTGCCTTTAATCTTGTGCAACGCTTTGGAAAGAAAATTAAGATTCTTGTGATGCGCAGCGAATGAATGATATCAGCGACCAAAACGTCAACCAAAAGGTCAAAAATAGCTAAATATGATTTATTTTAATTCATTTATATATCTTAAATAGAGTTCTGCAATAGGTTGTCATCAGGCGGCGGTTTATTCGTTATTTATGTTCTCCTGTAGAAGGGCATAGATGCTTGAAAGCTTGATACTACGTTAATTAAATGGAAAGAAACCCATCTCCAGAAAACCTGTGGTATTGTTTAATTAATAAATTATTTTTATATTGCTATCTCAGATATTTGGCCTATATAATAACTAGTACAGTCATGCCAAGTTTCAAGATTTTCTATGAATTACTTTTGAGTGAAAAAAAATATACATACTCATAAGAGGACAAAACTTAAAGAGTGGGAAGTCTTTGATATCGCTAGTTATCTATTATGTCTTTTTTTTTTAAGGAGACAGAGGCAATTATTTCCACACTTGGTTATCTCGTGTCTTCAAAAATGGTCACTTTTTCTCACATGTCTTTCAGAGTTATTATCTAAATCTCGATATTTTTATCCTAAAATGTACAACTTCCTTAAGTCTTGTCCATTAGTAAATTTACACTAGTCAAGTTTGTATCGCGCAGTTCTCAGAATTCCATGTTACATTTTTATTTTATAATCCTGAGTCTTTGATTCCCTCAGTCGCCTGAATAGATAAACTCAGGTCAGAGCTTGATAAAACAAATAAAGAATATGAACTCTAAGTTATTAATACCAAATCTTGATAAATAAATAGTGTGTGACCTTTCGATAACAGCGTTGTTACCATCTACAGACAAAAGACTGAATCAGATTTTTTCTTAATCTATTTATTTGGATTTGGGGTCTCAATATCTTGTAGTTCTAATCTATAATCCGAATTGTATCTTATCACATTCAGTATTTTGTCTGATGATGGTAACAACGCTTTTACTGAAAACGTCACTCACTAATTAATATAGATTTGGTCTGATTACCTTGTAGTTCAAAATTATGGATATTTTTGGCTCAGTTGGGATATTGATTGAATGAAATAAATGGAATCACTATATATATATATATATATATATGGAAGCAATGGTCGCCTCTCCCGTCAAAATAAACGTCAGAATCTGACCCCATTTATTTTGACGGCAGAGGCGACCATTGCTTCCATGGATTAATTTCCTCCCGGCAAATTATCCATATATATATATATATATATATATATATTAAAAATAAAGAAGGCATCTCCTGACCAAAAAGGTTTTTGGTCCCAATGGCTTCCCGAAAAATCAAGAAATGGGTATTTAAGGCCAAATTTGCGTGAAGACGCTTAACACATGAAAAAACAATATAAAAAATAAAAGATAAGTGGGTCAGGTGTTGATATCTATATATATAAAAATGAATGTTTGTATGTTTGTTGGTCTGTTGGTATGTCCGGTATACAAATTCGCAGTAGTTCACTAATTCAAACCAAAATTTCCATACATAGGTAAAAAATAACGGGGGTGACGATAGGCTATTTTAAAAAATATATAAATCAATTGTTAAAACTATATATTCAAATTATTCAACTTAGCTCACGAGCAGCGCCCTCTATCAATACTAAAAGGTTATAAATACGTTTAAACCAATCGTGATGAAACTTTGGGAAGATGTTTAGTATACTACCGGGATGGTTTCTGGCTAATTACTCTTTAGAAATAACCTTTCGTTGCATTTTTATTTACAATAAAACGTAAATTCACTCGCAATCAGCGCCCCCTCGCGGCAGACGTATGGCCTTAAATAGTCTCGCATGAGCTTATTTGTAACGTCAAGCTTAGCCTATAGGTTAGGTACACAGCTTCGTACCCCGCAACCTAGGTTCGAGGCTCAGGGTGGGTGTTTTTTTTTTCATTTCTTTTATATTATTGTAGCAAATTTTTAAAAATATTATTTTATTTAAAATGTACGTTTTATATATATAAAAAAATATATAAAAAAATATATAAAAATATATAAAAACATATATATAAAAATTAATGTTTGTTTGTTGGTCTGTTGGTATGTCCGGTATACAAATTCGCAGTAGTTCACTAATTCAAACCAAAATTTCCATACATAGGTAAAAAATAACGGGGGTGACGATAGGCTATTTTAAAAAATATATAAATCAATTATTAAAACTATATATTCAAATTATTTAACTTAGCTCACGAGCAGCGCCCTCTATCAATACTAAAAGGTTATAAATACGTTTAAAATCTAAATCTTCTCAATATTTTATTAATAATAGTTCGCTTAATAACACATATAATATAAATATTTATATAATAACTGCTCTAATTTGAAATATTTTGTAGGTTTTATTTATTTATATATTTTCATTTTTAGATATAACTGATCTAATTCGCCGTTTAAAATATCTAATAATAGTTCGCTCAATAACTAACTGATCTAATTCGCCGTTTAAAATAGTTCGCTTAATAACACATATAATATAAATATTTATATAATAACTGCTCTAATTTGAAATATTTGGTAGGTTTTATTTATTTATATATTTTCATTTTTAGATATAACTGATCTAATTCGACGTTTAAAATAACTGCTCTTGAAATATTTGGTATGTTTTATTTATTTATATATTTTCATTTTTAGATATAACTGATCTAATTCGCCGTTTAAAATAACTGCTCTAATTCGAAATATTTGGTATGTTTTATTTGTGTTCACTATATTTCTATTTATTTGAGGTATTATAATTTCCATGTTTCAAAAACCTATTTCAAAAAGGTCGTTAGAAATATGTAAGGCCTGAAATAGCTTTACATGCGAATATTTATGATGCCAAGCGTGGCTTAATGGTTAGGTGTATGGCTTCGTATTTCCACAACCTTGGTTCCAAACTTAGCCTGGGTGCTTTTTTTTTTTAATATTATTGAAGCAAAGTTTTTTTTTACAGTACCAAAATTTCCATATATAGGTAAACAAATACGAGGAAAACGATAGGCAATTTAAAATTATATATAAATTAAATATTAAAACTATATTCAAATTATTCTACTTAGCTCACGAACAGCGCCCTCTATCAAGGTTATAAATACGTTTAAAATCGATTTCTTCTCAAAATTTTATTAATAATAGTTCGCTTAATAATTAGAATACTTGATCTAAATCGAGATATTTATAGACGCTCGCTCGATTTGAAGATTTACACATGTGTATATCGTAACTAATCTAACTGTAAAGTTTGGAGCGGGACGTTTCACAAAAGTGACGTCCACGGTGCCAATTTATAATTGTAACGAATAGTATTTGAATAAAAACATTTAATCGGGTAAAACCCGGGCGTTGCCCGGGTCATTCGTCTAGTTAAAAATAAAGAAGGCATCTCCTGACCACGAGCACATGTGATTTTTAGATGGCAGAGCGCCATCTAGTGGAGCAAAAATAAACTAAACGTTTATTTAGCTTGCTCCGTGATATTTGGCCAACCCAATTTCTTGATAAATCAAGAAAAGCCATCCACGAACGCGTTTCGCGCTGTTGGCGCAATAATATATTTATGGGAATTTTTAGGCTTATATTTATCTGTTTGTTTTGAAAATAGAGCAATCCATAAATGAATCTTTAAATAAAAAGGCATATATTGGATCAAAATATTATTTTACTAATATTTCAATTGGCTGAACGCCAACCTTTATCAAGGTATTATAACATTTGGCGTTCAGCCAACTGAAATATTAGCAAAATAAATCATATTTTGATCCAATATATGCCTTTTTATTTAAATGTTTATCTATGTGTACTTCTGTAAAAGGGTAGAGATGCCCGAAAGCTCGAGATTACGTTTGATAAAGATAAAAAAACTCAATGTCAAGAAACCTGTAGCATTTGTTTGAAGAATATATTTATGTTTTATATTTGTATTTTGTATATACGCATATGTATATTATTCTAATATATAGGTATATGTTTTCCTGAATATGTATTATATGTCACACTGCTATATGTATTTATATAGTAAATATGTTTACGGTATGTATAATTTTCAATCTCAATAATTATGGTTGTGGTGTCGCGCTGAGCCATGAAACAAATCTTCTACTTGAACAAATATTCTTCATCGCCAAGCCAAAACTACAGTATAAAAATACATATAAAGATACACGACTACTCGAATCCTAACGCTGGACTAGACTCCTCAACCTCTCATCTATAGTCCTTTTTATAGCATAAATAAGTTGAATTCAAACTATGCAAATTTTGCTAAAAGAACAAATATGCAAAGACACAACAATTGTACTCGCGGTGAAGGCATCCTAAACTGAAATATTATTTTCAATACCTATAATGGAAATTAGCTTTTATTTATTTTATTATAATACCTAGTACACGTGTGTGGTACAGGCCATGGAAATCATGGTGGGTAGTTAGCGACTGCTTTTACTGTAAGTGCACCACATGTCTACACATGTGAAAAGCAGTTCGATTTTTTACTTACAAATGTGCCAGAACTACGTTTGTTTACTTGTATTCGCAGGCCGAATCGGAGGCCATTGGAGATTTTTTTCTTTAATTAGAAAAAGTGCCCAATGCGGGATTCGATCCCGGGTCGTAGAGGTCGAAAACCAATGGTTTAGACCACCCTTCCACCGACCCTTTATGTATGTATATATATGAAAAATATCAAAATGATAAATGAATTAGACATTTCATGCGCAAACTTTTATATGTAACTAGCGGATGTACCCGGCTTCGCCCGGGTTTTACCCGAGTAAAGGTTTGTCTAACGAATCTCTCGATAAAGTGAACATTTTTTCCCGGTCCCTTGAAAAATACTCGATAAGTTGAATAAAATCAATATTATTGGTTCCCTCGGTAATTGGAAGTTAAAGAAATAGTATATTGCCTTGGAATTGTATCATTATCATTGTCTCAAATAAATTGCCGTGTCATCCTGAATTTTGTCTTTCCTAATTTTCTACATTACAAAATCATCGTATCATCATGATAATATTTAGAGCAGATTGTTGAATTATAACAGATAAATTAGAATATTTATCTTGATTATTTTAAAGCGAAAAGTTATTTAAAAAATTTTATTTGCTAGAAACCTTCCCAGTACTATACAAAATAACTTCCCAAAGTTTCATGGCGTTCTAATGAGTGGTTTGGTCAGGCATAAAGGACAAACAGACACACATACATTCATTTTTATATATATATAGATTATAAATTATTAGAAATCTATCTATTGTAAGAAATTTAAGTTATTTTTGACGAATATGTTTCTCTTTTCAAATAAAACAATTTTATAATGGCCGCTTACTGCAATGATAGAAATAATGGGAGAGCCTGGTTCTCATTATCTATCATTACAGTAAAGATATTAGATTTTTTTATTTTAAAAGAATCATCCCCGTAAAAATATCTTGAATTTCCAACACATGTATAAGTATAATATAAAGTTGGAGGATGGTACTCTTGTGTACCAAAATGGGCACCTCTCCCTTTATAATGCGTTGAAACAATTAATGTGTTTTATTATCCCAGTAATACGTAATGGTTGTGATAAAGAAATAACCATAGCACCACTCTGAACTCTGGTCGGGTTTTTTTCTGAATTTCCCTAAACTGGTGTTGAGGCTTATTCTTTATTGTTACCATTAGGTCTTGTACTGGGATTATGAAACAAAATTCATTGTTTTAATGCATTTTCAAAGGGAAAGGTGTCATTTTTAATACATATATATGGCCATATGAACCAACAACCTCATATTGTATATAATATAACAAGATTTTCATGTTGTACAATAAAAACACATCTATAAATAATTATACGCATGATTGACATGTCATTACATCATCATATGTAATGTACTTTGTACAAACTGAGGATAAATAAAACTCTGTAATTGATTTAGAGTTGAGTTAAAGCAAGAGATTGAGATGGTCCAACGAGGCCTAGAAGATAGGGCGTTGCCAGAGTGTACAATATATCTTCCTATTCACGCCCTTATAGCATCCGCTGAAATCCAATACTCCCTCTCAGCAAAGATATATAAGCCTCCAACAGGGCCAGAAATAAATAGTCACTTCACCATCGTCGGAAGCCCTCGTCAGTTGACCCAAGGTCCAAAATACCAACCATATAGACCAGTAAGAACTTTTCTCAAATCTCCATCTTTCGCTCCTAGCTCGAGTTTTATCTGTTCACGAACTTTCATAGTACAACTGTGTCTTAGTTTTTGTGTATGGACAATCCCAAGCTTTCCACTCTGCCTCGACCACGACTGCCTGTACTCTGTGAGAACTGTTAAAGGTCTTCCAAGATGAAGAGAGGTACTGGAAAACTCTCCACATCCTTACTGTTCCTCTCGGTTAACACAGTATAGCGAGAGTCGACAGGATCTCACACCATAGATTTAAGTCGACCGGATACCTCATCATAGCTTAAGTCGACAGGATTCCACAACGACAAGATTCTAAAAGAGTCGACAGGGTTCGACATATATGTATATGCGAAAAAAATAATTGAAAATACAAAAAAAAAAGTCCGAATATTTTAAAAACAAACAGACTTATCCTAACCGCTCACATTAGCATTTTAAATGGCAGAGAAACTAGTTAAATAAACGTTTAGTGTATTTTTGTGTCACTAGATGGCGCTCTGCCATCTAAAATGCTCATGTGAACGCGGTCAGGATATGTCTTTTTGTTTTTAATACATATACAAAGTATGTCCCATAAGTTCCCGGACTGGGTCCATAAAAAAAGGTGAGATATGTTTTAAAATATTTATTAAAACTTTTCAAAGTAATCCCCCCTTGCTTCAACGCACCAGCGCCATCGTTTCTCCCAATTGTCGAAGCAGTTTTTATAGGACTCTTTTGGAATGCTCTTCAATGCCAACAGAGATTTTTCTATTATGTCATCCCTGGTGTCAAAATGTCTTCCTTTTAGAACTGCTTTAAGTTTGGGGAACAGGAAAAAGTCATTTGGTGCGATGTCTGGGAAATAGGGTGGTTGAAGTAGGATTTGTGTCCCGTTTTGCGCCAAAAAGCTAGTCATCAAGTGCGCTGTGTGAGGGCGGGCATTGTCATGGTGTAGGATCCAGCCACCATTAGTCCATTTTGCTGGCCTTTTTTTTCGAATCGCTTCCCTTAGGAAATTAATAAGGAAATACATTTCCTTAATAACTGTTTGGCCTGCAGGAAGATATTCATGATGAACAATGCCCTTGTTATCCAAAAAGGCGACCAGCAACACCTTGTTTCTGGATTTCAATATCCTGGATTTTTTGGGTCTAGGCTCACCCTGACCTCTCCACTCGGCAGATTCACGCTTGGTTCCAGGGTCATAGCCATAGACTCATGTCTCGTCGCCTGTAATTTTCTTGTCTTTCCATTCTGAATCCGTACTTGTCATTTCCAACATGTCCTCACAGGTTGCAAGCCGACACAGTTTTTGCTCATTAGTGAGGAATCTTGGGATGAATTTTGCAGGAGTCTTTTTGAGCTTCAAATCTTCGGTTAGGATCCTTCCAATCGTTGTTTTAGAGATGCCTGTGTCTTGCTCTAGCTTCAGCAAAGTGGTTCTAGGATTTTCTTTTATCAAATCGGTGATTTTTTAAACACATTTTCATCAGTCCTTTGAAAATTTGGGCGTCCTTGACGAGGATCATCTTTTGCCAGAAATTCTGCCAGGTTTAAATCTAGAATGCCATTCAGAAACAGTTGTTCTCTTTGGGGCGTCATTGGGGAATGCTTTATTAAGCATTTCAAAAGTTTCGGTTGCTGATATTTGAAGTTTCACACAAAATTCTATGCAAATCTTCTGCTTCAATTTTTGTTCCATCGTAAAATCGCCGCAGCGCTAGGTGTAACCTTTAAATAAAATAGAATGCCCTTGGCGCGCGCGCACGTAGCGCCTCGATATTGGTACTCCGTGTTGCCAGATATTTTTTCTATAATAAACAGTCAAATTTATTTACATTTTTTATTTATTTATTCTTTTATGGACCCAGTCCGGGAACTTATGGGATATACCTTGTGTTTAATTTAGTTAGAATATTTATGTTTATATAAAGGTTTAATTTAATTTTTCTATGATTGTGTAAATATTCATTGAATTTATCATCATCACCTTTGTTGTTTACAAAAATGTTATATGAAAAATAAAGTAAGGTAAAATAACGAAATGGTTGCCCTCATGTTTACTGATCCAATGTTTTAATAATCTAAGGTTTATTTTTTTAAACATGGAAACTTTCTCCCTGGATTATAAATACTATAGAATAAAGCGTTAGGTGAAAATAATTTTTAATAATCGACTCTCGACAGTCGATTATTAAAAATTATTTTCTCCTAACGCTTTATTCTATAGTATCTAAGGTTTATGTTGTAAGAAAATTATACATTGAGAAGAATTATACATTGGTCCCTCGAGCCGGATTGAACGTAAGTAAAAGTCAAGTTAAAATTGATCGAAAAAAAAGGGTAACTTATAAGTATTTTGTAATAATATATTTCAACTAAAAGTATTTGGGAAGAGAATTTAATAGCAATTATGGATGTAGAAACTTTAATTAAAAAATTTAAAAGGATAAAAAAAACTATAAAAGGCATAGAGGAAAATATCGAATCCATTGTGTCTATGGTAGATATTAATGCATCGAAATGCAAACTAGATTATGCAAATAATGATTTGATGAAAATGAGGGATGTTTTCTTGCAGCAACTTGAGGATGATGATTGGAATGACGAAGTGGAAATTTGTATAGATAAGTGTATAAGATTAAAGTGTGAATTAGATTTAAAGCATAATGGGCAAGAACCATCTGAAAAAAAAAAGTTAATTTACATGTTAAAATGCCTAAACTTGAGTTGCCAACTTTCAATGGCAGATTAGAATCATGGCTTTCATTTAAAGATTTATTTTTTTCTGCAATTGGTTCTAACTCACAAATACCTGATATTGAAAAGTTACAATATTTGAAAGGCCAACTGAGAGGCGAAGCCCTAAGACTGGTCAACGCATTTCCAATTACAGCCGATAATTATGTTGAGGTTTGGCAAACTTTATTAACAAGATATGATAACCCAAAGGATCTAATTTTCACCCAAATAGATAATGCATTAAGATTACCAAAATTAGCCGATGACAACCATAATTCAATGTTTAAACTTCTAGATAGCTGCAACGAAATAGTAAGAACAGTGAAGGTATTGGGTTACCAAATCGATAGTTTATCTGAGGTATTTTTCGTCATGATCATACAAGATAAGCTTGATAAAACCACAAGAAAACAATGGGAATTGCAGACCAACCCAAGAGTTGTGCCTTCAATTAAGGATTTAATGGAATTTTTGGAAATCCACGCAAAAATCTTGCAGAATTTACCAAATATAGATTCAAATGTGGAGAAACATTCAATGAAAAAGGAATTACAAAAGGTGAATGTTTATAATTCATATATGATAAAATGTCTTAAATGTGAAGGTGCACATGCTCTTTCAAGCTGTAATTTATTTTCTAAATTACCTGAGTCAGAGAGAGTGAATTTTGTTAGTTCGGCTAAATTGTGTTTCAGATGTTTAAAGCCAAACCATTTAGCAAAGAATTGTTATTGCAAAAACATTTGTCAAATTTGCAAGAAAAGACACCACACTTTGATTCACCAAGAAACCAAGGTTCAAGAAGTTGATGAAGGGAAATTTGAGTGTGGAGAAGACATCAAAAATACAACTTGTCTTTTAAGTAATGAGAAATATTTTTCAAATGTCATGCTTACAACCGCTAGGATTAAAATCAAGGATAACAATGGTGTGCCTCAGACATGTAGAGCCTTGATAGACTCAGGGTCTCAGGCGAACTTTATATCAGGACAATGTAGAAAAAGACTAGGACTTGAATATGTTACCTTACACTCGCAAATATCGGAAAATTCGGGACATTTTGCGAGGCGCTCTTATGGACTTGTGGAGTTTGAATTTACGCCACATTTCAAATCAGATAAACTTTTCAAGGTGAACGCCTTGGTGTTGGATAAGTTGACAAATAATTTGCCAACTCTTACATGTCCAAAGTCAAACTTGGCGCATCTCTAAACCATGCCTCTGGCTGATCCAGATTACAATATTTCTGCTCCCAACGACATATTAATTGGTGCTGAGTTAGCTATGACCCTGTTCACTGGCGAGTCCGTTATCGGCGATGAAGAACAACCAACTGCTACTTCTTCTAAATTAGGATGGCTCCTTTCTTGAAGAGTTTCCTCTAAGGGTAGTAGGAGAAGTATTAGGAATATAATTCAGTCACATCATGCATGCCTGGAAACCCAAAATATAGTCGAAAAAATTTGGAAATTGGAATCCACTCCTGATGTGACTTCTATATCTAAGGATGAAAATGAAAGTGAAATCCATTTTGTGGAAACACATGGAAGGGATTCCACAGGCAGATATGTTGTACAACTGCCATTTCGGAATGACTGCCAATTAGGAGATTCAAGATCCAATGCTATCAAAAGACCTTGTTCTTTGGAAATATCTTTGATTCCACGACCTGAAGTTTATGACCAATATAGAAGCTTCATTAAGGAATATCTTGAATTGGGACATATGAGCTTAGTACCAAAGGAAGATATCATTAAAGGAAGGTACTATCTGCCTCATCATCCTGTAATAAAGGAAAAAGGTTGCACCACCAAATTGCGAGTAGTATTTGATGCATCAGCAAAGACTGATTCAGGTTTGTCCTTGAATGATGCTTTAATTCCAGGGCCCAATATTCAACAGGATTTGTTTCACATCATTCTGAGATTCAGAATTCATCCTGTTGCTATAAATGCTGATATCGCCAAGATGTATAGGCAAATTAGAATATCACAAGAAGACTCGGAATTCCAAAGAATTGTATGGCGGAATGATCCTCATGAAAAAATAAAGGACTATTGGCTAGAAACTCTCACTTATGGGACTAGTTGTGCACCAATTTTGGCCACTCGTTTCATCAAAAAGCTGGCTTTGGATGAGCAGAGTAGGTTTCCAAAAGCTAGCAAAATAGCATTGACAGATTTTTATGTTGATGATCTAGTAACTGGAACTTGTTCAGTAGATGAAGGCAAGAATTTGGTGCAAGAACTCTATGGTTTACTAAGTGCAGGAGGCTTCGAACTTCGTAAGTGGACCTCCAATGTTTCTGATGTTCTGTCACTTTTACCAAATCATTCAAAATCCACCAACACAAATATTGGGTTTGAGGAATCCAAAGAATTTGTCAACGTCTTAGGCCTTCAATGGCAACCAAGAACTGATGGTTTCACATTTAAGGGAATAGCTCTGCCACTGAACTCTATGACAAAACGAGGAATACTATCACAGGTTGCTAAAATATTTGATCCACTGGGTTGGATCTCACCATTTACGACCACTATTAAACTGATTTTGCAAGAACTTTGGAAGACTGGTTTGGAATGGGATGACCCAATTCCAGAGGAACTAAGAAGGAAGCTGACTTTGATAAACCAGGATCTTTCATCGCTAGAGCACATTCAGATCCCAAGATGCGTGGTACCAGGTAATTTTATGAAGGTAGAATTTCATGGATTTTGTGATGCATCACAGAAGGCATATGCTGCATCTCTGTATCTAAAGGTGATCCTCTCAAACACATGCGCTAAGACATTTCTCTTAGTGGCAAAAACAAGAGTCGCACCTATGAAGGTGGTTTCACTTCCAAAGTTAGAATTATGTTCTACTCTACTTTTGGCAAGATTAGTGAAAACTGTATATGATAACCTTTCCTCTTACCATCAAGGAAATTTATTTATGGTCTGATTCTACTATAGCCTTATGCTGGATCAATTCCGAGCCGTGCCGATGGAAGACATTGTGGCAAATTGAGTTGCTGAGATACACCGGCTTGTCTCCGGGGTTTGGTGCCATGTTGATGGAAGGCAGAATCCAGCAGACTGTGCATTACGAGGAATATTTCCATCCGACTTAGTAGAACATCCACTATGGTTTAATGGGCCACCATGGCTAATTGAACCTGCCCTTGAAATTAAAAAATCATTAATAGCTCCAAGGAAGAATTTAAAGAAGAAGAAAAAATAAAGACGTATTTTGGTACAATTGAGTGTGAAATTCCATCCATTGTGATAACCTGCTCATCATTAACCAAACTGAAATGTATCATAGCTTGGTGCTTAAGATTTGTCAACAACAGTCGAATGCCTTCATATTCAAGGAACAGGGAGCCCTTAACATTAAGAGAGTTGAATGATGCCCTGTTGACAGTTGTTAAGTGTGTTCAATCTATTGAATTTTCAAAGAAAAGCATTGCCTGTTAAGCAACAAGCCAATCCCGAATAAGAGTAGTATATATAATCTATGTCCCTTTTTGGATTCAAGGGGAATCATTAGAGTTGGCGGACGATTAAAAAATGTAAATGTTTATGGTGATCGGATTAATCAAGTTTTACTTCCAAGATCACATCATTTTACCACTCTTATTGTAAACAATGTTCATGTCCATAATCTTCACTCATCAACTCAAGCTACGCTTGCAGCAATAAGAAATATATTCTGGATACCTTCTGGAAGAAATTTTGTACGGAACATTTTAAGAACATGCATGAAATGCGCTAGATTTCGTAAGGAAGCTCCTTTTCAATTAATGGGAAATCTACCTTTTGCAAGGATCAACAGATCAAGGCCGTTTTTAGTAACTGGAATAGATTTTGCAGGACCTTTTCTGATTAAACGGAACATGGGACGTACAACTTCAACCATGAATGCTTACGTTGCTTTGTTCATATGTTTCAGCACTCGGGCCATTCATCTAGAATTAATAAGTAGTCTGACAACAGATGCTCTCATATCCACAATAAGAAGGTTCATTGCTCGAAGAGGTAAACCAGCAACAATTCATAGTGACAACGCCACTAATTTTGTTGGTGCGCATAAGATTATTGTGAAACTATGTCACAATGCCAGTAAAGTTCTTACGAATTCAGAGGGAATTCAGTGGAAATTTATTCCACCAGCAGCTCCACATTTTGGTGGACTGTGGGAAGCCGGAGTTAAGTCCATAAAATATCTTCTTAGAAGAACAATGGGCAGTGCTTTGCTAAATTTTGAAGAACTAACAACATTGTTAGCACAAATTGAAGCTTGCCTGAATTCGCGACCTCTTTGTTCTCTTTCTGAGGACCCTGAAGATCTACAGGCATTGACTCCTGGTCACTTCTTAATAGGTGGTTCTTTAACAGCGCTTCCCGATGAAGATGACATCATAGCAATGAGTTTGCCAAATAGATGGCAATTAATTCCAAAATCAATGAATCATTTTTGGACAAGATGGTCCCAAGAATATGTGTCACAACTTCAACAAAGATCCAAATGGTGTAAGCCCCAACCCAACATTAAGGAAGGATCCATGGTGTTGATAAAGAATGAACAACAACCTCCACTAGCATGGAAGATTGGGAGAATTTCAAAGGTGTTTCCAGGAGATGACGCTAGAATCAGAGTGGTAGAAGTCAAGACTGCTAATGGGACTTACAGAAGACCTATTGTAAAATTATGTTTGTTACCTATATAATGTTTTTTGATGGTCCCCCATCAAGTTGGTGGCGGGAGAATGTTTAATTTAGTTAGAATATTTATGTTTATATAAAGGTTTAATTTAATTTTTCTATGATTGTGTAAATATTCATTGAATTTATCATCATCACCTTTGTTGTTTACAAAAATGTTATATAAAAAATAAAGTAAGGTAAAATAACGAAATGGTTGCCCTCATGTTTACTGATCCAATGTTTTAATAATCTAAGGTTTATGTTGTAAGAAAATTATACATTGAGAAGAATTATACACCTTGTATGTATATAGCTAGACACCTACCATGAACAATCGGCAAAACTAACAGCAACAAGCAACAACCAAAGCAACAAGTTAAATACACGTTTAATTTATTTTTGTATTATACTAGATAGCGCTCTGCCATCATGTGATCTAGCTCAGGATATGTTTTTGTTTTTAATATATATGTATATATATAGTTAGAATCCCATGAACAATCGGCAAAACTAACAATCAACTTTCATTAGACATATTCATTACATCCTGGACAGACCCAGTTCTATCTAACAGGTGATTTATCATTCCAACGTCTATTGTGCATATATATGTTTCTGGAATATATCACCGGCTTCAGCTATGAATAGTTATCTCTAAAGTTAGACAAATGTAGCAGAACTAGAACATAGGTCCGCTGCACATCCGATGGAACATTACACCTGAAACTATGTCGACATAATAAACAAACAAACTCTTCCATCGCCGCCAAAAATTTACCGTTACAGAATCAAAAGCGTCATATATTTCTCTTTAATACAAATATTTAATAAGTTTAATATCAATAAATCTCTTCACTCTTTAAAAAGACTTAAGAATGTGAAGGTATTTGATATCGCCAGTCATATATATATGTTCTTTTTGAAGGAGACAGTGGCAATTTAGTTCACACTTGGTTATCTCTTGAGTCTTCAATAAAAGTCACTTTGTATAAAATATATTTCAGAGTTATTATCTGAATTATAATAACGAATAGATTCAAAAAGGATAGGTTTCTTTATTTGAAAAATCAATTCGAGCTTTCGGGCGCAAGCTGCCCTTCTACAGGAATAATGGATACAATTTCAAGTAGTCATTGTCTAAATCCCGATATACATGATAAAAGGTACAATTGCCTTGTATTTTGTCTATGAGTTTAAATCATAAATACAACTCTCCGAAAATAAAAGTGTTTATTAAATATGCAGGTAAAATTAGGCAAATTATATATTGATATTACCAAAAATATAAATAGAGGACATTAGAGAATAAAACCCACGATCTTCTATAGCAAATATAGCACTGTTGCACGACTCAACCACAGTGTGAAATATTATAATGTACGTTGATCGGCTGATAAATTGAAGGCTGATTGGTTAATTGAAGTCATGTGATAGTATAGAATCAATTAACAAGCGAATATACCATATATACACTTTAAGTCGAATATAATAGTATATATTTCTAAAACAGAGTATATTATTCTGGCAACTTGCCAAAGCAATAACATGGGGGGGTCAGACAGCTACTGTAAAAAGAATCAATCCCTCAGTATAGTGTCAAGGAAAGAACTGCCTTCAGTGCTCCAATAACAATGCAGAACGTCAGCTGGTGTTGAAACATTGTACCAACTTTCACAACAACCTCGCTTCTTTTTTAATTCTCCACATATTTGTTTCTTTTACAGCTGGCAGTGTTTCAAGTTCCAGAATATAGTCTGGTTCAGTCTATATGGCGTTCTCTAATTATAGATAGATATTTAAATATCTGAATTGATATTTATTTAATTGTTGGATGGGGGAAATGTAAACTTTTATTATATTTATATACAATAAAATATTATATTTGGCTTCAAGGATCGCCCAGTTTTATAGGAATAAAAAAACTAATTGTTAAGGTTTTACATTTCAAATATTCAAATAAAATCTTAATTATATAATTTTTGAAATAATAGTTTAAATAGAGTTTGTAAATATTTAGTTAACCATATGTATTGTTTATATAAAGTAAAATTAGGGTTGGAATATAGGATTAAAACTATTAATACAGCATTTAAACTGCAATGAATACTAATTGAAAGAGAAGGGATATGGATCATCAGTGGTGATCCTTCCCAGCGGTTTCATCATTTTAATCTTCAGACCGCTCTACTATTATGTTAGACTCAATTTCTTATAAACCCTGCATATACATATATGAAGAAGCAATAGAAAAAATAAAAGATAAGTGGGTTAGGTGTTGATATTAAAAATAAAAAAGGCATCTCCTGACCACGAGCACATGTGCTTTTTAGATGGCAGAGCGCCATCTAGTGGAGCAAAAACGCGTTCGTGGATGGCTTTTCTTGATAAATCAAGAAATTGAGTTGGCCAAATATCACGGAGCAAGCTAAATAAACCTTTAGTTTATTTTTGCTCCACTAGATAGTGCTCTGCCATCTAAAAAGCACATGTGCTCGTGGTCAGGAGATGCCTTTTTTATTTTTGCATATATATATGAAAAAATAAAAATTCGGTTCCAAAATAACCTAGTAACTTTAATAGGTGCCGTTAAGAAATAACAACATAGCTTATGATATTTACAAAAATGAATAATATAATGTGAAGGTTATTCACATATTGAAACAAAGTGTCCAATGCGGGATTCGATTCCGGTTCATGGCTGTCGGGAATCGAGGGTTTTAACCACTCGTCCACCGACTTCTTTGTAAAAATAAAAATATATAAAATTATATATTTATTTGCTATTAAATACAATAAAAATATATTTTAAAAGAATTACAAACATATGCTTCTAAATATTGTAGACATGTATATGTACCTATATTAAGGATTGAATGCATTGAGCAATGTTCTTCCACAAAATCACAAATATGCCTGTTAGGAGACATAATAAAATTAAACCTGTCTATAGCGCCCCCTCTAAATAGCGCCTTCCTCTCTATAGCGCCCGATTTTAAATACGTAGTACGATGCGATTTACATTAAAAGTGACCTGTCTATAGCACCTCCTCTCTATAGCACCCTATTTTGGTGAGTCCTAAGAAGGAGCGCTATAGACAGGTTTTACTGTATATATATTATTCATTTTAGCGTCCTCTATCGCTGAAGAATATGAATATTTTAAACTATAATATGATGCACTTGCGCGCCATCTGTTATCAAAATTCGAAACTATTTTAAAGGCGTAAGATTCTTTTTGAAATTAAACAATTTCTACTGCCCTTACTGCAATGGAAAAATTAAAGGGAGGGCCTGGCTCATCAGTGGTGAACCCTCCCAGCGGTTTCGCCAGTTTAATCTACCATTAATTAATACCCTTTAATTTTTCCATTGCAGTAAGGGCAGTAGAAATTGTTTAATTTCAAAAAGAATCTTACGCCTTTAAAATAGTTTCGAATTTTAAACTATAATATTATTATATATATATGAATGAAAATAATTCATACAGCGCCCTTATACTGCAATGAATATAAATTGAAAGAGGGAGGGCATGACTGCTCATAAGTGGTGAACCCTCCTCTTTAGCGAGTGTTGTGATTTATTCACTGAACTGAGTCTTTGTGTGCAGTCTATACAAATAATATCAAAACATTGTTTTAATGCATTTATTTAAAGGGGATAAGTGTACCTTTTTACCCATGAATGCCGCACTTTTATAGTTATTGACGGGGGTCGGTGGAAGGGTGGTCTAAACAATTGGTTTTCGACCACTACGACCCGGGATCGAATCCCGTATTCGGCACTTTTTTATAATTAAAAAATACTCCAATAGCCCCCGAATCTTTCAAAAGTGTAACCATACCAGCTAGTGCAAGTCCTCGGGGCTCTGGCACATTTGTAAGTGCAAAGTCGAACTGCTTTTCACAAGTGTAGACATGGGACGCACTTACAGTAAAAGCAGTCGCTAACTACCCACCATGATTATCATGGCCTGTGCCACGTGTACTAGGGATAATAATAATAATTTAAAAAAAAACAGTTATATATACAATTCCGTTCATACCTTAACTCGTAAATTTCAAAGTGATATCTCTTCTATACACATATTTGTAAAATATTTAAAATCAATAAGGTTTGTTATCGAAGTTTTAAAACGATTTGTCATCTCTGGTAGTTGGATCAAGGCAAAATATGTTCGATGAGAACCGATAGCTGGGAGATAAACTCTAATAGCTTCTTCAGCAAAAGAAGAATGATGGAATAGGCGGGAAGTATGATTAATGCACTATAAGGCCTATTTAAGATTGGGGGCTTGAGTACACAACACCGTTTTTTGAAACGGGTAATTAGCTAAAAATTAATTTGTGAGATAATTTCGAATATATTAACATAATTAAAACGAGGAGAATATTAATAATGAACAAAGATAACCATGATTACTCTCTGTTAATAAGTGTAAATATAATACGGCAAAATTTCTCGTGAAACATCGCCTGAATCCAGGATATTATTTTTTATTGAAGGGTCTTATTATAAGAAATAAGTTTTAATTTTTTACATAATTGGTGTCTCGCGAAAATTGTCTCTATCAGTTAAACGGATCTTGGTAGTTTTTATATAATAATACTATTATTGCCAACAATCCAATTTGAGAATCTATATAAAAGTCATCTCTTCTGTCAAAATATACCTATAAATTAAGCGCAACTTATTGACCGTCTCAGCCAATTAGCAGACTCCGTTCGGTGAAAAAGCCAGCTTTGGTAAATTGATAGACTCCCATCTAGAAACTGTGGTTTCGGGCTAATGATCTTTCTCAGCCCAGGGCGTGATTTGATTTCATGAGATCCACGCGGTTTTCATGAAATCCTCTGAATTTGCCGAAGAGATGTTCAACTATCCAAGTAGCTAGGCCAAAATTTCGATGCAATTTTAGCCGGATGGATTAGTTTATAGATATTTTAATATAAATCAAAATTTCTCTCCTATAAAAAATGTTTAGTAATTTGAGAAAGTGTAATAAAAAAAAGGAAAAATTAAATCATGTACACTCATAGGCAAACGGTCTTTGATGCCGACGGTGGTCTGTTTTTTCTTTTTTGAAGGAGACAAAGGCAATTTTGTTCACACTTTGTTATCTCGTTGTTGTAGTTGTTGATGTGTCCAAAGAAGAGCCTCAGATGTCTCCATGCATCTCCATCCCAGCAGCAGCAATATCCACTATCTTGGGTGTGAAGCTGCTGTTCTGGGTCTAAGTCAATTTTCTGCAAGGCTGCGACCATTGCTGGGCATTAGAATATGTGAGTAGGTGTTAGTTCCACACCAGGACAGTTGTTGCATGCTCTATAGGTTCTTGTGCCATCTGGATGTATTGCCATTCCTTTATAGTGTTTTCTTCCAAGTCTTGTTATAGAGTTTGTCAGTTTTCTCTCAGAGTGTATTTCACATATTTGATCTTTTCTTATTTTTTGTTTGATTATCTTGTATTTTGCCAGAGCATCAGCGTCAAATACTGACATTTGTTCTTTCCTTTGGCTCAGCTTTCTGGCTTCCTTTACCAATTCATCTGCCATTTCATTACCCTCGATCCCAACATGGGCAGGAATCCATTGTACAATGCAGTTCTTCTCCAATGTTTCCATTTGGGTAAGTAATGATGTAATTTCTGCGTGATTCTCTCCAGTATTGCCCTTCTGAATTGCTTCTAGAGCGGATCTGGAGTCGCTGTATATTATAATTCCTTCTGCTTGATGCAGGGATGGTTGGTTCAGGCATACATCAAGGGCTTTCAAGATAGCTGTAAGTTTACAAGTGAAGTTTGACGAAATCTTTCCTGCTCCTTCTTTGATTTTGATGTATGTTCCATCTTGGAGTATTATGTTAATTCCGGCCCCTCCATTAATCAGGGTAAGGTCTGATGATCCATCTGTGTATGCTAATAAATAATTTTTCTGATCATATAAATCAATTTTGTCAAGTCCTTTCTTTTTAAGTATATATTTTTTCTCTTTTCTATTGCAGGGTTCATTCAGGTTGAGATTGATGATTATATTTGATGGTAATGGGGTAGGAAATGTTGGTGCTTCTTGAATTTGAAAGTCATTGTGTTTCGTGTTAATGCCTTTTCTAATATTGTTGTCGTACTGAAGTGTTGAATATCTTTTGTCTTTCTTTTTGTGTCAAGTTTAAATAGGTTCTATGGTATATGTATTCGGATTTTTTACTTTTTAAACTATTGGTGAATTTTTTATTGTTTTTGATTGTCTTCTGCTTTCGAGTAGGTTTAGGCCACATTCTCCACGAATTTTCTCATTGTTGGTGGAAGAAACAGCACCAGTGATTATTTTGGCCGCTTTTGCTTGAACACTGTCTAGTCTTCCTTTTAGTGATGAGGTTGAGGGAGCCCAGACGGGTATTGCATATTCCATTATTGGCCTTATTAAGGTGGTATATGTTGTTCTGAGGGTTTTGGGTTTTGCTCCTCAATTTGTTTCACATAACCTTCTCAGAATATTTAGTTTTCTGGTAGCTCTATTTGAGGTGCTAATTATGTGTTCTGTAAATCTCAATTCCTCATCAAGTATCTTACCTAGGTATTTTGGATTTCTAATTTATCAATTATTTGGTTGTTTATGCTTATTTTGGGATCAAATTTATGTCTGTTTTTCCTGTCAGTGGAAAAGACGCATAGGTTTGTTTTTATTGGGTTTATGGTCATTTTGATTTCCATTGCCCACTTCTCCAGTCCTCTCATTGATGTGTTCAGTATTTTTTTCTGATTTTTCTATACTGATACTTGTGTGCCATATAGCTATATCATCTGCATAACAGGCAACCTTTGTGTCTTCAGTGAAGTAAGGATGGATGTCGTTAATATATAGCAGGAAGAGAAGAGGACTGAGCACAGATCCTTGAGGTACACCAGCCCATGTTCTTCGGTCCTTGGAAAATGCTCCATTAATCCGAACCTTTATCCTTCTTCCCCTTAAGAAGTCTGCAATCCAGATTAAGATTCTTCCTCTTACTCCGATGTTGTGCAGCCTTTCAAGTGATTTTCCCTACACACTCGATCAAAAGCTGAGGTCATATCTAGGAATACGGCCGTTGTCTTTTTTGTTGGTTTTACCTGGAAAGAATCTATTATTGATTGGCAGAAGTAGAACAGGTGAACAGTTGTACAGTGCTGGGATCTATAGGCAGTTTGGTAGAAGTTTATTTTATTATTTTTAGTGAGCCAGACTATGAGCCTAGAGTGGATAATTCGTTCTGTTATTTTACAAAGTATGCTGGTGAGAACAATTGGCCGATAGTTCTTTCATTCCTTGGCATCTTTGTTTGGTTTCAGTATTGGCACTATAATTGATATCTTCCAATTCTTTGGTAGCTTACCAGTTTGCCATGAAATGTTCAGAATTCGTAGGAGTTGATTTTTAGCATTGTCTCCAAAGTGTTTAATCATTTGCCCAAAGATTAGATCATCTCCTGGTGACCTCTTGGGATCTAATTTTTCTATTGATGAGTTTAGCTCATTCAGTGTGAAGTCTCTCGAAAAAATATCTTGGTGATGGTAATTTCTTGCTTGTTTAACTAACCTGTTTATATTATTTTTTAGAGTCCTTTCTTCATTCGTATAGCCGAGTCTGGCAGTACTTGAAAGATATTCAGCAATTATGTCAGCCATCTGTTTGTTCGTTCTCGCTGTTCTATTCATATCGGTTAGAGTATTGGAGGATTGGTGTTGGTTTTGATTGTTTTCTAATACTCTAATTATATTCCAGTGTTGGCTGTCCTTTCTTGGATCCATTTTGTTGTGTTTTAACTTTAAAAGCACACAAAAAATAATAAACTTGAATTTGTTTATTCAAGTATCAAAAAACAAAGCTTTACATATAGAACAAATAATAATTAAGAAGAAGAAAGAAACATTTTAGGAAAAGCAAAAACAAAACAAAAGTACAGGTCAAAAAGAAACATTTAAAATCACAGATTAATATCTTCAACACTTCCCCTTAATCAGATTTCAAATGTCCCTCATACCCAGTAGATATCTCAGCATTTGGAAACGCGGCTTAGGGAGCCCTTTGGTCATAATGTCAGCAACTTGATCTTTTCCAGAAATATGTTCTACATTGAAAATACCTTCTTGGTACTTTTCTCTCACAAAATAGTGCCTTACTTCTATATGTTTGGTTCTCTTATGAAATTCAGGATTTTTGATCAATTTAATTGTACTTGCATTATCAACTTTTATAATTAGTTGTTCTGTTAGTAGAGAAATTTCACTGAAAAGTCTATTTAACCAAATGACTTCCTTTGCTGTATTGCTTGCTGCCACGAGTTCGGCCTCAGTTGTTGACAAAGATACTGATCTTTGTTTTTGGCTAAGCCAAGAAATAGCACCACCAGCCAGTTTACACACAACTACACTGGTAGATCTTCTAGTTTCTGGGTCTCCAGCAAAATCTGCATCACTGAAAGATTCCAAAACTCCTACTTTATGACCCTTTTGGTACATAATTCCATATTCAGTTGTTCCTACAAGATATTTGAAGATTCGTTTAACAGCTTCCCAGTCATATTTTGTTGGTGCTGCAAGTTTTTGAGAAACTTTATTCAGTGCAAAAGTGATATCGGGTCTTGTTAAGCAGCTCAGATGCATCAGACTACCAATCGCTTCACGAAAGGGAACATTTTCTAGAATCTTTGCTTCCCCAGGAACAGTAGAATTATCAGTTGGTGTTCCCACTTTATTCGCTTGAGACATATTGAATTTCTCAAGAATTCTTTTTATATATGCCTTTTGATTTATAAAGATTGACCCATCCGATTGCCGCTCTATCTCAATACCCAAAAAGTAATTTAATGGTTCACTTGTGATCTTAAATGAAAACATTAGTTCATCAAGAAATTCTTTGATTTCCTGTTCATTTGTACCAGCAATGATTCCATCATCAACAAATATGGCAATAATGAGTAGATGATCATTTGTTTTTCTGAAGAATAAACAGGGGTCAGCTGTACTTTCCTTCAGACATCTTTCTTTCATGAAGTTGACTATTTTCTGATTCCAGCATCTTGGTGACTGTTTAAGTCCATAGAGACTTTTCTTCAATTTCCATACAAGATCTGTTCCTTTGTTGAATCCTTCAGGTTGTTTGATATAAATTTGATCTTGTAAGTCTCCATAGAGAAAGGCTGTCTTTATGTCAAACTGTACCAATTTTAAGTCTTCATTAGCAGCAATTGCTAAAAGAGTTCTTATGGTGTCATGTCTTGCCACAGGGCTAAATGTTTCTTCATAATCTATACCCTTCTTTTGTGCAAACCCTTTTGCCACCAGTCTTGCCTTATATCTTGTAATCTATCCTTTAGAATTCAATTTGGTCTTTAATACCCATTTACAATCAATTGGTTTTTGCCCAGGTGGTAATGTTGTGCATTCGTATACATCATTTTCCGTTAAAGAATTCATTTCTTCATTCATTGCTTCTTTCCAAAATTGTGAATTTGGAGAATCCATTGCTTCTTTGTATGTCTTGGGTTCAAGACCTTCTGAAATATTTATTTCAGCATCAATATACCTTTGAGGTTTTGATATATTTGATCGATCTCTTAGATTGTATACGTCTGATGTTTGAACATTGCTTTCAATTTTCTCAATATCTTGAGTATCATTTTGTTCATCAATCTGGTTACTTGAAAGTTCCTTATTTCTCTTTTCAATATCAAGGCTAAATGTTGATATAGTTTCCTTGAATAATACATCCCTACTTGTGACAACTTTGTTTGAGTTCGGCATCCAGATTCGATACCCATCCTTGTTACTGCAATAACCAACTAAAATACCTTTTTCGCTTTTGGCATCTAACTTTCTTCTCTTTTCATCAGGCACATGAACAAAACATTCAGTTCCAAATATTCGAAGATGATCAACTGCTGGTTTTTTATCAAACCATAGTTCATAAGGTGTCTTTCCCTCAATTTGTGTTGGTCCTGTTATATTCAAAACATATGTAGCAGTATTAACTGCCTCTGCCCAAAGCTTTAGGCTCATATTTTTGGCATATATCATTGAACGAGCTGCTTCTATTAAAGTCCAGTTTTCCCTTTCCGCTGAACCATTCTGTTGTGGAGTATATGGCATTGTGATCCTATGATTAATACCATACTTGTTTGTAATTTTTGAGGTTTCTTTATTTACAAACTCCTTTCCTCCATCTGTGAGAATTTCTTTCACTATATGTCCAGTAGTCTTTGTTTCCAAGAGAAATTGTTCTAGCTTTTCAATGACTTGTGACTTTTCTTTTAGGAAATACACTGATCGGTATTTTGTAGAATCATCTTTGAAACACACAAAGTATCTTATCCCTCCTTTCGAAACCTCCTGCATAGGGCCACATACATCTACATGAATTAAGTTTCCAGGTTGGGTAGAAGCATATTGTTCTCTTGATCCAAAACTCAGTCTATGTTGTTTGCCATAAATGCATGCCTCGCAAGGTTCATTGTCCATGACTGCATCTATTCCTTGTTCTTTAAGCCATTTTTGAACATGCCTTTTATTTTGATGTCCAAATCTTTCATGCCATAGTTGTAGCATATTGACATTTTGGGTTTTGGCTAAATGGACTTCTGCAGCATTTTCAGGTTTGATACTTGTCATTAACATACCATTCAAGCCTCCTGGTAGCCTTTTCCCTTCTACAATAACTTCTCCAGTTGTTGTCTTAAAAAGTTTACAACCTTTTTTATCCATTTTCATTTCAAACCCTTTATCCAATGTGGACTGCAATGACATCACATTACGACTGAAATTGGGAACATACCATACATCAGTTAGGTAGTGAGTTTGCCATTTACCTTTCACACAAGTTTCAATTGTTATAGTTCCACTTCCATAAGCTATCAATTTTTCATTACTTCCAACTTTAACAGTCTGTTGGGTAGGAAAATCCTTATAAGAAGTATAAAAACTTGCATTTCTTGTAATGTGGTTAGTAGCTCCTGAGTCACCAATCCAAATGTCTTCATCTTGTTCATTGAATCTTTCACTGATTAAACTTTCACTTAATTTTGAATTAAGTTTTAATTTAGTTTCATCCTTTTCTTTTTCCTTTAGTTTCTTCTGTTTTGCATACATACAATCTTTGGCCAAGTGTCCTTTTCTATGACAAAAGTAACATTCTCTTGTTTCTCTTGTTTTCTGAAATTTTTCATTACTTTTGGTAGCTTTTCCTTTCATATTTTGCTTATTTTCATATGCATTTGCCATTAGTGCTGTCGAACTTGATGCGCTGCATTCATCTCGCTGTTGAATTCTTATTTCGAGTAACCGAAGCCTTTGTGTGAGATTGTCTACAGAACGTTCTTCTTTAGACACTGATTCCCAAACACTTTTAAAATCAAAATATTCATCAGGCAAGGTGTTTATGATTCTGCACATCAGCATGGATTCAGGCAATTTCAAATTTTCTTGTTTAGTAAGTTCATTTTGCATATCATTCCATAAACTTTCTAGTTTTGAAATGTGCTTTGAAATATCATCTGTAGGATCCTTCTTAAAATTAAAGAATTGATTATAGAGCATGTCTAATCTTTGACCAGAGCTTTGCTCATAGACACTTAACAATTTGTCCCACATATCTTTAGCACTTGAGCAGGGAATGATTAGTTGACTTACATCAGGCATCACACTTGTTGTAAATAACAATTGGGATATTGCATCTTCACTTTCCCATTTTACATATGCCTTTTTTTCTTCATTTGTTTCTTGTTTTATTGGCTTTCTATATGTTCCATCAACAACGCCTATTACTTTGTTTATTGTTAAAAGCAATTTTATATTTTTCTTATATTCTGGCCAGTTTATTAATCCTTCCAATTTGGGAATATTCATACCCATTTTAATATTATCCATTCCAGCCATTACTAATATAAATTTTAACGTAATAAACAAAATAGAATTATTTTTTAGGCTTACCGTTGCTTTGTTATATTTCGCAGTGAATGCGTGGTTGGGTCCATAACCTGTTGTGTTTTAACTTTAAAAGCACACAAAAAATAATAAACTTGAATTTGTTTATTCAAGTATCAAAAAACAAAGCTTTACATATAGAACAAATAATAATTAAGAAGAAGAAAGAAACATTTTAGGAAAAGCAAAAACAAAACAAAAGTACAGGTCAAAAAGAAACATTTAAAATCACAGATTAATATCTTCAACACATTTTATTCGCAGAATTCTGCCCATTCTTCTTGTTTGCATATCCAAATTTCTTGTTCTATTTTGTGACTAATTTCAATGAATTTCTTTCTGTTTTCTTCTGTTTTATTTGTTTTGAGAAGTTCATTGATATTGTCTCTCTCAGCAATCATTTACCTTGATGTTGTGGTCCTTCCAGTAAGGTATCCACAGGTCTTTACGTCTAGATCTAGGTATCGATGCTTTTGCAGCTTTGGATATGTTCGAAGAGAATTTTTCCAAGTTTTTGTCAAGCGTTCTGTAATTTGATTCTTCGTTACACAGTTCTTCGAGCTTTTCTGTGAATTTTTTTCCAGTCGGCTTTCCTAAAGTTCCATGTTCTTTTATTTTGTTGGACATTCTCAATTTTGAAGTTAAGGGTTGTTAAAATTGGTCTGTGGTCATTGATTGCACTTTTCATGATTTTCCATTGTGTTGTGGGTGCGATGTTATAATTTATCGCTGTGATGTCTAATGCGGATTCTGTGCCTGTGGACTTGTTACACCGTTAAATAACGGTGTAAGGTCGAGGTCGGTTAGCATGTCCTCAACTTGCTGACCTTTGTTATCCTGGACAGGTGATCCCCAAGTTGGACTTTTGGCGTTAAAATCGCCAAGTATGATTGTGATATCCGAAGAAGCTTCACTTACTGTCTCTATCAGGCCTGTATTGATGCTAGTGTTATCGGGGTGATAAACATTTTTGATTGATATTTTTTTTTCTGGGAGGTAGATTTGTTATCTCGTGTGTCTTAAATAAAGACCATTATGTATCAAATATCTTTCAGAGTTATTATCTGAATCCCGATATACATGCTAAAAGGTACAACTTCTTTAATTTTTGTTCATGTGTGTAAATCTATATTTTTGGCTTAAAGGTTTTTATGATATAAACTAGCCGAGTGACCCGGGTAACATTCCAGGTTTATACGAAAGACCTGTGAAGAAACATTAAGAGTATAAATGTTGGCTTAAAAATGGGATGTAAATGGGGTGTAAAAATGGGATGGGAGTACAAATAAGTTTTGAGGTATTTGCAAAAGAAGCCACAACAAATATTATATAAATAGCATCGGACCTTGTAAGGTTTCATGTTAAGGCTTCATCATTTCCCCCCCCCCCCCCCCAAAAAAAAGAAGTATTTTCACTCAAGTGTAAGGAAATTTTTTTTTTGGTGCTCTAACCATGTCAACCTTTTTGCCAACAAAACACAATTTGCGGGAAGCTCTGCTTTTTTGTTTTAATTTGAAGAAAAGTGCAACTGATGGACATCGATTGCTGTGTGAGGTATATGGTAAACATGCTCTATCAATAAAATAATGTGAGTACTGGTTTCGGCGTTTCAAAAGTGGCGATTTTGACACCAGAGACAAAGAACGCGGAGGGAGGCCAATAAAGTTCGAAGACGATGAGTTGGAGGCTTTATTGGACGAAGATTCAAGCCAAACTCAAGAGGAGCTCGCTGAAACCTTGGGAGTGACTCAACAAGCGATTTCGAACCGTCTCAAGGTCATGGGTATGGTGCAAAAACAAGGAAATTGGGTTCCATATGAACTCAAGCCAGGAAACATCGAGCACCGTATTTGCACATGCGAACTACTGCTCAAAAGACAAAATCGGAAGGGTTTTTTGCATCGAATCGTGACGGGGGACGAAAAGTGGATTCACTACGACAACCCAAAGCGCAGAAAATCGTGGGTTAAGCCCGGTCATGCATCAACTTCAACGGCCAAACCGAATATTCATGGCAAGAAGCTAATGCTGTGCATCTGGTGGGATCAGCTCGGAGTGATCTACTAAGAGCTACTTCAGCCTAACGAAACCATCACTGGAGAACGTTACCAACAATAATTGATGCGATTAAGCCGAGCATTGGAGATTAAACGCCCACTATATGCCAAAAGACATGACAAGGTTATCTATCAGCACGACAACGCTCGGCCACATGTTGCAAAAGTTGTCAAGGAGACTTCGGAGGCGCTTCAATGGGATGTCCTACCCCACCCGCTGTATTCACCACACATTGTTCCTTCAGACTACCACATGTTCCGTTCGATGACACATGGCCTGGCCGAGCAGCACTTCACTTCTTACGAAGAGGCGAAAAATTGGGTCAATGTTTGGATCGCCTCAAAAGACGAGGAATATTTTCGACACGGAATCCGTATGCTGCCTGAAAGATGGTAAAAAGAAGTCGTAGCTAAAGATGGACAATACTTTGAATGAAATATATTGTACTGATTTCTCTGAATAAAGCTTCGAATTTATAAAAAAAATCCCTCAAAACTTATTTGTACTCCTATATATTATTATGGTGAGTTTGTTTTTCAGCATATGAGCATTAAAACAATAAACAGGTGATATCCGGTCGATTATAATTTTGATATTAAATATTTTTGAGATTGAAAGAATTTATTAGTTTGATGATTCGATATAGAGAAATATTGAGCATTGAGAATACACGAGTATCATTATGATATTGTGTGCAGCCGTGTGAATAGAATAATAAAAATAGTTTAGATCAGAATTAGCTTTAATTGTGCTAATGAAGAATATGAAATACATCATTTGAGAAAGTACTACCTTACTTAAGGTGTAAAGAAGAAAATTAAAGATTACATATTTACATATGTACGAAAAGATTTGAGCCGGCCAACGGGAAACAACAACAATAGGTTTATATGAGGAAAGCCGAGGCATCTGACGGTCGATTTAAATAGTAATTTGTTCTAGAACAATATAATTTTAAATTAAAATATGAATTTTTATATATATAACATATATATATATATATTCTGATTTCTTAGAAGCAGAATTTCAAGTAAGGTTAAATGAGACTACTTTATAAGCAAAGTATATACATTTTCGGGCAGATTCGAACATGGATAAATTCCTGCAATCCAGAGTATAACTCAAAGAAAATTTCCACAGAAAATAAATTCTTATTATAAGTAATAAAATAATTAACAAATGAATTCGAAACACGGAGTATCTATAATTTGAAATTAATAAAATTCAATAATACAAACGTACTTGTTTTTAAACAAAGTAATTTGGTGATGTTAAATAAATAAAGTGAAATTTGTAAGCAATAATTATACGTTTGGAAAATTGAGAGAGAGAGAGAGATATTTATAACCCAGGTTCCTGGAGCGCAGAGCGCCAACTACCCGGGGAGTCCAGCTCAAGAGTATGGACTAATGATTGGAATCACTAGTATGAACAATTGAATGAACTCACTAGTATGAAGAATAGAATAAATTCAAAAATAAATATCACCACTGATATTTAGAGAATAAAATAAGTGTGGCTCACGAGGTAAAATAATAAGGAAAATTTTGGTATTTAGATGGCTGTATATAGTTCAGTATATTTGGAGGAGATTGCTTGAAACTTTACAACTGAAAACTCTGTTAGTGTATTATCTATATGGATAATTATACACCTTTCTCTTTCCGAGTTTTTTTTTTCATCGTGGAGATGGAAGGGATTAAGACTTCAGACGTCCTTTGAGATATAATTTCAGTCATATGCTAATTAGATACAAGATTATGCTCAAATTTTGCAAAAATCCCATAACTAAGATTCTAACTCTCAGTGTCGTATTTAAGTTGAATGATGTATTCTAAATAATGTAGCCTCTCGATCTCAGTACAATTTTCTTTTGGTTGGTCAATAGATGGGATCTAATTTTGACGTCCATTAGGACAGGAGACCTTTATTTTCTATAGATCAATATTCTCTCGTCAAATTTCAATCTAAAATTTATTTTAGTACCATTTATTTTCAGAATTATACGTTTATCAGCTTTCAATACCTTTATAGAAAGGAAAGAATAATCTTTTTATATAAAAAAATAAATATGTATATAGAAGCTCTTATATTAATGAATGAATAAAAAGATTTTATTCGCCAATATTATTTTACATTTTAAAAGAAATATGAATTTTCTTAAAGAACAAATTTTGTGAAGGATCCTTTTAAATTTTCAAATAAAATATTCCTCATAATTAGAAAGAAAGTAAAAAATATAGTCAGTGTTCTCAATTAAAGATGAAGAAAAAGCGCTCCTCCTCCCAAAAAAAACAAAAAAAAAACTCACGAATCTGGATTCAAAGGGCGGATGTACCTGGCTAGACGGTGTGTAGAAAAAGTCTAATTTAATTAGGGACAATTTTCAGCTGCAAAAGATCCGTTAAAGTTTAATGGGACGGCGTTACAAAGATTCCAAACCTTCGCTTTAGTAATTAGCGCCTTTCTTAATTATTCTTTCATTAACGCGACGGTTATGGTAACTAGCAGCTTGGCATGCCTTGAGACATTTCTTAATTCCTTTCTTGAACTTGGAAATCCTCTACACTTGGTTTTGTAATCGATTTTTGAGTGATTTTATATGTTTCCTACAATATATTTTTATCCCCTGTACACGTGGCCATAATAATCATGATAGGGGTAGTTAGCAACTGCTTTTACTCTAAGTGTACCACATGTATACACATGTCATTTATTTATTACAAAACACACGCTATATCCTATGTAGATATTTTCGTTTAAATGTTTAAACTATTTTATGTACATAGTTTCAAAATATATATACAAATTATTAATAGTTTTAGAGAGAGAGTGAAACATTTTTTAATTTACATTTTAGAGCAATAATCATACAAGAAATATAATTTATTTACACATATATTAATAAATGTTTAATATATTGTTAGAATTAACCACTAAATTAATGGTATATATTGAGACGTTACAAAAAACAATTTTCAGTTGTACATAAATTCCTTTAAGGTGTTACTTTAATTTTTCATATGTTTATTTTCAATTTCTTTTTCTCATTCATTAAAAGTCAATGATGTACATGCAAAATTATTAAAAACTCAATAAAAACGATATGTAAAAATAGATAAAAACAAATGGCTTGTAAACGAAGGCGGCAATAAAATGAGTTGAGGTAAAATGTCTATTCCATTAACAAACATTTCACTTTTAAAATAATGAACTTTAAAATTAAAGTTTTACAAAACAGTAAATTAGCGTTTTAAAATAAAAACGTGGCAATATAGATTATTTTAAAATATAAAAACTATACTAATTAGAGCTATTATTTTCAATTCATTAGTGTAATTTAGGTCCACGGAAGTTTAGATAGAGTCTGTTGAATTTTTTAATATTTCTACATATGTGAAAAGCAGTTAGACTTTTGAACTTACAAATGTGCCAGAATCTCGTTTGGTTCCGTGCACTCGCTGGCGAGGTTGGAATTCTACAAGAATCAGGGACCATTGGAGAATTTTTTAATGCAATAAATGAAGCCGTTAAGTACGAATGTATCTGTGGTGACCACACTTTGCTTCAGCGAGCGCGAACTGGGACAAAGCTTCAATACACATACTACGGGCAATAAAGTGGCGGCCCCACTATGCTTCAGCAAGCGCAAGCTGGGAGAACACACTACGCATGCGCGTGGGGCGTCATCCGGAACTTTCTAGCGACTGGCGCGGTAAACAAAAAGGCCTGCTCCCAACGGCCGTTACTTCAACCGTTACTTCTTTTCTCTTTATATATTTCTGGCTTTAAATAAATTTATTTTAATTATAATTTTTTTTCAGCGGCCTTTCCACAAGCCACACCAACACATCACCACATATCTTTCTCAAATAACACAAACTTTCTATTCTATTAAAGTTTTAAATTTAACAAATATTTTTTAAAATATAACTGTTCTTACGTTTTTAACGACCCACTGTTGCCTTTTTATTTCTAATTGAACTTCGCTAAAAGGATTTCTATCTTTGGAAAGGGTTAAGTGGGAGGTCCAAACGTCATGACAATTAATTCTAAAAAAGGTTGATGAGCGTACAACTTGAATTGATCATAATTCATTATATTCTCCACAAACTCTCTACTGTCCTTACTGCAATGAGAAATATTGAGAGGGCTCATCAGTGGAGAAACCTCACAGCAGTTTCACCAATTTAATATACCAGACCGCTTTTAAAGCTCTAATACTGAATGGGATGATTATATATAGAGATAGCGTATTATTGCCTCTATGTACTTCATGCTTACCTTCAATGAGGTTTACCGTATTCAAATGTATATGAAACACTATGTAAAGATACCACAGCACACCATCTGGAATCTCTATCAGTCCATGACACGCCGAGTGGCAGCATGCATCCATGTCAGTAGGGGGTCCAACGACAAATTGACTTTCTCAATTTGTGACGATCCAACTCTGGATTAAAACAATTTATTGTAATGAAATCTTAATCATTTTTACCTTTTGTGTTCTACACGTACAGCAATTTTTGTTCCAATTGGACAACTCCTTGGTTTGTCGATTCTTTTGTTATCAAATGTATTATTGTAAAAAATGTACAGTAAAATGTTAAAATTATTTCAATATAATTATAAAATTTCTGTTATAATTCTCCTTTTTGCTCTGTAACCGACAGTTTGAAAAGTTTGTTGGCACTGACATGGTTTTTCTCCCCTTGTATTTCGGACAATGTTTACCTCAGAATATGATAAAAGGGCCTTTATTATCTTGAGGCTTTTTTCTTGTCGAGTGAAGGGAGGCCTTTTCATCGTAGCGTCTATAAGAACATATTTTGGATGGAAATCTAGGATGATGTAATCCCGGAATCAATTCTCGAAAAATTCAGTTCATAGCACCCATGCCCTCAAGTTCTTCTCACCTATCTTCAATTTGTCTTCCTTCTAATATATAACCAGAATTTCAATCAAATATAATAGAAAAATGAAGGAAGCCAAATTTCAGGGTGAATTTATTTTGATTAATACAATTATTAACTAATTAAAATTATATAAAATATAGTCAATAATAGGAATATATGCTGAGTAACATTAAAAATCTCTGTGAGTGCAATAATAAACAAATACAGTTTCTTAAGAATCACGGTATTGAAAATTTTCATTTGTTTATTATTGAATTCTTGAATAAAAAAAGAGGAAAGTACATTTAGCATAAGTTGGGAAATGAGGATTGGTTCAGAGAGGAGGAGGATAACGATGCTGTCTTCTTATCCCCTCAGCAAGAAGGGATTAAGTCTCAGTCTAAATCTGTCCTTCTCTCTCCTATTTCCTTCCTTTTATATTTCCTCTGTAGAACTGGCTCTGTTCTCTCTTTTCCTTATTTGGTCTTGTAAAGAAAGTATGGCGGAATATTCGCATGTTAATTCATTATGTGCATTGGTCTTTAAGCATAAAGACGGATTTATGCAAAAAGAAAAAATAAATTGAAACATTAGTCGTTACAATAATGAGAAAAAAGATCTAAAGAGCGAAATATAAATTACTGTTTTTTCAAAACTACCATTCAAATTTTATAAGAAATCAAAAAAAAAAAAGAAGGAAACCCTACTTTCAAGGAAGTAACCAAATAAATATACTAAAATAAGGATACCAATGAATTTAAGGCCAAGGCAAATTCTATAGCTATTAAGTCAGACGCTGAAAATGAGAAGAGAAGAAAATATCCTACTTGAAATTTAGCAAAGTTTGTTGAGATGGGCTCAGCAATGGTTTCTAATTCTAATTGTTTCAAAGCGTGCACCTCACTCGACCTTTTGGCGCCAGATAATAAAGGATTAATATAGAAAGTATCTCATGAGAGATTGTCTAAAACCTTTCAATACTTCTGGTCTCTCTCATGGATATATTATCTCATCGAAGTCTATATTCCATCAGGTCATGTTGGATATCACTAGTCACATATCAGGGGGGGGGGGGGGGGGGGGGCTTTACTGGAATGAAATCTCTATTGCCATTATCCAAAAATACTTGATTTCCCGTCTTAGAACAGGCCGTCTACGTTCAATGATTTTCACAAGTGGATCCAAAACTTTTCCTAATTGCACCAAATGTCAGGATTCTCCAGCGAGCCCAGAACACATCATGCAATGCATCGGACATTGCCGAACAGACATCTACACCGACCCAGCTGTGGTCATCGAGGCGATAAAGAGGCCTTCGGGATCTGGTCTAGACTTGAAGTCCAGACCTGGGACATGAAAAGAAAAAAAAAACTTGAAATAAAATAAATGTGGCTTTGTGTATTTTAAATTGTTTGTTCTGCATACCTTCCCATAAATTTGAACAGTTCCTGATAAGTATTTATCTAAATAGAGAGTTAGAACTGGAAGAGGAGTTGTTTTGGCATAATATTGACATAGGAATCTTATATTATGTTTATTTTGTAAGTTTTTTTTTATCTTCGTGATAATAATATAATGAATATAGAAGAAAGAAATCACAACAAGGCGAGGAAAAAAGGTATTTTCATGAAAGAAAAACACTTCTACCCGTCTTATGATTTTACTTATGATTTCTTATATTAACCAAAATCTAGGGAGATTACCATTGACTTAATGCAATATAATGAAAATCACCTCCGCTCACATACACTACTTGAAATAGAAAGTATTATACCCTGAAGGAACTGATGAAATATCATGAAACTTGAGGTGAAATTTAAAATTGAAATAATTTGAATTTATCTATTTAACAGACGATATTTGCACACAATATTTACCTATTCATTGGATGCCACAAGAAGTTAATTTGATCCCCCAAAGTCTGTTTTTTTCTTCAACTACTTTAGAATGTAATTTAATAAAATCAACATACCCACAACACACAAACAAGGGTTATGTTTCTTGTATAATCCTTTTTTCTCACGCCTTTGCGCCAAACTGCCCTTCAACAGGAGCATCTAGAAGTATAACTTCCAGCTACAAAGAATGGAAGTTATTCTTCTAGGTGCTCCCGTTAAAGGGCATGTTGGCCCAAAATTTAGGAAAATAAAAATTGTGCAAAAAAACTAAACCCTGGATTTCTTATTGATTTTATATAACTGTATGAATACAATGATGTTTGATATTTGGTTTATATAAATTCTACAAGGCTGCAGTCACACCGTTCGGAGGAGATTAATGGATTCGCTGAATGTCGTGGTCTATCTGGATGAGGAAAGAAAAGATTAGAGAACGCGGCTGATTCAACACTGGTCTTTTCAGTGATACGCTAACCTTGACGTATGCACGGTGGAATATATGGCCACTGGACATTCGTCAGAACTGGAGGCTGTTGGGTTCTGTGCTTTCTGGATTATGTTCCATCTATGCTTCCTTCCTGTGGTGAATCTGTATAAGACCGGGTCTTAATAAAGCTGTATATGTGTGCGCACTGGTTGATTTTATTAATTTATAAGTCGGAGATGAACGTATATTTGACTTCAGAATGTAACTCCATTTCCACTAGTGTAGGTATATAATGGTAATTATTTTATGATAATAATATCATCATTATATAATATCAATAGTTATAAACAAACATAATCCCGGTGAAGCCAGATTATTATTAAAGTTTCTCTAAATAGAAATTGTCATTATTTTATTTTAAATCAAATAACTATTATTATTAATTTTGATTATTAAAACAGTCTCTTTCAATAAAACTATTTTAACCAATAAAAAATAGTAAGGCTATCCAATTAGATAAGCCAACAAATACCAACGCGAATATAGTTAATCCAATTGGAGAAAACCCATTACGCTAATGATCATTTTATAGGAAACCACAAGCTATTAGTGTCTATTGTAGAAATTATTTTAAATTTATTTTATTAATATTTAATATAGAAATGGTTAGTTTGATAATTTATGAAAACTTTAATCGGGAATTGAAATTTTAAATTAAACGATAAAAAAGTGATATATTTATTAATTTAAAGTTGGGTTCTTGAATCTAAAGCGAGCGAAAATAAATCCTAACATATTTGATTGAGTTTACCCCTCTACATAGGTTTCAAGATATAGAATACTTTTTCATCCAAAATTTTATCACCTTGAACAGCAAATCTGGCTTGAATCAAGAATGGAAATATTCGATACAGTCAAAAAGTCATAATACAGTGTTTTTTCAAAAATCTTTATATCAAAAGGAAAGAAGAAATGACAAAAATTAAAATAGTTTTTTTAATAACCAAATATAAAATGAGGGCATCGAATAATCAACCCCGGATATATCTTATATCCAATATATAATTTAATGAAAACATCGAGCTAAAAAGCACTGCACGTTGATTGGATGATGAAAACAAGGTTGATTTTCTTATCAAGATCACCTACAATGAACAGCCAATTAGGGCGATAAAAAAAGAAATCCCTATATATATAAAAGTCAGTGTATGTATGTATGTGTGTTTGTTCCTATGTCGGCTATACACGTCCACAATACGTTACTAATCTGACTGAAATTTTAACAGTATATAGAGTAGAATCTGAAAAAAAAACTTATAGTGAAAATTTCAGGTCTCTTTTCCGAATATTCGTCGAGTTATTTGCAAATTGCGTTGCAAATTTGCCCTTTCGCTCGCAAGCAGCGCCTCTAGCGGTGAAGATGGGAGGTAATATCAGCTGACCTAATGTACATGTAAAAAGGGGTTTTAACAGGACATAGAGAAAAATATGGAAGGGATATTTGTCGCATTTTTAGCCAAGAAAAATTGAAATTGACAGGGTTTGGGCAAAAATAGTTGTTGTTTTTTTTTTGTCAGAAAATGATGATGACAATATTGCTGTATCATCATTTGATTATCAGATACAAAATTATATCGGGAAAAAAATTCCAAAGAGCAGAGACCACGGTTGAAGCCAGTTCATTTTTAGTATTCAGGATCAAAATTCTAACAGAAAAAAATAATTCGAGCAGAAGAAACGAAGCCAGATCATCTCTCAATAAAAATATCGCTTCTCAGACATAAATTTGGAGCGGGACGTTTCACAAGAGTGACATCCACGGCGCCAATTTATAATTGTAACGAATAGTATTGAATAAAAACATTTAACCGGGTAAAACTCTGGCGTTGCCCGGGTCATTCGGCTAGTATATATATATGGAAGCATAGGGTGTTTATTTTGACGGGAGAAGCGCCCTATGCTTCCATGGATCAATTTTCTCCCGGCAATTTTTCCATCTATATTAATATATGTTGTAATTCGTGGAGCCAACAACACGTCGCTCCTCATTTAACATGCAGTCATGGGCCAGAGTGGGAGCGCACTGAAGACAAATGGTTACCTCGGTTTAGAGGGAGCAGCACCTAGGAAGGTTAGGTGGACTATGGGGGTCCTGGGATCGCTGGACTTGGCTTCTGTCTATACTGTGCTCCTTCCTTCTTCTGAGCTAAGAACGAACCCAGCTTATATGGTAATGGTGACGTTAGAGCTGCGACGTCAGTGTAGAGTGACGACTGGCCTGCTCGATTTTTATTCTGTCTTATCTTCTTGGAAAATCTCTATGACCTGTAATTCGACCTCACTGGCTGCCGCGCACTTCCTTTCCGTTTTGAATTTTATTGACGTTATTTTGAGAAATATGTGTCACATCAATCTTGGTGTTTTTATGTAGAACATTCCTATGTACAACATTGTATATGCACAACAAATATAATACGACATATATATATATACACATTAAGGCGTATATTATGGTAGCTAGAATAAAACAAACTATGGGCACATCAGCTATGATAAATTCCATTACAGAAGAGACCACGTAAACCTCTGGTTTCTCATGGAAGTGGTCTCTCATTGGAGTTTGAACTATATCCAGTCAATTCCCATTTTTATTTTAACAAAAGTGGTCGTTCAGTAAGGTTACTGTTTATCAGATAGTCGTTAAAGAGAGATTTAACTGTGGCGATGAGATGGGATGAGTGAAGACAAATATTAAATATGGACGACATGAGGATAAATAGAGGTACTACATTAGCTGGGTGAAGTCAGGCGTGAAATCAATAGGCAGGACGCTCGAGTGGGTTGGAGCTAAATGACTTCTATAACTTTAACTGCGTGTTGTTTATTCTCTCATTGACGTTCCATTCTTCAGCTGCTGGAGCTTTCTAATTAGACTCGTTACGTTCTATCTTGGGTGTAAATTAGAACAGATTCTTTGTTGTTGGATATGTTGGGACTTAAGGGTTGTGACTTTACATGTTTGAATATACGTGTTGAAATTTAATAGGTTGGGACTCGCATCTTTGAACTTGATATGTTGGAACTTATATGTTGGAACACCACACACACACGCACAAAAACCTGTGCGTTGAAAAATATATGATGCAACTTATGTATTGAAAATCCACGTGTCGCATATTTCATATATTTGAACTTATAACTGGAACTCACGTACTATAATTTATAAATGATGATATACATGATTGAATTTAATATTGGAATTTACATGCGAGAACTTGATGTTATAACTTACGCATTGAAACTTACATGATGGAACTCGCGTGCTATAATTTATAAATTATGACATACATGAAGGAATTCCCATATTGGAATTTACATGCGGGAACTTGATGTTATAAATTATGCATTGAAACTTACATGATGGAACTATCGTGCTATAATTTATAAATTATGACATACATGAAGGAATTCCCATATTGGAATTTACATGCGGGAACTTGATGTTATAAATTATGCATTGAAACTTACATGATGGAACTATCGTGCTATAATTTATAAATTATGACATACATGATGGAATTCCCATATTGGAACTTACATGCGAGAACTTGATGTTATAAATTATGCATTGAAACTTACATGATGGAACTATCGTGCTATAATTTATAAATTATGACATACATGATGGAATTCCCATATTGGAATTTACATGCGGGAACTTGATGTTATAAATTATGCATTGAAACTTACATGATTGAACTATCGTGCTATAATTTATAAATGATGATATACATGATGGAATTCCCATATTGGAACTTACATGCGAGAACTTGATGTTATAACTTACGCATTGAAACTTACATGATGGAACTCTCGTGCTATAATTTATAAATTATGACATACATGATGGAATTCCCATTTTGGAACTTACATGCGGGAACTTGATGTTATAACTTACGCATTGAAACTTACATGATGGAACTCGCGTGCTATAATTTATAAATTATGACATACATGATGGAATTCCCATATTGGAACTTACATGCGGGAACTTGATGTTATAACTTACGCATTGAAACTTACATGATGGAACTCGCGTGCTATAATTTATAAATTATGACATACATGATGGAATTCCCATATTGGAACTTATATGCGGGAACTTGATGTTATAACTTACGCATTGAAACTTACATGAACTAACATGTTGAAAATTACACGTTGGAACTTAAATATAAAAACTCACATGCTGGAACTCTTACATTGTGAAACTCACATATTGAAGCATACACGTTGGAGATAACATGTTGTAAATTACACGTTGTCAGTGACAAAAATGCCTCATTGGCAATTTTCTTTTTGGCATAATTCGAATCCGACCATTCTATATTTTTGAATATGAATAGTAATGTGTAATAATAGGTTAGCTAATTGCTTAATCTTTTTTTTTTGATTAAGAAATCTTAGAAAGATATATATATATTTTTGTATGAAAATAACTACGCTAAATATATATACTAAAATGAGAGAACATTTCACTCCATGTCAATATTTTATAACACACTTTCAATATACACTGGTCCGCAAAATTAAAGGAACTACGTATTTTTTTCATTTATCTCAAATTTTATTGAACATTTATCAATGAAATTTTATACACAAATTTATTATTCCATTATTGATTAGAATACCCGAAATAAAAAAATCGAACACGTATTTTATGCAA
The DNA here is from genome assembly GCA_030710605.1 of Cordylochernes scorpioides. Lineage (NCBI taxonomy): Eukaryota > Metazoa > Arthropoda > Arachnida > Pseudoscorpiones > Chernetidae > Cordylochernes > Cordylochernes scorpioides. The sequence continues at coordinate 48,112,550 of CP092880.1, forward strand.
ATTAGCCGGTCAAGCAATGATCTTCTTGCAGTCAGTGTATAAATATCTTGGAAATTGTCGTTAATATGGGGTGTGATCGCCTTTAATTGATAGACAGGCTCTACATCGGCGACCCATACTAAGAATTAGGGAGTTTATAAGCTCCTGTGGAATCAACGCCCACTCTTTTTTTAAAGTGTGTTTCTAGCTCATGAGTGTTTTTAGGAGGGGGTTGGAGGGATGAGATCCATCGTCCTAGATTGTTCTATACATGCTCAATGGGATTTAGGTCTGGAGATCGAGCTGGCTAATTCATCCGAGCAATTGCATGGTTTTGGAGAAAAGTGTCGACCACATCAGCCCTATGTGGACGGGCATTATCATTCATTAGAAGAAAGTTTTCTCTCATTTCAACTGATACAATACGCAGAAGGCTTCACATGAAGGGCCTTTATGCTCGACGACCCATAATTTGTGTGCCGTTGACACCACCTCAAAAGAGAGCAAGGGAACTTTGGCGCAGACAACATGTCGCTTGGAATCCAGATGAGGGAGCCATTTAATGTTCACTGATGAGTCCAGATTCTCTCTAAACAGCTATTATCGTCGTGTCTTTGTCTGAAGAGAGAGAGGAATCAGAAATAATCCCCGAAATATGGTTGAAAGGGATCCCTACAGAAGCCAATGTTTTATGGTCTGGGCTGGAATCTTCTTGGGCGGTCACACAGCACTCCACATTTTTCGGCAAGGAACCCTGACTGGACAGAGGTATCGGGACGAGATATTGGCAGCATATGTGATGCCTCAATCATTAGAAATGGTAGAAAACCTTCTTATAATGGATGATAATGCCCGTCCACATAGGGCTGGTGTGGTCGACACTTTTCTCCAAAACCATGCAATTGCTCGGATGAATTGGCCAGCTCGATCCCCAGACCTAAATCCCATTGAGCATGTATGGGACGGCGGATCTCATCCCTCCAACCCCCTCCTAGAAACACCCATGAGCTAGAAACAGCCTTAACACAAGAGTGGGCGTTGATTCCACAGGAGCTGATAAACTCCTTAATTCTTAGTATGGGTCACCGATGTAGAGCCTGTCTATCAGTTAAAGGCGATCACACCCCATATTAACAACAATATCCAAGATATTTATGCACTGACTGCAAGAAGATCATTGCTTGACCGGCTAATTTGCATAAAATACGTGTTAGAATTCTTTGATTTTGGGTATTCTAATCAATAATGGAATAATAAATTTGTGTATAAAATTTCATTGATAAATGTTCAATAAAATTTGAGATAAATGAAAAAAAAATGTTGTTCCTTTAATTTTGCGGCCCAGTGTATATACCTCAATATACACTGGTAAATATAGTAGAATCTTCAACCTAGTCTCTTCTGGAAGTGGTCTCTCATTGGGGGTTGTGTCATGAGAGGCTATTTATCATTTTTAAGAAGTTGGGGTTCATTGATTGGATCTCTAATGGAAAGTTATACAGTACCTATATCAAGTCCTAACGGATTCTAAGAGCTATTCGAGCTATACAAATGTATGAAGATAGTTAAAGGCAGTTAAAGAATACAGCACGATAAAAATCCCATTATTTCTTGCCATATATTTTATGCGAATTCAATAAATAATATTGTCTTTGATCTTTACATTCTCGATTTTTAAAAATTTATTTATTTTCCATTTTTATTCTGTTTTTTAATATCTTCGAACGTTTCAAAGTCTTGTTATTTCAAAGAATAAACTCTCAAAGATATTGATATATTTCTTTGATGTCTTTTGATTTTTTCTAATTAAACATTTTCTTATATACGATAAATCTTTTGGAAAATATGCATCTCTCTTTATTTTTATATTTGTGTTACACTTTCGATTCTCAAAGAAAAATTAAGTATGAAAATATTCTATAAATATTAATTATAAGGTTATGCGTGCCATCTACATTTATAAGTTGTAACTAATTAGTGCGAATTTTTTTTTTTTTTCGAACAACAACTTCATACTCTCCTTACAGCAGAAAGAAAATAATATTTCAATGGCTTGGCTCATCAGTGGTGAACCTTTCCATCGGTTTGTTAAGAATAGTTCACTGAAAATACCGAATACATTCATCGACAAAACTCAAGGAAGTGAAAAGTCTTTGATTGCCACGGTTTTCTTTTCTTTTTTTTTTTAAGGAGACAGAGGCAAAATTTTTCACACTTGGTTATCTCTTGTCTCTTCAATAAAGGTCACTGTGATATCTTTCAAAGATATTGTCTGAATACTGATATTCATGCTAAGAGGTACAACTTCCTCAAGTTTTGTCCATGAGTGTATATTTATTGTCACTTAATACTCTGTGGTGGCCTACTTAGTGAATCATCATCAGTCACGTGATATCAGCACTACATTTGTAAATATATAGTTTACAGCTATATCTCTCTGACTGTTTTTGATATTCTTAAAAGTTTGTAAATACATTTTTGTGTGAAAAAATTAATCTGTTTAATTATTAACCGTCCTGTCCTTGCCTATATATTAATAATAGTAATAAATATGAAAATAAATATAAAATATTAGTAATGAAAATATTAATGATAATAATAATAAAATATACAATAGATATGAAACAATCGGTATAGAAGCGGGTACAATATGTCGTCCTTATAAACCTCCTCATAGAGGGGACTAGGAAAGAGTCAGCGCTTAGTTGTTCGAAAGGTTTCTCTATCTATTTCTTGAGCTTCTCCTGAGAGGTCTTAAGAGGCTGCATGGGTTGAGTCATGGAGGTAGAAGACTGGATGGATGGTGCAATCTTGTTTTGGGTCTCTTTCGTAGGAGTCGCTGTTTGCTTAGTAATGGTCAAGTGGGGTTTTGATTGTGACGGCAACTGACTGGTGCTCGGCACCGGAACAGAAGGCTTGAATCTTCTGAGGATGGACAGAGATGTTCGACCCTGGCGAAGACGCGGTAGGGCTGGAGGGTGGTAACGGGGTCTACTTGATGGGTGCAGATAGCTCC
>CP092880.1:48115644-48185655 GCA_030710605.1 Cordylochernes scorpioides
GAATTTACATGCGAGAACTTGATGTTATAAATTATGCATTGAAACTTACATGATGGAACTATCGTGCTATAATTTATAAATTATGACATACATGATGGAATTCCCATATTGGAACTTACATGCGAGAACTTGATGTTAAAGCTTACGCATTGAAACTTACATGATGGAACTCGCGTGCTATAATTTATAAATATTTACATACATGATGGAATTCCCATATTGGAACTTACATGCGGGAACTTGATGTTATAACTTACGCTTTGAAACTTATATGTTGTAACAGTCGTGCTATAATTTATAAATTATGACATACATGATGGAATTCCCAAATTGGAACTTACATGCGGGAACCTGATGTTATAACTTACGCATTGAAACTTACATGAACTAACATGTTGAAATTACACGTTGGAACTTAAATATAGAAACTCACATGCTGGAACTCTTAAATTGTGAAACTTACATATTGAAGCATACACGTTGGAGATAACATGTTGTAAATTACACGTTGTCAGTGGCAGAAATGACTCATTGGCAATTTTCCTTTTGGCATAATTCGAATCCGACCATTCTATATTTTTGAATATGAATAGTCACATGTGTAATAATAGTTAGCTAATTGCTTAATCTTTTTAAATTAAGAAATCTTAGAAAGATATATATGTTTGTATGAAAATAACTACGCTAAATATATATACTAAAATGAGAGAGAGAAAGAGAGAGAGACAATTAACATATTTTTATTGACATCTTGTCAATACATGTAAAGTGCACAGTCCGCACTAATTATGAGAAATGAGAAATTTATAATGAGGATGATGGTTATAATAAAAAATGATTTTAAAAATGATTAAAAAATACAACTATGTACATGGCGCCTCTGCCACCGCTGCAGAGCCTGATGGAAGATCGCCAATGGGTCCCCAGCGATACCACGCATCTCGCGATCTACGAAAAAAACGTAGATGGCATGCTATGCCGCTGAGGAGATGGTGATGGCGTGGTTCTCGAGGTTCACCGCGAAGATCCAGGATTGCAGGTCCGGCGGCCGCCCGATGATGGAGAACACCTCTCGGATGAGAGGGCGGACGGCGCTGCAGGACCAGTAGCGATGAGCCAGCGACAGGTCGCTGGAGCCGCAGGCGATGCAGACGGGCTGGCTCGACGCCGGGTGCCCCGGATGAGGCAGGGCGTGCAGGGCCAGCCGCAGAGCGATGTCCGCTGCATGTCCCCCGAAGGAGCAGCGACGGAGAGATGAGAACGCCAGGCTGGTGGAGGGCACGTCGACGACAGGCGCCCAGCGCCGGAGATACCGCGAGATGGGAACGGCGGCCAGGCGGGGACGCTCCAACATGCGACGCGCAGTGCGTGTGCTGATGCGCAAGAACGGCGTGGCCGTCCCCGCGCAGCACCACGGCTTCCTCCAAGGTCCGCTTCCTATAGACGCTCGTCGCGTTGTCCGCCACCAGGCGTTGGCAAAATGCCCCAAGAGCAGCTGCATCTTCGCAGGCGCTTCTTGTAAGCCTGGCGATGGGCGGCGGAGCAGGGCCTGCCAGGTCGCGGACGCGAACTCCTCTCCATCTAGAGGGAGCCCGAAGCGATGGCGTCGCCAGGAACCTGCAGGCACCGACGAGTGGGGGTAGGCAACACCCGATGGTTCAGGCCCAGGATGGAGGAGGCCTGCCCCCATAGATCCAGCAGCCGGCGGCGGCGAGGCAGCAACCAGGAACCCGAGGACAAGGGGGTCATCCAGGCTCTAGACTCCACCAGCCAAGAGTAGGCGTTCTTGCCTCCATTTCTGGATGCAGCCTGGACCCCCTTGAAGCAGGCGAGCTGGAGTTGGGTCCTGATGTCGAGCAGTCCTACGCCACCGACGGACACAGGACGTGCCAGTAGACCTCCCGGGAGTCAGGCGGCGCGATGGCAGGATCCCCAGACGAACCGCGTCAGCCTGGCCTGCAGTTTGGCGATAGTGGCATCACCGGGCAGGTAGCCGTGCAGATGGTGGAGTACCGCCGCCAGTACTAGCGAGTTGGCCGCCCTCGCCCGCCCCACCAGGGAGAAGCCGCGGACAAATTGGGACCATCTGGAGATCGCCCTCTCCAAGATGCCCAGCAGGTGATTTTCCTGGACCGAGGTTCCATGGCCTGATGTTATTTCGCAGCCCAGCACCGTGATGGAGGATGCGGACCACGATATGCCCAGCGGAGAGTCGGCACGGTCCCTCCAGGCGCCGCACCACAGTCCTTTACTTTTCGGGAAGTTGACGCTGACTCCCGACGCACGCCGGAATTCGTCAAAGATGGTCTTGACTCTCTCAAACTGCCAATCCTCGCGGATCAGCAGGAGAATGTCATCGGCGTACGCCAGGACGTTCCCTCTTCCGAGAATTCTCTCCAAGTGGCGCAGGAGGGGACCCGTAAAGATGGAGAAAAGGGCTGAGCTGCAGGCACAACCCTGCCGAAGCCCTCTGCGCATTTTGAATGGGCGGGTGAAGTTTCCATTCACCTTGATGGTAGCGTCGGCCTCCGCGTAGAGCAGGTGGAGCCATTCCATGAAGGGTGGAGACAGGCCGATGGTGCGTAGCTGGGAGGCCAGGAACTCTCGGTCGACGTTGTCAAAGGCGGACTGCAGGTCGGTGGAGATGACTGCCAGCGGCGTCTTGTTCTTGAAGGCCAGGACCACCTCGTCAGACACGCACGCGATGTTCCAGGAGGGACATCTTCCCGGAACGGCGTAAGTCTGGCAATCCGGCACGATAGCTGGAAGACGTAGACGACCCAGAAGAACGCCGCTGACGATTCTGTAGTCCGCCGTCGGAAGTGAAATGGGCCGGTAACAGCTTAGGCCCGGACCACCGTGCGCTTTGGGGACGAGGCAGATAATATTCCCTCCTCGATGATTCTGGAAGAGTCCCGCGAAGCTTGGATTCGGCGAGGACTTGATGTATGACTCCACCGAAGAAGTCCTCGAAGCCCTTGACAAGCTCGCAGGGTATGCCATCCCAACCAGCCGCTTTCCCTTGAGGCAGACGGCTGATGGCAACTTCCACCTCATTCAAGGAGATATCTGCTCGATGAAGCGGGTCACTGTCCTCCAGAGTGATGCATTCAGTAGCTCCCTCCAAGAACCCAGCGATGTCCTCCGGGCTGCAGGTAGAGCCGTTGAAGCGCTCTCTGAAGGAGTTGAAGACGTAGCGCCTCAGGCTCTTTCCCTCGAAGAGGTTCCCCTGGGCGTCGAAGACGGTCGTCAGTTCCGCGCGATGTTGTCGGACACGCAGGGCACGCCCAAGTTCAGGCAGCGAAGGGTAGTCCGCCTCGACGGTCTCAGCCTCGAGCCTGGAGCGAAGAAACCGACTTGCCCTGGTGACGTAGTCCTCATCTTCAACGCGGGGAACGTAGAGGCACTTGATGTCTTCAACGAGTTCCCGCTTCAATTTTCCCCATTTTCCCCATAGATCTCCAGTAGGGCTGCCTTCGATTTCCTGCGAAGCTTCACTAAGAAGCGCCTCAATCCTCTCGATGACTGGCGCTGATCGCAGTAGCGCGGAAATGGATGGCGCAGACGGTGAAGGGGGATCCCCCACTTGGAGAAGGATGGCACGGTGGTCCGAGTTGCGGTAATTGAGGGTCCAGTAACGGGTGACGCGCCCAGAGAGTCTCGATGGTATAAGGACTCGATCCAGACGGGCGGCGTCAACCCGGATTCCGTAACTGGCGACCCTGGTAGGCAGGTGCGCGGCATCGAAGATGGCGGCGATGTCGACGAGGGCGATCCGGTCCAGGAGTTCCGCGAAAGCTTCCAAGGCTCCAGACCCGATGTCGCTCGAAGACTCCTCGGAGATGTTGATGTCGCCGAGGGCCCACGCATCTTCTCTGATGGCTTCCTCTGCGATGATCTGCAGTTGGAGATGCCGTTCTTCGGAGTGTGGGAGAGGTGGCAGTTGATGACGCGGGTCTCGAGACCCCGGATCTTGACGCTGGCGATGGCAATCTTGCCTGGCCACAGAACGCGATGCCAGAGGACGGTGACTCCCGGCGCTGCGACGACGGCGAGGCCGAAGCCCCTGGGTGTCGATGATGGCGCGAAGACGGCGCTGTAGCCAAGGCATAGGTCCCGGATGTTGTTTAGAGCCAGCACGTTCGTTTCTTGGACAAACGCGACATCAACTGCATGCTGCCTAAAGAAGCAGCACATCTCCACACTCCTGGCGCGAACGGCAATGCCGCGCACATTAAGGGGACGCAATGCGGAAGCTCATTGCGTGGTCCTACCTTTGGTGGCAACTGACCGGAGATGGGTGAGTCGCTTGTAGAGGTGGCAGGCTTTGTCCTCTACACGGTCGACGAATGTCCCGAAGAGGTTGATCAGGCTGTCCAGCTGTTCAGGTTTCTGGTCAGGCAAAAACTTTTTCAAATTGCGTTCGGAAATGATTGCCTGCACGATCTTTTCCTTCTCCATACCCGCTGCTTCGGTATTCTCGAACACGGTGTCTGGGAGCTGTTTAAGTACCTCTTCTAGTTGTCGGAGGGATTTAGATCTTTTGTCAGTTGATGATTCATCCTCCTTACTAAGGGGATTGGTTTTCAACGGAATCCGGGATCCAGGGGCAATGGTCAAGATAGGAGCGGCAATGTTGGGCGGTCTCTCTTTGCTTGATGTGGCGACTTCTGCCGCCGCTGGTAGAGCTTTGGTACCGCTGGTTTTGTTGGCCGGAGGAGGTTTCATGGGAATATGAACGTTTTTTGGCCGGGGCCTTCTCAGGACCATTGTGGCCAATTGCAGCCGGTGTAGTTGCAGCAGGTTGGGACGAGGGCGAGGTCTGGGTGGAAGGAGGAAGAGATCCATGCTGGGAAGTAGGTTGTCGAGTAGAGCGCTCTTCCAAGTCTCTCTGGGGACAGCTGGCACGCCGATGTCCTTGGCGATGACACTTGCTACATTTGACGCCGTAGGAGATGTAGGCTGGCGTCGTTTCACACCCCTTGACTTGATCTCCAGTTTCACCGGGAGCTGGTGGATCTTAAGGCCTTCGTTCATGAAGATGAAGGCCTCCCTACTGCCCGTGGTCCAGGAGTAACCTTCGCAGGTTACTATTTCGTAGGCCATCGAGGCCACTTTTGCAGTAAGGCCTTAGCGTCGCAACGATGTCGACATCCTTTACGGCGATAGGAAGGTTTCCTATGATGATCTTTTCGGCCCTTTTCCTGTAGGGGAAGGCTCTCAGGAGTGTACTGCCGATGGTGAGGCCCTCCTCGAATAGGCGTTCGGCCTTCTCAGCGCTGGGAAGTGTCACCAGGACATGGCCGGACATCTTCATGAGCTGGTGAACTGAAGATTTCCCCAGCATCTGCTCCAGCGCTTTCATGTACTGGACTTGGTGGAAGTCCGGGCTCCATTCAATGAAGCAACAATGATCAAATGTAGCCGCTGCCGACCTCGCTTTGGCTAGATCTTGCTGCTGTCTGCTAGCTCTTATATGCGTGACAGCATCCCTTACTTCCCGCCTCGGTTGTAGTGATGGCCTGGCTACGGTGGCTTCAGCCTTTGCCACTTTTGCTTGCTGGGTCGGAGATTCCCGGCCTTTTCTTTTGTTGGATTTAGGAATCTTCCAATCCGATTCCAAAGCAGATTGCTTCTCCGAAGCTTCCACTCTTTCCGCCCAATTTACATCGGCTTGCTTTTTCCCAGCGGCCTGATTTACATAGTCGCCGGTTGTTTGCTTGATTGAAAATATATTTTTCGAATCAGGCTTAAAAACTTCTTCCGCCGATTTCTCGGCATTGGTAGGTCTTTTCTGGGTGGGATTACCACCATCAATCTTGTCATCATCCTGGCTCTCCGCCAGTATCGAAAATACATTGGAGATCTCCATCGCCTCCATCTCAATCTCTAGAAAACACGGAGCTCGCGCGCCGAGTGGCCGCACGGCCGAGAGAGAGAGAGAGAGATCATTTTACTCCATGTCAATATTTTATAACACACTTTCAATATATATACCTCAATATACAATGGTAAATATAGTAGAATCTTCAACCTAGTCTCTTCTGGAAGTGGTCTCTCATTGAGGGTTGTGTCATGAGAGGCTATTTCTCATTTTTAAGAAGTTGAGGTTCATTGAATGGATCGCTAATGGAAAGTTATACAGTACCTATATCAATTCCTAACGGATTCTAAGAGCTATTCGAGCTATACAAATGTATGAAGATAGTTAAAGGCAGTTAGAGAATACAAGCACGATAAAAATCTCATTATTTCTTGCCATATCTTTTATGCGAATTCAATAAATAATATTGTCTTTGATCTTCACATTCTCGATTTTTAAAAATTTATTTATTTTCCATTTTTATTCTGTTTTAATATCTTCGAACGTTTCAAAGTCTTGTTATTTCAAAGAATAAACTCTCAAAGATATTGATATATTTCTTTGATGTCTTTTGATTTTTTCTAATTAAACATTTTCTTATATACGATAAATCTTTTGGAAAATATACATATATCTTTATTTTTATATTTGTTTTACACTTTCGATTCTAAAAAAAAAATTAAGTATGAAAAGAGTCTATAAATATTAATTATAAGGTTATGCGCGCCATCTACATTTATAAGTTGTAACTAATTAGTGCGAATTTTAATTTTTTTCGAATAACAACTTCATACTGCCCTTACAGCAGAAAGAAAATAATATTGCAATAGCTTGGCTCATCAGTGGTGAACCTTTCCATCGGTTTGTTAAGAATAGTTCACTGAAAATACCGAATACATTAATCGGCAAAACTCAAGGACGTGAAAAGTCTTTGATTGCCATGGTTTTCTTTTATTTTTAAGGAGACAGAGGCAAAATGTTTCACACTTGGTTAGCTCGTGTCTCTTCAATAAAGGTCACTGTGATATCTTTCAAAGATATTGTCTGAATACTGATATACATGCTAAGAGGTACAGCATCCTCAAGTTTTGTCCATGAGTTTATATTTATTGTCACTTAATACTCTGTGGTGGCCTTCTTAGTGAATCAACATCAGTCACGTGACATCAACACTACATTTGTAAATATATAGTTTACAGCTATATCTCTCTGACTGTTTTTGATATTCTTAAAAGTTTGTAAATACATTTTTGTGTGAAAAAATTAATCTGTTCAATTTTTAACCGTCCTGTCCTTGCCTATATATTAATAATAGTAATGAATATGAAAATAAATATAAAAAAATAATAGTAATGAAAATAGTAATGATAATAATAATAATATAGAATATATACAATAGATATGAAACTAATCGGTATAGAAGCGGGTACAATATGTCGTCCTTATAAACCTCCTCATAAAGGGGGCTAGGAAAGAGTCAGCGCTTAGTTGTTCGAAAGGTTTCTCTATCTATTTTTTGAGCTTCTCCTGAGAGGTCTTAAGAGGCTGCATGGGTTGAGTCATGGAGGTAGAAGACTGGATGGATGGTGAAATCTTGTTGTGGGTCTCTTTCGTAGGAGTCGCTGTTTGCTTAGTAATGGTCAAGTAGGGTTCTGATTGTGACGGTAACTGGCTGGTGCTCGGCACCGGAACAGAAGGTTTGAGTCTTCTGGGGATGGACAAAGATGTTCGCCCCTGGCGAAGACGCGGTAGGGCTGGAGGGTGGTAACGGGGTCTTCTTGATGGAAGCAGATAGCTCCGCGGCTGATCTAGGAAGGGCGGAGTTGTTGGAGGGCATGGGCTTTGAGGAGGAAGGCTTCGACACCGGCCACTGCTAGGTGTCCTGATGACGTCCCCCATATCCCCAAAGGGCAGGTGGCTCGCCGATGTCTTTGATGGTGGCAATTGCTACACCTAACGCCGTAGGTGATGTAGGCAGGCGTCGATTCGCTTTTCGAGGCTATCACCAGTTTGGCAGGGAGTTGGTGGTCCAGGTGTAGCCACCACTCGTCACTACCTCATGGGTCAGGGAGACAACCCTGCAGTAGGGCCTCAGCGCCGCAATGATGTCTTCATCCCTTAGAGCCATTGGGAGGTTCACATCCACTATCTTGTCTGCGCGTTTCCTGTAGGGGAACACTTTAAGGAGGGGGTTCCGGATAGACACTCCGCCTTCTCGATTCACTCCAGTTAGACTAGAATCTGGCCAGACATCTTCATCAGCTGGAAGACCGCGCCATTTCCGAGAATTTCCTCCAGTGCCTTCATGTACTGTACCGGGATTAAGTCAGCACAGTATTCTATGTAGTAGCATTGGTCGAATGACGCTGCCGCTGACCTGACCTTGCTCAGGGCCTGCTGATGTTGGTTGTTAATTATTTGTTTCACAGCGTCTCTTGTCACTCTCTTTGGTGGTTGACTCAGTTTTTCTGCGATGTTGTCAGCCTTTGGGACTTTAGCTCGATTACCTTTAAGGTCCTGGTCCTTTCATTAATCGCCTTTAGGCTTTTGGCAAGCTTCGGAAATCGATATATTTTCCGAAGCCTCAACGTGATCAGTACAATTTGCATCGGCTTGAATTTTTCTGGTGGCCTGATTTTATTTGCCTCTGTTTGCCTGATAATAGAGATATAAAAATATTTTCATCCCAATCTATGCAGTTTCTTCCGGAGATATCTCGGCGTCGGTAGAGTCTTATTGGATGGGAGTTCCACCATCACGCTCGTCATATTCCTGGCTTTCCGCCTGTACCCAATATAGGTTCTTATCTTTATCAGCCTTATAATCATCGCCGAAAAACGCTGATCTCGCGCGATATGATTTTTATTCCACTAGATGGCACTCTGCCATCTAAAATATGCTCATGTGAGCCGTCAAGATAGACCTTTTTTGTTTTTAATATCAACACCTGGTCTTTCTATTATTTTATTCTTATTTCTTCACATGGACAGCGTATACGCACATTTCTCCTTAAATACCCATTTCTTGATTTCTCAGGAAGTCTCTAGAATCGAATATTTGGTCGCATAGGTACAGCCTTCACCAAGCATATAATTGACTTTTCTTGATTTATCAAGAAATATGAGTTGGTCAAATATCACGGAACAAGCTAAATCAGCCTTTAGTTGATTTTTGTTCCATTAAATGGAGCTCTGTTATCTAAAAATGTTCAGGATATGCCTTTTTTGTTTTTTTTGGTATACAGTAGAAATTCCCTGTAAAGGACACCTAATTACAGAGCCAAAGTGTCCTTTAGGAAGAGGTTTCCTCTCACAGAAGAGTTGCTAAATTTTAAAAATAGTAATTTTGCAAATAAAAGCTCTCCTTTGTAGAGAGATGTCCGCTTATTGGGGTGTCAGATAAAAGGAGGTTCTACTGTATTTATCAAAACTTGATTTATAAGAATTGAATTCCGTTCAACACTTTATTGTTAAAAGGTTCATGACGTCCAGCAAATGCTTATTTATTCCAGTAAATAGCGGTAAATGATAAACTTTCGATATACACCGCTTTTCCTTAAACATACCGTACCAATTCTTGCTAGAAAATTCACGTTTTTTAGCAAAATATGCTGAAATAAGGAAAAATGTACTGGAATAATCGTTTTAAACAATTTCTCAATGCATTCAATAATCGATATGTAATAAATATAGTCGAAAGCTATAAAGGAGGAAATTAAGATAAGGAATTTGACCATATAAATGGGTCGTTCATCACTGTATGGTGCCGATAATAAACAGAACACTTGGGTAATTGAACAAGACATTTTTCATAATTGAATAATAGAATTAGGGAATGTGATTTGTCAGCCTGCATTCTGTAATTTGTCTCGGGGGTCAAAGATAATTAGTGTGCCGCATCAACAACTGAATACCTCACAGCTAAATTCCATTTTATTCATTCCATTCAAAATTGAACAATAGCTTCGATATATATATGTTGTAATATATTCAAATATATACTTATATCCCTATATGTAATATAGCTATAGTATGATAACCAAAGTGAGTTATAAAGTTAGATTGAGTGACAACCGGCGCCAGGACAGGAAAAAGGTCCGAAAATCATGTCGGGGTTACCAGGTGTTCTTCCTTCTTGCAAAAACATATGGCAGTCCGCTTTAAGACACGATGATTGACAGACCCCCCTGGACAGATCTGCTTTGACCGATGTCGGCTCCACTTACTCTCTCGCGCTTTCTAAGGTGACATCCAACATGCCTTGTCCTTTTTTGTAATTCAATTCACGCTTGAGACCACTCTGAACATTGTGACCACAACGACTGCATCTAACCAACTCATCACGACATTCATCCAACAGGATAAAACACATCACAATATATATATATATATATACAGGGTGTACCAGGTAAATTGGGACTAACTTTGACAGTCCATAAAACAAAAACTACTTGAGATTAAAAACTTGTTTTTTTTTTCATTACGTAGCCATATTCATGTAAAATGCAACAGTACATGTGTGCGCAGTGTAGTGATGAAGAGTAACCGAGAATTTGAAAATCGAGCTGCCATCATCGTTGCTCTGCGCGCCGGAAGGAGCCCCAAAGAGATAGTGGATTTTCTTAAGTTGCCCAAAACCACTATTTATCGTGTCAAGAAGCAGTTTGATGAGGCCGACAGTAACAAAGAGGGGGATAGCTACAAGGAAAAAGCACTCGCGTCGATCGGACAGGGTAAGAGGCGAAGAATTTGTCAAAAATGTCAAGGAGAAGATTGATGGAAACCCTGGGAAGAGCATGAGGGCCATAGCCAAGGAAATGGACGTTGGCTCTATGACAATTGTCAGAACTATCCATGAGGACCTTGGTCTCAAGTCTTATGCCCTTCGGAAAGGTCAGTTGCTGACTGAGAATATGAAGAATAACAGAAAAGGAAAGGCTGCTGCCCTCCTCAACAACCTGAAACACGACTCTTTTGGCATGCTAAGGTTCTTCTCTGACGAAAAGAACTTTGACGTGGACCAAAAGGTAAATCCCAGGAATGATCGCTGGATCTGTAAAGACCCCTCAGAGATACCTATCGTGATGCACACGAAATGTCCTGCCTCCGTAATGGTCCTTGGCGTTATCAGCAGTGAAGGTGATGTCATGCCTCCCCATTTCTTTGAGAAGGGCCTTAGGATGAACGCTGACACCTACATCAATGTTCTGGAGACCGTTGTGAAGCCTTGGATGGACATGGTGGCCGCAGGAAGGAAGTATGTCTTCCAACAGGACTCAGCTCCAGCCCATAAGGCAAAAAAGACACAATCGTGGATGACACTTAACGTCCCTAGTCACTGGGGTCCTGATATTTGGCCCCCTAATTCTCCAGATTGCAATCCCCTCGACTACTATGTATGGGGCGTTGTTGAGAGAGATGTCAACAAAGCTCCTCATACCACCATCCAGTCTGTCAAGAAAGCAGTTCACACGGTGATGACCCAAATGGACAAGGTCATCGTCGCCAAGGCCTGTGCTTCATTCCGCACTCGCCTCGAGACTGTTGTAGCTAATAATGGAAACTACATTGAATAAATAAAAACTATATCCTTTTATCTACTACTGTGTCAAATTTCATTCGGATATTTTAATTTTTACTTGCAAAAAATTTCAGTTAAAATACCATTGTTGAAATTCCCAATAACCTGGTACACCCTGTATATATATATATATAAAGCATAGGGCTCCTCTCCCGTCAAATTGAACCTCAAAACCTAGACGCCATCTATTGAACGTCGCCGTAAACTAGCGGCCATCAAGCCCGTACCCTGGTCTCTAGGTGAACGCTTTTTAGTTTACCAAAGCTGGTGTTGTGGCTTTGTCACCGATCCGAAGCCGCTAGTTTGCGGCGACGGTCAATAGATGGCGTCTAACTTTTGACGTTCATTTTGACAGGAGACGCGCCTTAAGCTTTTTGAAATCAATGTCCTCCCGGCATATTTTCATCTATATATATGTAAATGCATATGTATATAAAGTGTTGCGGGAGAATGGAGTTCATGTACAAAGAGAGATACCTCTTACTTTACAATGCGAAAAAACCATAGCTCATGGTATAGAAGTTTTCTTTTGTTTGAATATGTCCAAAATGACATTCTTGCACTTTCTTCCGTTCTCTACTGGGGTGATGAACAAAAGTGCATTGTTTCATATATACATGGACAAAATTTAAAGAAGTGGAAAGTTTTTGATTTCGCTAGTCATCTGTTGTTTATTTTATTTAAGGAGACTGAGTCAATTTTGTTTACACTTGGTTATCTCGCGTGTGTTCAATGAAGGTGTCTGTCTATCAAATATCTTTCAGAAATATTTTCTGAATCCCGGTTCTAATATCAGTGCTTGTAACATCAATAAAGAAAGATGATAATACGTACATTGGGGCTCGCACCCATTATCTATTAATTCACATTCTGTATTTCACAACTAAGAGCATTAACTTTATTTTTCTAATTTCCTTTTGCTTATCCCTAGTACACGTGGTACAGGCCAAGATAATCATGGTGGGTAGAAGTTAGCGACTGCTTTTACTGTAAGTGCACCACATGTCTACACATGTGAAAAGCAGTTTGACATTGCACTTACAAATGTGCCAGAACCTCGTATTTTCTAATTGATCTTTGATAACGATTACGTAAAAGATGGATGATTGGTCCATCGATATATTGGATAAATAAAAACTCTTATTAAATCTGAAATAAGTTTTATTTTAAAAATATAGATATTATGGATTGCTCTATATTCAGAATATATATATATATTATATCGCTACGTGTGTGTAGCAATATATGTAGAGTGTATTGATTTGTTTTATTATCAGAGTAAGAGAGCCTGGTAGGAGTCAATATAGTTATAATAGGTAGTTAGCGACTGATTTTACTGCAAGTGCATGACATGTCTCCCACTGTAGAAATAAATTTGACTTTTGCACCTACAAAATGTGTCAAAACCTGGTTTGGTTGCTTGCACTCATTGGTGGAGTTGAACATTTTAAAGAATCGAGAGCCATTGGATCATAATTGTTGCATCATGATTAATGCGCCCATTTTAAAAATTATTTATAATACTAATTTCCATATATTCAAAAATTGATTTTATTTTATTTATTTTTATAAAACAGATTATTACTATAAAACATTTGTATTTTGATACACTAAATACCCCACTTGCTTCAAACTTTGATGTGATAAATAAAGAGAGTTACTAGGGTGCTACCTAAAATACACTGGTGTCCAAAAAATAAGAAACTTAACCAATATTGAAATTTCTCAAAAGCTAATTTATTAACAAAAATAACATTTAATATACAAATAGTTTAAACTATGGAGAATTTGACTAGCTATATGAAAATGAAAAAAAAAAATATTTGAAATTTTGAAATATGCAAATTATTACCAACATACCCAAAGCTAAGGTTCCAAACCTTAAAGAAATAAGATATCAATAGGGAGTATGATCACCTCTAACAGCTATCAAGGTCTCACAGCCAGCCCTCATACTGTTTACCAGACTTTGGAGGAGGTCCAGGGGTAGTAAACCCCACTCCTCCAATAGAGCAGTTCTTAGCTCAACGAGGGTTCTGGGAGAGGGGTGACGAGCTCCAATACGCCTCCCTAGAGCATCCCACACATGCTCTTTTGGATTCAGGTCCGGAGATCTTGGCTGGCCAATCCATCCTTCGAATATTCTCACTCTGGAGATATTCCTTGACTAGCCTAGCCTTTGCGGACGAGCATTATCGTCCATAAAAATTAAATTGTGACCAATTTGATCTCTATAAGCTCTTAGATAGGGCTCAAGGATCTCGTCCCTGTACCTTAGGGCAGTTAAAGTGCCCCCAGAAAAAATGTGGAGGGGTGTGCGTCTGCTAGAACTGATGCCAGCCCAGACTAAGAGACTGCCCCCTCTAAAACTGTCTATTTCCCTGATGTTACTGGGATGATAGCGGGTTCCAGGCTCCCTCCAGATGAAAACTCGTCGATAATCTGTGTTTAAACTAAATCTTGACTCGTCACTGAAGAGAACATTGGCCCACTGATCATGAGTTCAGGCGTGATGTTCCAAGCACCAATTCAAGCGGGCTCTCCTGTGAGCAGAGGTTAAAATGATACAGACCATTGGTCGTCTTGCATAAAGAGCACCTTCGTGAAGCCTTCGGTAAACAGTTTGTCTTGAAATTCTCGTTCCAGTAGCACTTGAGAGTTCATTAGAGAGTTGAATAGCTGTCATCTCCCCATGGCGCTTGGCAGTTACGACCAGATAACGGTCTTCAGAGGTAGCTGTTTTTCTTTTTCTACCAGAACCTTCTTTTCTTTTGATGGTTCCTGTCTCAATGAACTGTTTCCATATTTTGCTGACCACAGATTTATTCACATTTAGCCATTTTGCTACTTCAACTTGTGATTGCCCTGCCTCCATTCTTCCAACAGCTCTCCATTTTAAATCATCTGCTAAAGTTTTTCGTAAACTCATAATTAACTAAGGATTAAATAAAATTATAATTGAACAATTCTTAGATGGGGTAAACGACACGCCATATAGCACACTTATAAAGACAAGCAAAAATTTGCATATTTTCAATTTTACCGAATCGAATGGTTGCGATAAATAGATTCTACGACTTAAAATACCTAATTAAATTACTTTTTAACTTTTAGCGTTGTATATTTTAAAAAATATCATTAAAAAACAAAAGTTTCTTATTTTTTGGACACCAGTGTATATAGTTGTTCTATTATTGACTGTATAGAGGGAGAAGTGTTGCATCATGATTAATGCGCCCATTTTAAAAATTATTTATAATATTAATTTCCATATATTTCAAATATAAATTGTATATTTATTTATTTTTATAAAACAGAATATTATTATTAAATATTATGTACTATAGAATAATTTGTATTTTGATGCACTAAATACCCGACCTGCTTTAAACTTTGATGTGATAAATAAAGAGATATTCTTGGTGTTACCTAAAAATATAGTTGTCTTATTATTGAATGGTTTAATCTTGTAGGATGGTTGAGACACGTTCTTGAAAGATGCTAGACGCGTCCGAGGAGGGAATTAAGACAAAAGAATCTGCCAAACCGCAGCCCAGTGCAACAATTGGTCGAGATGCAAGTGCCGACCCAGTCGTCTTGAACCCCAACATAGACATCCCCAAGTATGATGGAACGGAAGACCCTCGCCCATGGAATGAGTCTCTTGAAGAAATTGGCTTACTGTTCCACTGGGCAAATTATATTATTTCTCGCTATGCAACCATGAATATGATTGGTAGCGCCAAAACCTGGCTGGACCTACACAAAATAAGTTTCACCAGCTGGAAAAAATTTCAAGAACCACCTAATTCAGGATTTCGCCTCAGACGCCAACAAAGAAGAAATGAAAATGAGGCAAAACAGAATGCAACAGTGGAATGAACCTGAAATCAGGTTTGCAGAGGATATCCTTGTACCGTACAACAAGGTCGACCCCCAAATGGAAGAAGAGACTAAAATAAATTGGGTTATTGGAGGGTTGAAGAAAGAATAGTTCTTGCCCTCTACTTAAACCCTCCTAAAAATACCAAGGAAGTTCTAGATTTGTGTAAAAAGATGGATTTGTTTGAAAATAATTATCAAGAACGTGTAAGAAAATCTAAGGCTCTTCATAATGGACCACGCTCTTCCTCGTACCCATCATCAAGAGCAATGGAAGAAAGCTCCGTCGTTCAGAAGACCACACCAGAGCACCTCCAAGCCCCAGGTTCCTGCTCCCAGACAATACCAAGCCAACCCCTCGCCCCAGGTCTCTGCCCCTAGACGACCTGCCGACGCGAAGCCAAGTTTCACGTAGAGACAGACCCACCAAAATAAATTCTACAATAAGAGTCCACTTACAAACAAAAGCAGGACGGAAGGCCTATATGCTTTAAGTGCAATAGGCCAGGACACATTGCGCGTTATTGTAGGGTCAAGTTTGTGAGGATCGTAGAAGAGGACCCCCATTTTCCCAAGACAAGAGTCAAGAAAAACTTCAAATCGACAATCGAAAAGATTTTACACGGCCTCGCCTCTATGCGGATGTTTGTAATGACACACGAATGAATAATCCTACACGAAATAGATATTCCGTATTGGAAGATTTAAACTAAGTGTCGCGCCTGAGACCGTCAATCAAAGCAAGTCGACCTTAAATGGAATTAGAAAGTTGGACTCTAGGTACCAAATTAATATTAATGTGAAAAAGATAGGTTTATGCGAAGCTTTGATTGATACAGGCCCCGATCTTTCAGTGGTCGACCTAAGAACAGCAATTTTTACAGGCCGTGAAATAAATAGTCTCACGAAAACGTGTTCTGGACCCGATGGAAAAAAAAAAAGATATGGTAGGTAACATTATTTTGGATTTAAAAATTGACGAGACTGAATTATCAGACGATTTTATAGTGATGAACACGCACCTACGAACTCTTATTCTTGGACGAGATGTACTTAAAAAAATAAATGCGAGAATTGATTGTAAACAAGAAATAATAAAATACGATTTGAAGAATAATCATGACATAAGTAATTATGAACTGAAAAAAATAAAAAGCGTTGAAGATACTGTTTTACCTGAACTGTCTATTAGATTGATTAAGGCCTCAATAGAAGCAGAGGATGGCGAATATGCTATCGAAGAGAACAACAGAATGACTCGAACAAATGGTCTTCGATTGGCAATAAGTTTGCTTATTGTCACTAATAGAAAAACTCATATCTGGATAACGAACCCTTATCCTCGACTTTTAAAAATCATGAAAGACCAAACATTGGCTTATGGAAGCTATCCTGCAGAGGTAAAATTTCACAGAGAAGTTAGAGCAAAGTGAAAATGACAAAATCTAATTTCAGATAAACAAAAAATTATCACCTAAAGAACAAAAGGGGTTAAAACAAATGTTGATTAAGTATGCTGATTTGTTTTCGTTTAGGTTAGGCAGGACCAATTTGGCAAAACACCGGATCGACACAGAAAATGCAAAACCGATAAAGCACAAGCCATATAGGGTAAGCACCAAAGAGCGGGACATTATAAAAGATCAAATTAATGAAATGCTCAAAGAAGGCATAATTAGATCATCTTCAAGTCTCTGGTCGTTTCTCGTAATACTGGTCAAGAAGAGAAATGGTAAGTTCAGATTTTGTCTAGACTATAGAAAATTGAATGAGGTAACAGTGAAGGATGTTTATCAAATCCCAAGTATTGATGATGTAATGGATACTCTCCAAGGATCGAGGTACTTCTCAGCAATAGACCTTAGATCGGGATATTGGCAAGTCGAAATTGAAGAGAAAGACAAGGAGAAGACTACTTTCACTACGACCCACGGATTATATGAATTCATCGTCATGCCCTTTGGGCTATGCAACGCCTCTGCTGCTTTCGAGAGGAATATGGACAATGTGCTTGGAAATCTAAGATGGCAGATTTGCCTTTGTTATCTGGACGACGTGATTATATATTATATATGATTATATATTAGCTCAGACTTTCCAACCCTCCTTAAAAGACTTGAAGCGGTCTTTAAATGTTTTAGTTAATCTAATTTGAAACATAACGACAAGAAATGCAGATTTGCTTTGAAGAACTTGAGATCCATGGTCATATAACCAACCAACAGGGTATAAAACAGGCCGAATATAATATCAAAGCCGTTAGGGATTTTCCTCAGCCCAAGAAGGTCAAAGAAGTGAAATCATTTCTAGGAATGTGTTTCTATTATATAACTCATTAAAGATTTCTCATTAATTGCTGACCCATTGACAAGACTCATCAGGAAAAATGTGCAATTTACCTGGGCAGAAAATCAAGAAGAAACATTTCAAAACCTTAAAAAAGCTCTTATAAATCCGTCAATTTTAGGTCACTTTGATCCAAATGCAGCCACCTACATTCACACAGACGCCTCTAACATCGGCTTAGGTGCAAACCTAGTCCAAATTATCGTTGGGAGAGAGAAGGTGATATTATATTTATGTCAAATCTAAGTAGATCTGAGCAAAATTATTTAACCACCGAAAAGGAATGTTTGGCTGTGGTGTGGGCGATATGAAAATTACGACCCTACCTATATGGAAGACACTTCAAGATAATACCAGACCATCACGCATTGTGCTGGCTGAAAATTCTTAAAGATCCAACAGGTAGACATGCAAGATGGGCACTGAAAATTCAGGAATATTATTTGACATAATACACAAATCGGGTTAAAATCATTTGGATGCTTATGGCTTATCTAGACGATCCCTACCTGAAACGAATTGGGTTGAAGATTATGAACGACTATTTTTGAATCAGATAATAAACAAAGAGGATGATTTTATAAAATAATTTAAGCATTAACGGAAGAAATGGAGCAATTACACAGAATTTTAAAGAGGAAAATGGGTGTCTATATAAGAAGAACCCAAACCCTGAAGGCAGAGCATGGTTGCTGGTAGTGCCAAAGAAGAGAAAGAAATAAATCATGAGTGAATTCCACAACCATATCCTGAATGGCCATATGGGCGTCGCCAGAACCACATACTTTCTGAAGAATAAATGCTATTGGTCTTCCATGCTGAAAGATGTTTCCGAATTTGTAAAGTCGTGCCATCTTTGCCAAAGTCGGAAAGGTTCAAATCAGTCGCCTTCTGGACTTTTGCAACCTATTTTCCCAGCTAACTACTATTTTGAAAAAATCGGGATTGACTTTGTTGGCTCCTTGTCATCAACGAAAAGAAAACGGAAATGGATAATTGTGTTGACTGAATATTATACCAAGTACGCTGAAACAAAGGCAGTATCAGAAGCAACACTGAGGGAAGTCTTTACATTTTTAATCGAACAAATCTTCTCACGTCACGGGGCCCCAAGGTTCATTATTAGCGACAGAGGTTCGCAATTCACTAGCAATTTGATGAAGGAGGTCATGAAAATGTGCAAACTTAAACACTGCTTCACGACGAGCTACAATCCCCAGACTAACGGACTAACGGAACGGCTAAATAGAACTATAATCAACATGATTAGCATGTATGTAAATACAGACCAGAAGAACTGGGACGAAATCCTCCCTTTCATCACCCACGCGTACAATACCACGATTCAAGAAACCACAGGCTACTCTCCATTTTTCCTGTTGTTTGGGAGGTAACCCATGTCCCTCTTAGACGACGAGAATATTCCAATGGACAGTAACATGGGCGATTACGACGAATATATAGAAAATTACTTAGAAAAATAGGAAGTACGAGACAGTCAGTCATTAACAACACAAAGAAATCTCAGGAAAGAATGAAAGTACACTATGACAAAAAACACAACGAGAGAATCTATGAACCACGACATTTAGGGGCAATTTGGACACCAGTCAGGAAAATCAGAAAATGTGAAAAACTATTGAGAAAATATTTTGGCCCATATCAAATAATAAAGAAGTTTTCTGACGTGAATTACTCAATAGAACCAAAAGATAATCCTGGCCAAGATCCGTTGATTGTCCATGTCTCGAGACTCAAACCCTATTTCGAAAGAATTGATGAGGTCACTCGCGAGGACGTGACGACCTCTGGAGAGGGAAAGTGTTGCATCATGTTTAATGCGCACATTTTAAAAATTATTTATAATATTAATTTCATATATTTCAAATCTAAATTTTATATTTATTTATTTTTATAAAATAGAATATTATTATTAAATATTATGTACTATAAAATAATTTGTATTTCGATACACTAAATACCCAACCTGCTTTAAGCTTTGTTGTGATAAATAAAGAGATATTCTAGGTGTTACCTAAAAATATAGTTGCCTTATTATTGACTGGTTTAATCTTGTAGGTGGTTGAGACACGTTCTGGAAAGATGCAAGACGCGTCCGAGGAGAGAATCAGGACTGAAGAATCTGCCAAATCGCAGCCTAGTGCAACAATATTTAAAGCCCAGAAAAAGTTACCTAATGCGAGATTGATAATAATGAAAATGTGGAATAAAAATTTAAAACTCGTTAAATTTGATCATCAAAAGAACAATTGCTGAGTATAAATATAGTAATTCTATGCATATCTAACCCCATAAAAATGTCCTCGATTATAAACTACCAAAAAAAAGGAGATCAAAAGACGAAAAATGGTTATGACAAAAAGGCTTCAAGTGACCGATGGTTCCAAGGTAGGCGCTTTGCCAAATTCAGGCAGCCCAGTATAGATGAATAGGCGTGGAGAAATAATATTTTTCAGAGATATTATTGATGCATTAATAATTGGAGACATTTCTCGAGAAATCGTTGAAATCTCATGAAGTGGTATCGATTCTAAAATCTATAGAGAATCTTCCAATTAATTGATATTTCGCTTATTAAATGGCTGCCGTCTTCTCGACTGGACTCCACGTTGTGGACTTTGATCACTTGGGTTTATCCAGTTATGGAGACTCTTGAGATTTCGTAGATGGACTTCTTTAACTTAATTAATCTTCCTAGTTACTCTTGAATAGTTTATCAAGTGGATAATTCAATTAGATCTCTAACTATACTAACTAACTAGAGAAATTACCAGAGAGGAAAACTCAGTCTTTTTTAATATAGTCATGCTACATTTTAGACACTGGATTGACAAGACCTGTTTAATTGTTCAAAATTACATTTAATAGATCGGTATGATGAGCCAAGGTATTCATATAGCTACAAATGAAAACATTAAGACGCGAATGTTTCTTTTCACAAATAAATCTTCTACTGTATTTACTGCGATGAAAAAATATATTGGGAGGGCTTGGCTCATCAATGGTGAACCCTCCTAACGGTTTCACTAATTTAATCTACCAGACTGCCTCTTTAGAGCTCTAATACTGTATTGGATCATATTGCTTTTATATACTACACTGAAGGGTGGAATCTTAGAAATTGTATTTGAGAAAACTATGGACATAAGCTTTTAGGACAGTAAAATTACATTCAAATATTGGAATCGAGCAATGCTCTTCTGCAAACAATAAGGACAAGGCTAGTTAAACATAAATCAATACAAAGGAATAACACGTCTTCTATATATAGCAAATGAAAACATTAAGATGCGAATGTTTTTTTTTTTTTTTTTACAAATAAATCAAATCTTTACCATTGCAGAAATATTCAGTAAGTACGAAAGTTCGAAACTACAATATCTGACCTTAACCGCGCGAATGAGAGAGAGAGAGATTGAGACGTCTTTATTATATAGTTTTCAGGTTATATATAAAGAAGAGTAAATAAATAAGATTAAATGATTATAGATATAATGTTAAATATAAATATGAATAAATAAAATAATTGATACAAATAAAAACATATATAAATTATATACAAAGTCTTCATTGGTGACACCTAGCGCGAGAAACACTCCGCCACTGATGTACTGCGAGAGTTCTTCCCACAGAGTGGGTTAGTCTATATGATGGCTGGCGTTGTTCACCTCAAGACCAAGATGGTACTTGTAGATAGTAGCCTTAGCCACAATTTCCAGCTTCATTTATCGGGATGGAAGCCGACGCCAAAAAGCTAGCCCTGCAGATCCAGAAGCATGTCACACTAGACCTAAACCTACAGAAGCAGGGCTTGATAACTCTAGTATCTGTGGGGTCAGCGACCCGTCGCTGGACGCACAGGTGACATGCCTCGAGGCAGGATGGAATAGGACGAGAAGGGCCAGCCGTAGGGCGATATGTGCGTCGTGTTCCGAAAAGCAATTTTGACGAAGATCAGCCCAGTGGATGGAGCGGGGTATTTCCACGCTAAGGATCCACCGCGCAGCTAGCTCTGAAACAGGATGATCCTGCGGCTATTCTTAGTACAGTGACTGGCGCGCCCTCTTGCTAGTGAGGTGGGTAATGGACCTCTCCGATCCTTGAAGGACGATGGTCTCCACCTCTTGCTCCACCTTAATAGCTGAAGTTGGCGTTTTACTGCAGGAGACGCTGGCAGAAGGTCCCCTGGTGCTTCGCGTACAGGAGCGCTTTTCGCGTTGAGCGCACTAGGGCAGGGACGACATAGGCGCTGTCAACAACAGTCGCCTGTAGCCAGCGTTCGGGAGAAAGCGGGTCTGGCGGCCACAGGAACCTGTTATCGCTTGAAGAGGCAGACCCTCAAACTAATGAGGTTCAAACCCCGGTAGTTTAGCTGAAGGACGCTGAAGGCAGTATCCCAGAGTATCAGAAATCTCCTCCTTCTCGATGAGAGCCAGACGTCAGAAGCCGGCGGTGTCAGCCACGCCCAGCTGCGAACCAGCCAAGAGTAACCGTTGGCAGCGCCGAGAAATGGGGACTGGACCCCTTCAAGAAGGCGAGCCGAAAATGGCCCGCGATGTCCAGCAGGCCGAAATTACCCTCGGAGACTGGGCGAGCCAGGATATCCCTGGGAAGCCACGAGATTCGACTCGTACCCCACATGCAGCGCCTGCCTGCACCCGGCTGATAATGGTTTCAGGTGGAACGTAGCCATGGCCGTGGTGAAGGATGGATCCCAGGACCATGCTGTTGGCCGCATCGACAAAACCCACTGACGACGGGCCGCGAGTAAAGGGAAACCCCCTCGCGATGCAGGCACATTTGGTGGGAGGCCTTGGAGACAACGGTGTTCCCGACGGTGATCTTTCAGCACAGGACAGTCAGCAACTCGGATGTCCAGGAAAATCTTAGAGGAGAATCCGTACAGTGCTTCCAGAAACTGCACTAGAGCCCGCAGGTCTAGCGGAAGTTGACAGCCGCCCCAGGAGCCACACGTAATCTTCGACGCTCAAACTGAGCGTCGTCCCTGATGAGGAGTACGATGTCACCCGCCTAGGCGCTTACGCAACCGCGACCCAAGATTCTTTTGAAGTGGCATAGCAGATGTCAAACTCCGATTCTGAAGAGAGCGGCGTTGAGATAGTAGCCCTGCCTCATCCCGTTGAGAAACGAAAAGGCCCTGGTTTGGACATCACCGAGCCGGATGGCGGCGTCTGCTTCTCCGTTGGATGCATCAATACACCCGTGAAGATGTTAGGCCCAGTTTCTTCAACAGGGCGAAGAGGTAGCTACTGTTCTAGCTAACGAACTCCGACTTCAGGTCCAGAGAGTTGACAGCCAGCGGCGAATCATGTCTTACTGCCCAGGCGACCTTGACGGACACTTGCGCAATTCTTCAGAAAGATGATTGTCCTGGAACGGCGCATATATGACAATCGGGCATGAGGTCTGGCAGATGACGGTGCAGAGGGCCCATGAGTACGTCGCTGAGGATCTTGTAGCCAGTCGTTGGGAGGCTGATTGAACAAAAAACCTGTAGACCTAGACCACCGTTGATTTAGGCAACAGGATGGAAGCAAGGCCTCGAAATTCGAATATCCTTGAAGACTTGTCAGAGAAATTCGGCAAAAAAAAACCTTCAGATGCTTTGACAAAATCGCAGAGTAATCCTTCCCATCTCGAAGTACGGCCGTTTGGCAGGTGGTTGATAGATACCGCTATCTGGTCGCAAAAAAATGGTCGGCGAAAAAGAGCTGCTCCTACTCGTCGAATTACAAGGGGATCACTTCAGCGAGGAAGTCGGCTATGGCTCCAGACGAACTTGGAGCCTGGGCGAAGAGGTTGCTCAAGCGTTCCCGAAGGAAACATCTTAGCTGCCCGTCGGAGATTTCTTTGCCGTACCTGACGGTGTAAGTGGAAGGAGAGCGAGGTTTGACTCGGAGGAAATGCCCGAAGTCCGACAAGGAATGTAAGTCGGAGCTTGCAGTGTCGTCTTCCAGTCTCGCCTCAGGAAGTGGCTTGCTCTCTCGATGTATCCACCGTCGGCAGGCGCGACCATCATCTCTGCGACCAAATCTGTCTTGATCCTGGTCCATTGTTCCTCTAATAACGGTAGTGAAGGATTTTCTAGGTCTTCTGATATATCATCAATTAATGCTTCCATTCGATTGACGAACAGGTCTCGCCGTAGCCACTTGCCGATGCAGGGAGGCCTTGTATGAGCTGGTTCTTCCGCTTGGATCAGGACGAGAAAGAGTAGGTGTAGTCTATTGAGAGAGATAAATATTACCAACGCATCAAGATCAGATATTGAATCCTGGTTTATTAATGAAAGTTCTCATTTTGAAATAAAATAATATTCCATTGTGTTATTACTATCGTTTATATGTAATACTTTGAGGAATAATAGTGCCTTAAACAGTAAAATTTCATTCAGATTTGAAATATGAAAAGCGCGATAGATAATATCATAGATAATCAATAAATGTTAACCCTCAAAATCTTTACTGATTATTTAATTAGGAAGTGCATTGAAATTTGTCTTCTGTTATTTTATCTGCAAGTATTTTTAGATTAATGAATTAATTTTGTTATGGGAATACTGGATTTCACGGCAAGATGATATTAATGTACCAGAATAAAAACATCTTCTTTTAAAATGAATTAAAATCATGCATTTAGTATAACACCGCAGTACCAATCGTAAAGGTATTATTAAAAAATTAGCCACAATACCAGGATTGGTAAATTTAGACAAAACCAACCTGTTCACCATGGCTATAGCCCACATAAGTACAGGGTTGGAATTTATTTCATAACCTCCTATGAGAGAAGTAATGAAATCAAAGCCGCCCTTTACTGATGAGGGTCTCTTAGCTCGAAACATTAATATACAGGCTGGCTATTTTTGTCTACATATCTCAAAGCTGGTGTTGTGGCTCTTTCTTTAAAAACAACATTATCTTTTACTGGCATGATGAAAAATGACATTGTTAGAATATAATGCATAATTAGAGGGAGAGATGCTTCCTTTGATACATAAATACCATCCTCCTGCAACTCTAAGGTATATATATATTAGATTTCCTTATAGTATATAAGAAACAGACGTAGTTTATATTTTATGTTTGAGTTGTTTGCTCCGAATTCGTACCAAATATACCTGAAGATTGACCGCCCCACTTTTAAATTTTGTAATACAATAATTCGAAAGTCATATTGAGTAAACAGTATATAGTGGCATCTATGTGTTAATAATATAATAAAATATGCGCTTCCTTATGTTTTTGTGTATTTCATTTATATTTTCTTCTAAAATGTGAAATAGAAAACTAAAGATAAACAATTTAGAATAAAAATAATTGGCTTATCAGTTCCCAGAAATTCTTCAGCATGATCTTGTAGACTTCTGCAACTATCATTTTGAACATTCTCACACACACAAGCCTTTATTAGGGACTTGCCCCATACAGATCCTCCCAATTGGGTAAGGTAATAATCATCTTGCGTTATTTACATAGGTAGTGGAATAGAAATTGAACTGGCTTTATTATTCGTCTCAAAGTCATTCACTTGTTGAATGGCCTTTACATAATGAGGATTTAAATAATTTAAAGTAAGCTATTGCCTTAGATTTGTTTGCTGATATTTTTAAAAGCAATACGTAGGGTGAAGTGCTGGTACATTTAATTTGTTGATATAGGGCCTTCCTCTCTGCATCAAGGGCTGTACAATTAAGCAGGTAATGGGGGAGTTCTTCAGTAATTTCCTTGTCACACAGTGTACATATTAAGGTTTTGGCCTCAAACGTCAGAACGTGTGTTTTTTTTTAAGACTGTAAATAGTATTCTCGATTGAGCTATACATCGTTCGACTGGTAAGGGAAAATAATCGGTTAGGTAGCATTCTGTTTCTATCGAGGTATGGAAATTTTTTTAATGTGGATAAAGATTTGAATTTCCTTTTCTTGATTGGTCTTCTTGTATCCATTTTGAACATTCTATTGATGGTAGTGCATATTTTAAGGTTTATACTTGGTGCTTCATTAAACTAGGAAGGAAGGTATACTTTAATATTCAGTCTACTCTCGTTATAACGCCACTCGATATAACGCCACCCTCGCATTACGCCGCTTTTTCGTTTTGTCCAAATCGACATCAATGTATTTTTCTCGATATAACGCCACTCCCTCGCTGTTCGCCTTCCGCCGCTGATTTTTAGTATCCCAAGTAGCAAAAACCACTCGTTATAGCGCCGCTCACAACGTCCCTCATCCCCCACTTCCCTTTTCCTGTCTTTTTGTGTGAACAGCCAGCAGACCCTTTTCCTGCTTGTGCCTGGGAGATACACAGTCGCTTCATCCTTTGCTAACGTCAACACAACAACCTTATTGTCGTATCATGAGTTCCCAAAAGTGTAAACTGGAGTCGATCACCATTGAAAAGAAGGAGATATGCCAGTTGGCAAGAATGTCGAAGAATGAGATTGGAGAGCGTTTCTCACTTCCACGAACAACTGTCCGTGATATTCTCACTCAGGCTGAGAAGTGGGAAAATTATACTGTTGGTTCTTCAAAGAGACAAAGATTCGGGAAATTTAGTGACTTGGAAGACGCTCTCTTCAACTGGTTTACCCAAAAGCGTGCCAATAATATTATTATTACTGATGACCTCCTAAGAGAAAAGGCAAAAAAACTTGGCGAGCAGTTGGACGTACCAGAAAATTTCACGTACAGCAGTGGGTGGCTGCAGCGATTTAAAGGGAGATTCCATATTTCGCAACGACGGCTCTGTGGGGAAGGCGCATCGATTTCTCCAGCTATCATTGATGAACACCTTACAAATTTGAACAGTATGCTGGCCAACTCCGGATATGACCCAACCAACATATACAATGCAGACGAAACAGGATTATTTTTTTCAGCTCATTCCTGACCGAACACTTGCTCACAAAAACTGCCGTGGTGTCGAAAGGATGAAGCAACGAATCACTCTTCTACTGTGCTGCAACTCTACTGGAATATGGTTGAAAGGGATCCCTACAGAAGCCAAGGTTTTATGGTCTGGGCTGGAATCTTCTTGGGCGGTCGCATAGCACTCCATATTTTTCGGCAAGGAATCCTGACTGGACAGAGGTATCGGGACGAGATCTTGGCAGCATATGTGATGCCTCAAGCATTGGAAATTGGGAGAAAATGTTCTTCTAATGTATGATAATGCCCGTCCACATAGGGCTGGTGTGGTCAACACTTTTCTCCAAAACCATGCAATTGCTCGGATGAATTGGCCAGCTCGATCCCCAGACCTAAATCCCATTGAGCATGTATGGGACAACCTAAGACGGCGGATCTCATCCCTCCAACCCCCTCCTAGAAACACTCATGAGCTAGAAACAGCCTTAACACAAGAGTGGGCGTTGATTCCACAGGAGCTGATAAACTCCCTAATTCTTAGTATGGGTCACCGATGTAGAGCCTGTCTATCAGTTAAAAGCGATCACACCCCATATTAACAACAATATACAAGATATTTATGCACTGACTGCAAGAAGATCATTGATTGACCGGCTAATTTGCATAAAATACGGGTTAGAATTCTTTGATTTCGGGTATTCTAATCAATAGCGGAATAATAAATTTGTTTATAAAATTTCATTGATATATGTTCAATAAAATTTGAGATAAATGAAAAAATATGTTGTTCCTTTGCAGTAATAATAATATTATTGGCACGCTTTTGGGTAAACCAGTTGAAGAGAGCGTCTTCCAAGTCACTAAATTTCCCGACTCTTTGTCTCTTTGAAGAACCAACAGTATAATTTTCCCACTTCTCAGCCTGAGTGAGAATATCACGGACAGTTGTTCGTGGAAGTGAGAAACGCTCTCCAATCTCATTCTTCGACATTCTTGCCAACTGGCATATCTCCTTCTTTTCAATGGTGATCGACTCCAGTTTACACTTTTGGGAACTCATGATACGACAATAAGGTTGTTGTGTTGACGTTAGCAAAGGATGAAGCGAATGTGTATCTCCCAGGCACAAGCAGGAAAAGGGAAATTTTGCGGACCAGTGTATATCAGCGATATGAGGATTATGGTGATCACTGGAATAAGACCTAACTGTGTTTAGGAACAGAAATTTCGAGTCCCATAGCTCAGTCTCAAATCGAGAATAGACAGTAAATTTTACTTGTATTCCTCTATAAGGCATATTCATAGTGAAGTATGAAAGACAACTGATATTTGATAATGCAAAATGAGAGAGCAAACGTCTGAATTTGATCAATTTTTTTCCGCATTTCATCATTTTATATATTTTAAAATATACATATTCGAAGCTTCAAAGCATTTTATATAAATAAAAAATGTTTGAATAATATTTCTTTTATTATTTTTGAGGTTATTGAAGTAAAAAATGTAGTCATAATCTTATTGTTCCAAATTCTATTTCATATTGAATTCAAAATGATGGAGATTATTTTAAATATATCTCAATCAGATAATATATAATTTAAAAAGGTACATATTATTTTTTATTTCATATAAATATTAATATATTGAATTTTTAGGACGCTATAAAAATTTCGTTTCCAACGGTCCAACAATGGGCCAGTCGGTTGGGAATTGAGGTGGAGGCGGGTCTGCTTTGAGACTCTGTCCGAATTTACTTGTTTCCTCAGATATTGAGGCTTTGTCTTCCTCTCCCCCGACTCTTTGATCTTTGAGACGGAGTCTATAGCATCGGCAGACCAGTTCCTGGCAGGGCCTGGACCATCAGCTCGGCCGAGAGCGAGTTGGATGCTCTGGTTGTGCCAGAAGAGTGGAATAGGGCTTCTACGGAGGCGAAGCGCCACTATAAATAAAGGCTAACGCGCTGAGCAGGTACCTCCTGGGTGGCGTGGAAACCCTTTGCGAAAATATTCATGACCTGGTCTGGTGATGCATGGACTTTGAATGAGATAAAATGATTACATTAAATGCTATAAACCATCCTTGCTGAAAAAAATCAATACACACCAAGTAAGCACATAAATAGAGTTACAGAAACAAGTATAACTTTAAAAAGAAAATAAAATAACATTATCAGCTTAGCCCCAAAAGATATCCAGTATTCTTCAACAAAATCAAACTATGATAGAATCCATCTATAACAATAGTTGAACGGTCTGGAGCTTGAACTGGCGAAACCGATGGGAGGATTCCCCACTGATGTACCATGCCCTTCCTTGATTATATGACGTTGAAAGGTTTCATTAAATTCAGTGCCATTTTCGAACTCTGGGTGACCCTCAATCATATACTAGATTTAGCAAAAAATAAACGTCGCATTTTGCATCAAAATAGACGCCAAAACTATGCCTTATTGATTGAATGCCTCATCAACCTTGCAGACTCTCTCTCTCGGTTAAGTGACAAATTTACATATATATCTCACCCATAGAATTAACTAACCACTTTCACAGCGCTGAATAACTCTTTGGATAAATTCTACGCATCCCTTGCGGATAACATGAAATCAAAGCTCTCCCTAGACTGCCGATAGCCATAAACCAAACCATGGTCTCCTGGTGACATTCTGAATTTTACAAAGATGTTATTGTGGCTTTGACCCCCACCAGAGTCTGCTAGATTGAATAAAATGGTTAATAGATATATAGCAAAGTTATTGTATCTATGTTGACGGGAGAGAGTGGAAGGGCCTTTATATATTTTAGGTCAGCTTCCCCTAGAAATGTTTCCATCCATAAACTTCTCAAATCATTTCAAGGAACAAATTAACAAATCGTATGGACCTAAAATAATACAATATATTCATTTGTAGGAAATTTCAACTATTTATGATGCCTATGATCATTTTAAAAACAACTAAATTTCTAGTATATTTACCGCAATAATAAAAATGATGGGAGGGCCTGGTTCATCATTTGTGAATCTACTTGGCGGTTTTGTCAGTTTAATCTACCATCCCGCTTAAGTACAGTAGAAATACAAATATTTATAAATTCCTAAACATGCTTCGAGCGCTGCTCTTCCGCAAACAACAAGTAAAGTTCATTTAGACTTAATATGAACATTATGAATTAACGCGTCATCTGTTTTACGCAATTTATGCTTCATTTGAAAACAAAATCAGATGGAAAATATGAAATTAAATATTCAGAAGTCTATGTGTGTGATAAGGTCATATTAACGATCGAATAAAATAATTCTAAAAACTGGTGAAAAACGAGAACAAAACATTTAACTTGGAATTCAAGATTCTGAGCCATCCAATGAAAGCACCTTATTACATAAAAAGCATTTGCGCGCCATCTGTTATGAAAATTGGAAACTATTATAGAAGCGTATGATTCTTTTGAACGTTAAACAATTTTTATTGCCCTTACTGCGATGGAAATATTATATATTTATAATTGTATGTAAAATTATACTGTCCTCAAAGCTTATGTCCATAGTTAATCTAAATACCCATTCCACACACAAGAGTCTAGTATCAGTATCACCATTGTTGTTTCTTGAGCACTCCAAGAGAGCAACATCTGACGACGTCAATCTATCTGCGGATTTGTTACACCGTATCTATGGCATATGTGAGGGAGAGAAAACACAAGTTGTGATCACAGACTTCTTCAAGAAAATGTAATTATTTTTTTATGAATAAATTATAAATTAATGCTTTCTATTTATCATATTAATCAATTAATGCCGGTTTTGCACTCTATATATTGACTTAAATATAAATTGTTATTATTAATTGTTATAAATAATTTATTGAATCTTTAAATTTCACATTTTAAACGTGTTCGATACAACGCCACCCTCGCCTTACGCCGCTTTTTTGCAAAATCCGGATGGTGGCGTTATAACGAGAGTAGACAGTATATGTCATAATTTGCCTAATGCCCAATAGATA
Source organism: Cordylochernes scorpioides (assembly GCA_030710605.1). NCBI lineage: Eukaryota > Metazoa > Arthropoda > Arachnida > Pseudoscorpiones > Chernetidae > Cordylochernes > Cordylochernes scorpioides. The sequence goes on from CP092880.1 coordinate 48,146,227, forward strand.
TAATATATTCGCCATAATTAATATGTTAAATGTAAATACAAATTAATCCATCTATAAATCTATACAAAATAAACGAGGGAGCCAGCGCATGCGGGCGAACGCTACGGCCACTAAAAATAAATATATAATTATTATAAATATCTTCCTTTATTCCTATATATCTATTAGAGTATGTCTAAATGAAGGGTAAAAGCCGATAATAAAAGACGTTACGTTGTTAATTTTTTTTGTTAAATATTCTTTTTTATTTTCATTTTTTTTCTATTTAAAATAAAAACATCAATATAAACTTGATTCTAACCAATATAATTACTTTTATTACCTTTTTCTCTCCTTAATAAGATATAAATATAATACATATAAACAACTATTTAATCATCTAACTCAAACACAAAAATAAATATCAACTTTTATCTTATATATATATATATATATATTTAATTAAAAAGGCATATATTGGATCAAAAAATAATTAATTTTACCAATATTTCAGCTGGCTGAACGCCAACCTTTATCAAGGTGTTATAATATTTTAAAGTGTTATAGTTTGGTCTTAGAAAACCTTTATATCTTGAATTAGAATCAATCTTAAATGTAATGTCTTAATTAATATACATTTTTTATACCATATTTGTATTTGGGAATTTGGAAACGGAAGCTCTAAGTATAAAATGCGATTTAGGTATATCCTGTATATCTTGAATATAAAAATAATCGATTATATATAGTATTTATTTTCGAAAAAATAATCTCTCTAAAAATCAACCGTAAAAATAAACGAAATAAAACTATGTTTCCTGACACTATACCTATAACACCAATTTGGTCTGAAAAAAGCAATCATTCCTTCTAGCCAATCAGTATCTAATGATGTTGATATTGTGTGCTACACTTAATGGAATCAACGCTCGAATTTCTAAACTTGGCCCTTTTTCTAAAACAACGAGCTGCTGGGATGATCAGAGAATAAGGGATTGCTGTTGATTTGATTTAACCAGGTACTCTTCTAACCATTGCATATTAATTGTAAGCATTTTTATTTTAAACAAGCGAATGATACAGTTTTCTTCCTGAATTAATATTTACCAAACGAATATTGTCAAAAATAGTACAAGAGTGAAATTGTACTGGGATCAGTGGTACAAGGGTCACTCCAAAAGTTGTTGCAATCAATAATAAATAATTAAAATATTAAAATATGAATTATAGGATTAAAATCTACATGCATTTTTTATCTAACATATTGTGATCAGGGTGCACGGACCGATCTGATCTGCTCCATGAACAAAACGCCACCACCACCTAACATGAATATTTTCATAAAATAGTAACAAGATTGTCATAGAGGAGGTACTTTGTTTAAAGCGGTAGCATTATGTTGACTTTTCTTAGAATTATTAATGAAACTGATTCCAATAATTATTAATTAAACATTATATTTATTTATTTACAAGAGAGAGAACAAAATATAAAAGGGAAACTGATATTAAAACAAAAGGAACTTTTTTTCTGTTTTGGTTAGCGCCTATTTACCTGTGAGCTTACACACACTCTGTGGTAACAATTATTTAATATATATACAACACACGCGCCCCTGTGTGTAAGCCCTATGAATAAAAAAAAAAAGAAACGGCAAACTATAATATGCTATTATTGCTCAAAACCGGGTCATATCAAAAAGGAATATTTTAAATTTAAAGCTGATCAACGTGAAGATCAAAATGAAAATAGAAGAAAAAATAATTATTCATATTTTTCCGCAAATAAACTGCCACGTGAACAAGATCCTCACATGTTAAATCACCCTTTTGTTTTAATGATTTAATAGATTATACAAGTAATGGCTGGTTTATTGATTCTGGTGCGTCAATGCACATGACTGGAGATAAGTCATTTTTTAATAAAATATACCAAAACAGAGATGATAAAATATTTCTTCCAGATGGGAAATTCATGAATGCTGAATTAATTGGAGAAGGCTACATTACCTGTGTATTGACTAATGAAAGTCCCAAACAGATTTTGGTAAAGAACGTCCTACATGTGCCAGGAATGAAGGAAAATTACTCTCTGTTGATAGGTTAACTCAATTGGATTTTGAAGTTAATTTCAAAAGGAATATCTGTGATTTCCAAAGAAATGGAGAATTATGTGGTTTGGGAAATAACGTCTCAAATATATATTTATTGAACACCGGAGAAAAGTTGAATTTTGTGAGTGATGGTGAATGTAAAAATTGCATTCATATATGGCACAAAAGATTAGGCCATCGAGGATCAGATGCAATTGAATTTCTAATGAAAAATAAAATTGAAAGAGGAATTTGCATAAAATCATGTAAAGTTATGGAAATTTGATTTGCGAAATTTGCATTAGTTCCAAATTAACTAGGCAACCGTATCCAGAAGAAACACAATATGAATCTACAAAACCTTTAGCTTTAGTGCATGCAGATTTATGCGGACCTATGCAGGATATAATTCCCGGGAAAAATAGATATGATTATATATATAAGATATAATGATTTTTCCAGATACATAACTATTTTCCTTTTGAAAAATAAGAACGAAGTTTTTAATAAATTAAAGGACTACTCGGCCTTTGTACAAAACAATTTCAAAACAAAAATTAAAGCACTCAGGTCAGATAATGGCGGTGAATATCAATCAACCTCTATGCAGGAATTTTGAAACATAAAGGTATTTGCCATCAAACTTCCGCACCATATTGCCCACAACAGAATGGAGTAGTTGAAAGAAAAAATAGATCTCTAGTTGAAATGACAAAGACAATGCTAAATTAATCTAGCTTAGATTTTAAATATTGGGGTGAGGCAATTTTAACTGCTAATTATTTGCAAAACAGACTTCCTACCAGAAAGCTCACAAAAACTCCATATGAATTGTGGAATGGTATAACTCCAAATTTAAATCATCTGAGAATCTTTGGTTCGAAAGCTTATGTCTATAATACAAGAAGAATTAATAAATTGAACAAAATGCTTTGGAAAGCATCTTTGTTGGATACTCCCAAAGATCTAAAGTCTACAGAATCCTCTTTTCTGAAACCAACAAAATAACAATTAGCAGAAATGCTGCATTTATTGAAAACTTTGATAGAAATTCTGTAAAGGATATAAATGAAGACTTTAATATTGTGGACCTGAACCTTTTCAATAAGCTACAAATAGAGGTAACTAATGATCATCATGTAAATGAAGATGTACATGAAGATGACCTACAACCTTCAGTGTCAGCTTCAACATTGAGAAGATCTCGGAGCTCAACCAAAGGAATACCTCCACAGAGATACAGCCTTCACGTAAATTGTGCATCTATTAGAGAACCTTTCAATTGGAATGAATTAGAGAATCTTCCTTCAGACGAAAAAAAAAAAAGAATGGCTAAAGGCTTCAGAAGAAGAGATGAAATATCTTAGAGAAAATGATACGTGGACTTTGACTGATCTACAGGCTGGACAGAAAGCAATAGGATGTAAATGGATTTTAAAAGCTAAATACAATAATGATGTAGATGTTGAAAGGTTTAAGGCAAGATTGGTTGCTAAAGGTTTTGATCAAAAATATGGTGGAGATTACAACGAAACCTTTGCCCCTGTGACAAAATTGACTACATTAAGAACTATTATGCACTAGCGCGCCATCTGTTATCAAAATTCGAAACTATTTTAAACGCCTAAGATTATTTTTGAAATCACTATAAAAGGAAGTTCCAAAATGCAATATAACAGCGGTATGGCAGATTAAACTGGCGAAACCTCTGGAGGGTTCACCACTGATGAGCCAGGCCCTCCCTTTAATTTTTCCATTGCAAATAAGGGCAGTAGAAATTGTTTAATTTCAAAAAGAATCTTAAGCGTTTAAAATAGTTTCGAATTTGTATTAAGAACTATGTGCTGCATCTAAGAAATTAATCATTAGACATTATGACATTAAAACGGCCTTCCTATATATCGGGAGTTGATGGAAGAGATATACATGGATCAACCAGAGGGATATTTTCATATAGGGAAGGAAAATCTGGTTTGTAAACTTAACAAATCAATTTATGGGCTAAAACAATCAGCAAAATCCTGGTACCAGAAAATTAATGGAATTTTAAGGACTTTAGGATTTTCTCAAGCAAAGTCGAATCCCTGTCTTTACACTAATAGACAATTTGGAGAAATTATATATTTGCTCATATATGTAGATGATTATTTTATTTGTTCAACCTCAAATGATTATATTAACGAGGTCAAGTCAAAGCTTCCTGACGATATTCAATTGTTGGATATGGGTGATGCCACTCATTATCTAGGAATTCAGATTGAAAAATATATTGATGGGAACATACTACTGCATCAGAAGTTGAAAATATTGAGAATTTTAAACAAATATGGAATGAGCAGTTCTAAGGGCGTATCCACTCCTGTGGAAGTAGGATATTTGAACATAAAAAATATACTTTTACCGTCAAATTATATATGAGAAATATAGAAAATTGATTAGTGAATTTGAAGTATATCGCCAACTGTACCCAGGCCCGACATCTCTTCTGCAATTGGTATTTTGAGTAGAAGAGTAGTCAAAGCTAATGAACATGATTGGAAAGCGCTTAAGAGAATTTTGGGGTCCTTGTAAAGCACTTTGGACCTTATATTGGTGTTTGAAACTTCCTCTTCAGTTGAACTAACTGGATACACTGACGCAGATTGGGGTGATGAAAAGGACAGAAGGTCTACTACAGGATATATTTATAAATGGGGAACTAATCTGATCACGTGGGTTAGCCAAAAAAAACCCTTAGTTTCCTTTTCTTCGACAGAAGCAGAATATGTGGCAGCAGCAACAGCCGCTCAAGAAGAAATTTGGTTTGATTTGCTGATGTCAGAATTCGGATTTGAAATTTTAAAAAACCTATTATCTTAAATGAAGATAATCAGAGTTGTATAAAATTACTAAATTCAGAAAAAGTAACTGCTAGGACAAAGCATATTGATATATAATTTCATTTCATCAAGGATTTAATTTCTAATAATTTTCTTTCTCTGAACTACTGTCCAACTGAAAAGATGTTAGCAGACATCTTGACCAAGCCACTTCCTGAGAATAAGTTTTCAAGAGTTGAGACAAGGAATTGGACTCATCACCTACAGCCATTGAGAAGGGGTTTGTGAAATATTACACAGAGTGACAATGGCTATAGATGAGCTCGTGTTTGAATAGGAACTTGTATGTATATGAAATTGTTTTTTGTTGTTTTCATGTAGACATATATACAAAGATTTGTTTTGTATAATTGCTAATAATAATAAATAATATGCAAAGTTAAATTAGTTACGGATTCAATCTTCTTACTTACTTTAATTACATAAGTCTCTCCCCCTCTAACCTAACCCCCCCCCTTTCCCATTCCAACGATTTTTGTTTTAACAAAAGTTATTTATCAGAATTATAATATAAGGTTGTCCCAAAAGTTCGTGTTTTTCTTAAAACTTTGTTTTTATTTTTACTTGGCGAATAATATTATTACGTCGAATGCATAATAATACATATTACAATTACTTTATACAGAATACAAAGACATTATACATAATGGCGAATAATATTATTACGGCGAATACAAAATAATACATAATACAATTACTTTATACATAATACATTACTTTATACGTAAAAACTTGTGATTCGTTGTGCAATTGTAACAATTAAACGGAGTTTACCTATAGAAAAAAAAAATAATAATACATTATGTGGGCTTATCTTCCTATTTTAAAGAAACATTTCCTCGATACATTCAATGTAATTCTAAAATATTGGATGGGAATTACTCATCAGTGGTATCTCCTGTTTTAAACAGAAGAAACTGCTGGAATGGTTTACCACTGCTGAGCCAGGCTCTATCAATATCATTGAAGAAATAGCAGTATGGAATTGTTCATTTTAAAAAGATACCTAAGCGCATGAATATTTTATTTTGATTAATTAAAACAGATTAGTATATTGTTTTGGAACATAATAGAAATAATACAAGGCAATAACGGACCATCTATATAAAATGAATGAAAACATTAATACGCGAATGTTCCTTTTTACATATACATCAAACTTCTACTGTATGATTGCAATGGAATAATAGACATATATATTATAAAATTACATGTATAACTTCAATTGCTGATGAGCCAAGCCCTCTCATTCAATAACCTTTATCATTGCTGTGAGGTCTGTAGAGATAATATTTGAGGATATTATTAATAAAGGAAAACGTTGTCAAAAATAATTATTACAAGTTTTAAGAGGCATTAGTGTACATTTTATTTTTTATTATTATTTTAAAAATGTGCATAAGTACATGCACATACAAATTTAAATAAGATAATATATAAACGAATATTTAATTGTGATAACTGGTTAATTCAATATTCTAAAGGAATATAAAAACGCAATTATAAAATATTTTAAAATAAATATAGGATAAAACCTTTAAAATGTATATATATGTATATTAGGGGGTCGGTGGAAGGATGGTCTAAACCTTTGGTTTTCGACCTACGACCGGAATTCGATTCCCGCATTGGACACTTTTCTTTCTGATTAAAAAAAAAGGCTCCAATGGCCCCCGATTCTTGCAAAAGTCCAACCTCACCAGCGAGTACAAGTAAAACAAAAAGGGGCTCTGGCACATTTGTAAATGCGAAGTCGAACCTATTTTCACATGTGTAGACATGTGGTGCACTTACAGTATAGCAGTTGCCTACTTCTACCCACCATGATCAACATGGCCTATACCACGTGTACTAGGGATAAGCAAAATAATGTATATATACGAGGAGTATATATTTCTGAAGCAAATAATTTAAAAGTTTTATTATGGATGAGATATATTGACGATGTATTTTGTATAACTGAAACAGAACTTGATACTTTCCTATATTTTCTGAATAATAGTCAAATATATAAAGCATTTTATTTCTGAAGATACAATAATTCAATTTAAATAGTTTGGTCACACCAACATATGTTATTGAAAACAACACTTCTCGTGCGCGTATCACGCGGATAATAAGCTTACAAGGAGTTTGATTTTTTCTAGAAGAAGATAGGCGAACAGCCTCGTCGAAATATTGAATTTTAATAAATATCGATCCAAAATATGTCTTTATTTGAAATATCATAAATGGATTACTCTATATTTAACAAGATATATATGTGTATATAAATAAAAAAAAATCAACGTTCATTATTTTAAAGTTAAATGTTAAAAGGAATCAATAAAATGTTTTGCCATATCTACTGATATCCAAAAGAAACAGTAACAAGGTTGAATTCCATGTTGATCCATTACGGTAGAATCGTCAAGGAGCCTGCTGTTTAGCTCTTCTAATTGTTTAACAATTTGCAATTCAATTAGAGAGGGCTCAATTAGCAGTTGTTTCACCCCGCGACAAATGTTGATTAAGGGAGGGTCATCTGTGTGTCCTCTGCCCTGTGTACAGATGTCGTGGAAACAATAATGATAATATTAACTTATTGTCTGTAGCAGCGTGGATATATACAGCTATATTTGGTAGAATTATATAGAATATTTAGAGAATATATTAGTCCCTATTTCTGCTCCGCGCTTGTGGAGTTGAGGACTTGAGGCGATGGCGTCGACCTTTCATATTAATTCTTACTTTTCCTTATTACTAATAATTGTATATAGTTGCGGAACTACTGGTTTCCTGTGTTGCTCTTTTCCTGTTATTGAACCTTGTACGGAGAATCTGTACAAGACTAACGTCTTAATAAAGGCTTTGTGTGTGTGAGAGAATATAGCTTTCATCTGTATATATGTAAAACGATTCTACTCTGACAAGATATATATATATATATTTATTCCGATAGATGGCGCAACCCATCTGAAACTTATTGTGCAACTGAAATTTGCAGATGGCTTGCGCCATATATCGGAATAAATATCAACTATTCTGTTGATTTTTATTTATTCCTGAATTATTTCATGATTTTTAAGGAAGCCCCTGAATGACCAGTTTTTAGGTCGTTGAGGTACAGCTTGCACCAAGCTGACGAGGTCCAACAGCCCGAAACGCGTACGTGTTTAGCTTTTCTTTTTTTTTTAATCAAGAATGGGTATTTGACCAATTTATGGAATAGGTTAGGTTTTGTGCTTATCAACTTAGTAAAAAAAATTACGGTAATGAGAAGAAATGAGCTACAACGCAAGTTTTTGCCAAATTCAGACAAAAAGCCAACCTGTATAACTAAGTGTTGTGGCTTATTCCTTATCACCAGCCTAATTATTTTTATTTATTGATCTAATAACTAGTTTAAAATAAAGAGAGGAACTTCACTCTCTCTTTTTAAAGAAGGTTGAGGATTTGTTTAAGGTACTAGATGCTGACTCCTTCCTGGAACCCCTATTGAGATTTTTTAGGTGCGAAATTGATTTTTGCTGTTGAATCCCTAACTAAAAGGAAGGACGTTCTCGAGTTTCTATCGTCTGAGCAGAGCTCTGCGCTGAAGAAATTCCTTGACCTGGCAATAATCGGGGACTCCAACCTAGGTCTTTCCGACTTCAGGGCAGACTGTGACATTGAACGAAACAACACCCTGTGGGATTCGTCTGATACAAATAATTAGTAATTATTTTGTTTTATACATTTTTCTTTCTCTATAACCCTATATAATATTATATGTTCGATTAATAAAAGTATATTCTATCTCAATCTCTCTCTCTCTCTCTCTGGGCGCGTGTTCGTTAATCCTAATCAATCAACCAATTTTGAGCTAATTAGTTTCTGTTAGAAAGATATCAAAAGTAAAGAAAGAACATAAAAGTAGTATAGTATCATATTGTAGCGTAGAAATCAAGTCTTTTTATATCTTAATATATAGAGAAGTAGTTCTTGAAATATCTTGGTTCTTTCTTTTTTTGTGTCGTTATTGTTTGTTGAAAAGTGTGTGATTAGTCTTTTTGAAAGAGTTTTTACCACGGAAATTTTATGATAGATGGGACCAAATGAATTGAAGTTCAGATAGCTTCCAGTATGGGTTGGTTTTCGGTATATTCGAGTTTCAATTCTATCTTGGTTTCTGGTTAGTTGTATGTCTGTTAGTTAGATGTATTTGCGAAAAGAAACATTCGCATCTTAATGTTTTCATTTGCTATATATAAATGGCGCGTTATTGTTTTGTATTATTTTATTATAATACTAATAGAATCAAAAAGGATAAGTTTCTTTATTGGTAAAATCGATTCGAGCTTTCGGGCGCAAGCAGCCCTTCTTAAGGAATAATGGAAACAATCTTTAACAATCATTAATTTATGCCTAACAGGCTTTGTTATTATTGTTTGTGTAAGAGAATTGCTCGATGTAAATATTCACATGCAATTCTACTGTCTTAAAAGCTTAGGTTCATAGTTTTCTTAAATACCATTTCTGAGATTCCTCCCTTCAGTGTAGTATATATATAGGTAGAATGATCCAACACAGTATTAGAGCTCTAAAGAAGCGGTCTGGTGGATTAAAAATTGGCTAAACCGCTGAGAGGGTTCACCACTGGTGAGCTGAAACCTTCCAATATATACTTTTCATTGCATTAAGGACAGTAGAAATTTGATTTATAGGTAAAAGAAGCATTCATGTCTTAATGTTTTTATTTGCTATATAACTAATCTATATAGAAAGGTAGGGTTAAAACGTTTTTTTAAATTAAATTGTAGAATTTATTTGCTACAAGGTCTTACATTAGGTCTAATATAGATTCCAAATATCCAATTATAGTAATGCATTGAAATAAAACAGGAAAAATAAACAAAATAACACAAAGAGCTTTTTAATAGGTATAATCCATCACGTATAGAAGCTGCTAAATAAGAATTGTTTAATCAAACAAATGCAATTTTATCAGAAAAATAAAAAATATAATTCAACTTATACAAAGTGGAAATCGCCATTAGGCCTAGCATTCTTTCCAATTATATATACTATTGACAAATATATCGCCCATATACACGCAACTATTGGCAATAAAGCAGACGCCTAAAATAATCGGAAGTAGATTTAAGAGATTTCATTTGTTCTTCTGTTTCTTTTTAACTGGGCAACGTGCCAGACGATCTAGATTATGATTAGTGTTAGGCGCAAACAGTCTTTTATTACCAGCCGATTATTTTTAAAAAACATTCGAGAGTTCTATAATTTAATCTTTTTTTTTTTAAACAAAAATAAGAATACGCTTGGAGAGAAATCCTTTTATTTAACCCAATTGTAATATTTTAAAGTTGTTAATGTTTGGTGTGTTTTGTTTTAGTGTTATTTATTTTGGCGTTTTCAGTTAGTTTAATTTATTCTTTTGCATTCTCAAATATATTTGAAGATTTTTTTATTATATAAAGGAATAGATACAATTTATTTAACTTTTATTGGGTATTGTTTGTATAATTTACATTTGATTTAATAATTGAAAATATACACTTGCTACAGAAGAAATTGAATCTCATAGAAGTACTTATATAAAATATTTTAAATGATACACAGTGACCTTTATTGGATACACACGAGATAATCAAGTGTGAACAGAATTTCTTCTGTCTCGTTAAAAAAAAAAAACAAAAAAATAAAAAATAAAAACAGACAACATCGAAATATGAAACTTTCTTAAGTTTTGTCCAATAGCTGACCTATGCACCCCTCCCTTTTTTTACTTTTTACGCTTCAAAGTTAATTTATAATAAAAAGTACCTCATTAAATAATTTTTATCATAGTATATTTTAATTATACTTCCAATTATAAAGTAATTATTCGAATTATTTATAATATCACATTATAGATGTTAGGTAAAATTTTTCAAAGAAATGTTCTTAAATTTTGTGTAATAAAATTTAAGTATATAAATAAATATATAATAAATTAATAATTAGAACATAGATATAAAGTTGGAATCCTCTGATAGATTTATAGCTAGCAGATGTACCTTAGTTAGTACTTTTTTACATATTATATTAATACTTTTATAATTGTTAGTTTCATATGAGAATGTAATAAAATTTATTTAAGGGAATAAGTACTTTTTCTCTTATTTACCCACAAAAATACCCACAATAGAGAAGAGAGAGATATAAATGCTACAATCGATAAATATATGTATAATTTCCTGATAATAAAACAAAATTGTTGCTTTTTTCCTAAGAATTTAAAATGTTTGTTATATCCTCAATAGTTATAAAACAGAAAGTAAATATATGAATAATATTGGTAAAATAAATGATATTTTGATCCTAATTATGCCTTTTTAATTAAAGATTTATCTATGGATTGCTCTATTTTCAAAATAAATATATATATAATAAATTAATAATTAGAACATAGATTTATAGCTAGCAGATGTACCTTAGTTAGTAATTTTTTACATATTATATTAATACTTTTATAATTTTTTGTTTCATATGAGAATATAATAAAATTTATTTAAGGTAATAAGTACTTTTTCTCTTTTTTACCCACAAAAATACCCACAATAGAGAAGTTAGAGATATAAATGCTACAATCGATAAATATATGTATAATATTCTGATAATAAAACAAAGTTGTTTCTTTTTTTTTCCTAAGAATTTAAAATGTTTGTTATATCCTCAATAGTAATAAAACAGAAAGTAAATATATGTGTTAGGTTTTTTTAATTATCATTATTATAGTAATCTATATGTTAGGTTTTATTTTTTATTATTATTGTTGTATTTTATTAATTAATTATAATTCATATTCATAGAATTTTATTGTTACTTATCATCATTCTTTTTGTTGTTTTTTTTCTTCTTCTGTTTTCTTTTGTGTTATAAATACAACTAAATCGTATTATATCGTAATGTAATTCCCTTTTGTTGATTGAAATAAATCGAATTGAATCGAATTGAGTCAGCTCGTTCTTTCTAGAAGAAACTTCAAAGAAAACGTGCTAACAATATGAATAATGAACACTGATATATAAATTATAACAGAAAATTAATAAATAAAGAAAAAGGCATCTCCTGATCGGGCAACTGAATGTCACTGGTGTCTTGTGCCATCCGTCGGAATGAATATAAACTATTCTTTGATTTTTAATTATTCCAGAATTGGAAAATTACTTATTCCGACAAATGGCGTCTGCTAAGACACCCATCTATAAATACTTCCCCGCGTGGAACTGAGGAGTGTTCAAGAAGACCTTGTCTGGAGGAGGACTCTCTCAAGGTAGGGAAGCCTTCCTTGCTGAAGAAATATGTGCACATATACCTCTATATATTTTTTTCTACATTCTATCTACACGTTATTTATTTCTTTATTATATATTGTTGCCTCAAGTTGCAACTTTGCAGGTTCGTCGACCTTGGTATCCTCCTTCTTGGTGTTATACACGTTTCCCGAGCGGGTTTCCATACTCAAAGCAAATAAATAAAAGTAAACAAAAATAAATTACCTTTTAAAGTTATTGTGTTTATTTATTCGTTGTCTTCCTCGTAGGTCGTGATCCGCAGTCTTGGTCCAGGTCCTCTCTCGCTCCAATAACCAATCAAGATATTTATGTACAATAAAATATTACAAAAGGAATGAAACTATTGAAAAAATGATGATAATCTAAATAATCCGTTTTAAATAAATATTAAATATCATAGAATATTTTAAATAAATTTAGGGCGCAATAAAATTAATGCCACAATATTATACTTATTAAAAGAACAAACTAAAACCTTCCGCAAAGGGTTTCTTTTTATTATAATATACGCGAGCTTTCGCGGCTTTTAAAAATGTATTTCTGATATGTAAATACATTTTTAAAAGCTGCGAAAGCTCGCCTATATTATAATAAAAATAAACTCTTTGCGGAAGGTTTTAGTTTGTTCTTTTAATATTTGTAGCGCAATATATTTCGTCAACTTCAAATATTATACTTTACTATAATGTTATTTGTCGAAACGTCGATAGAACAGAAAATAGATTTTGGCCCAAATTGCCCCTCACATGTATGAAATATGGATACCGGCAAGTGAACCTCCATCTACAATATAAAAACACATAGTAATATTTGAATTTATAACAATTACATTTACTGGAAATGTGTTCCTTTTCAATAACAAAATCAAATATTATCTCTACAGATCTTACTGCAATGATAAAACTCATTGAATGAACGGGCTCATCTGTGATGAATCCTCTCAGCAGTTTCGCCAAATTAATCTCTAGACCGCTCTACTATTGTAAAATAAATAGATTAGTTTTGTTATATATTCTTCATTTTCTAAGGAAGGCAGCTTAGGTGTGTTTAGGTACCCTATAAGCTTATATCCATAGTTTACTAAACACCTCTAAGCTGCCTTCCACAGAAAATGCAGGGTATATAACACTACCAATACAATATAATATTAGAGCGGTTTGCAGATTGATTTGGCGAAACCGCTTAGATGATTCACCACTGATGAGCCAAGTCCTCTCATTCAATCACTTTTATCTTTGCAGTAAGGTCTGTAGAGATCAAATTTGATGATATTATTAAAAAGAAACACATTGCCAGTGAATTTAATTGTTTAAAATTATTGATAGATGGCAATTCAATTTATATATTTAGGAATATTTGAATTGATAACAAAAACTCCATCAATATTTTATTTATATATTTTCATCAAAATAGTAAATTCAGAGGCCTGGTATATATCCAACTCACGTATTCCACGATCAAATTTATGATAATGACTCTCTTCAACCCTAACTCTTTATCCTGGTCAAATTTCATCAAGTTACATCAAATATTTGGGATTTATATTTGATTCAAACTCACATTTCAATTTTATTTATTCTTCTCTATAATAATATTTTATTTTAATTTTGAATAATTTCATTTTATTTGTTTCTTTAAATTTCAAAATCCAGTGTAGTTATATCAGAATATCAAGTAAATCGTGTTTAGCAATTTAAAAATTTTCATTTCTGAAAAGATATTGTAATAATTAAAATATATTATATTTATGTTTATAAGATTCAATTATAAAACGTACCTAAAAATTGGTGTTTTGCTATTGAGATGTTAAGAAAACTTGTACCTGATTTGCTTCATGTGTTTGTCATAATAATTCCTCATATATACTAAATTTACTTTTGGAATATCACTAATAAACGTTAGGAGAACATGATAGTCATGGTTGACAACTTCTTTGAAAGTAAGTACACCCTGATATCTACATATTTAGAAAGAAGTACGACATTTTAACTTAAAATTGCGAAGAAGCCCTGTTTGGATAGTTGCATGCACTTGTTTAGGTTATTAATTCAACTCAATTTGCAGAATTATTTTGAATTTCATAGAAAATTACTAAATTTCTTTGTAACGCTTTTATTTATAAATTAACTCTTTTTTGAATAGTTTTAATTGAATAATTCTCTAATATCTTGCATATTATCATTCTAAAATATTCCTTAAAACTTTCTTCAATCAGTAAATTGTTTTCTCAAATAAATACAATACACTTTGATTTCATTTAACTAAATTTGCATATCAACCCTTTGTACATATTTCAATTGTCAAAATTCAAAACTATTTTAAAGGCGTAAGATTATTTTTGATATTAAACAATTTCTTACGCCTTTAAAATAGTTTTGAATTTTGATAACAGATGGCGCGCTAGTGCATCATATTTCAATTGTGTTGATATTTTTTTCTCTTTTCATCTAACTAACTTGTATACTAATTCTTGTACATATTTCAAAATCTTTCTTTTCTTTCAAAATTTTGTTTACCTTTAAAGTGCAAGTGTCCCTAGGGGAACATAGCGCTCTAAGTCGAAATAAAAAAGTGAGGTTAGACATTTCCAAAATAGGATGCTAGAATTGGAGCAAGTTTTATTCAGAAAAGGTAACCAATTCGAGATGCGATCTCGGATTTTTACTATCAAATTTCGACGGTTTATCCCACTAAACAACCTCTAATACACATGAATAAAGTAAACCACACAAAGGCTTCTATCCGATAAACAACCATATTTTATCGTACAACTTAGTAAAATCTTAAACATAACTTGACTGTAAAACGACGTTTGACAAATTCTACCGCAAATGTTTCTTTTAAACAAAATATATTACGATTTTTCGTTCAAAAGAAACATTTTCGGTAATACTTGTCAAACGTTGTTTTACAATCATAAGCCGAATTATATTGTATTACAACTTGACGGATATAAATAAATTTCCAGCGAGATGTAGAAAGCTAGACAATCTAGCGGTGGTAAAGGCAAGGTGTTTGGTATAAAAAATATCAATGAAATCTTTAAGATAAATTTATAAAATCAATATTCAAAGCGGATCTAATGGGTTCAAGTCCAGTCGCGCGTAAGGGCTGTGTACAAATAAATATTTATTTTAAATATATGTATTTGGTATAAATGCCTGTAGAAGAGTTATTAAACTCGAGCGTTTTCCAATTATATTTAATTATAAAAACCTTTTGAGAAAGAGTATATATAGTATTAATATATATATATATTTATACAACTTATTCGAAATGGAGGAATGAGAGTTTTTTGTGTGAAAATATCAAGCCTTACATTTGATTTCACCTTATCATATTGGTTATGGGAAGCATCCTTTACGAAAATCAAATGCTTCTAGGATTCTATGGTTTGCGTACTGGGAAAAAAAATAGTTAATATTAGCTTTGAGTTTTTGATTTTATTAGTAACACTCAAATAGATATTTGAAATTTATTATTAATTTTATAGCAAATTATTATTTTAATAATATAGTAGTATAATAATATATAATAATAATTATTTAAATTTTGAGAAATCTAATATTTAGAAACAATAATTCATTTTCTTTATTTAAAAAATATAACTTATTTATATGTGCAATTGCTTCTTTTATATATATATATATAGTCACGACCGTCTTTCCTCATCGGCCTCTGTCACGGATGCGCGCGCACCGGGAGGTCACGTGCTCGCCGGCTCCCTCGAGCCGGATTTGAACCAGCGACCTAAGGGTCACCGTTGTAACATCTACAGTCGGGTGAAACACGGGCGTTGCCCGGGTCATTCGGCTAGTATATTAAAAATTTTAATTATCTTACCGTAATGAGAGAGCGATAAAAATATTGGAAGGGCCTGGCTAATCAGTGGTGAGCTCTCCCAGCTGTTTTGTCAGTTTAGTCAACCAAACCGCTCTAATATTGTATTTTAAGAATATTTAACTATTTTTACGCGTATGATTCTTCAAAAATAAAACAATAGTGAACTCTCCCAGTGGATTCACCACTGATGAGCTAGGCTCCACCATAAATTCATCATTACAGTAAAGGCAGTAGAAAATTGTTTTATTTTGAAAATAACAATACGCGTCTAAATAATTAAAATTTCGTAAAACATATGTGCATTATATTAATATTATATTTACTGTGAAAAAATAGTACAAATGTAATATTGTACTGGGATAAGGTGCATAAATTAAGAAAAAGGCATCTCCTTATCGTGCAACTGAAAGTTGCTGATGGCTTGCGCCATCTATCGGAATAAATATCAACTATTCTCAACAAATACCCATTCTTGATTTGGCCAATTCTGTAATAATTAAAAATCAACGAGAATAGTTGATATTTATTCCGATAGTTGGCGCAAGCCATCAGCAACTTTCAGTTGCACGATAAGGAGATGCCTTTTTCTTAATTATATTTACTGTTATTTGCTTATATATACGGCGCTAAAGTGAAAACTACGGTCAAGATTTAAAAAAAACTATGAACATAAACTTTTACAAGGTCAGTCGAAATATATCAAACCATTAAAAATGTTCCTTCCACTAATTCTCTTCAGTGAAAACATCACAAATAATTGATATTTTCTGATTACAGTGAAAGCACATATATACAATTTTTAAAGAATGAAATATCGCAGGAATAGCACGAAAATTCGAATACAGATGGCGTGTTTATATATCGTGAAATCATTATTATTCATTTTATAAACACATACATGGACATACTTTTCTGTAATTGCCATTTTTTGAATGTTCCTGAAAGATGTATTACCTGAGGTTCAAGGATTTGTTGTATCATTTAATATTAACCTATAATTATAATAAGTAAATTTGACAAATAATTATAAGAAAACCTAGAATAAATAATTACTGATATGTTTATATTCGTGAAAAATAGTAAAAAAGTGGAGTTGTACAGGGACAGGTAGATTAATAAAAAATTGACATCCCCTGATCGTGAAGATAAAATTTGCTGATGTCACAAGCCATTCCTGATTTATTAAAGGAAATATGAAAAAGAAAATCAACACCATTTTTCTATTTTTCTTTATCTTTTAGCATGAAAAGTGTATTTACGCAATTTGGTCATAATACCCATTTCTTGATTTATCAGGAAGCCTCTGGGAACAAACCCTTTGGACGTAGAGGTACAGTCTGCATCATGTTTACGAGAGCTAACAGCCCACACGCGTACATGGTTGACTTTTCTTGATTTATCAAGAGATTATGTTAGTAAAATATCTTTGGAACAAGGCTAAATCAACGTTTAGTTAGTTTTGTTCCACTAGATGGCGCTCTGCCATCTAAAAATGTTCATGTGAACGGTCAGGAAATGCTAATTTTGTTTTAAATATTGATCAATGTAAATTATTAAAAGATAGTTTCAAAATTAGTCATTGCATTATTAACGGCAGTTCATCATACCTGGCCACCATTTTTGAATCAAGTTTATAATAAATTCTTACACTTTTTATTTGCAAAAAATATATATATTTCTACGAAATTTTTATATTATCCAATTAGATACTGAGTAAAACCTCCACTGAACGACCCTTCTCAATAGAAACCAACTCCCTGAGCGACACTCTTTGTTAATTTAAAAATTATTCAAACTTGCCCAAACACCAATAAGAAACTACCTCCAGGAAAGACAAAGAAGAATAGAATACATTAAGGTAGGCTTCATTTCATCTTTCTAATAAATAAAAAGTGAAAGAATATTTAAAATGTAACAGAGAAATCTTAAATATTGATTAAGTTATGTTCTGTAATTAAATCTCTTTATTTAGCTCAAATGAACTTAATTATGTTCTATTCCAAGGAATTCATTAAGCTATCTCTTAATATCTCGCGATATATAAAACCTCCATCCCAAAATCCATCTTATTTCTTTATAAATAATTTGTGTATTTTATTTATGAAAATGGCGCAAATGTATGTGGTCATTACAATTTAGATTGTTTTCCGAATGAAATGATGTATTAGCGTTTGTATTCGATTGATTTTGTAGACATCCATATAGAGAACACTTATACGCTAATTTGAACATCATACGGAATAAAGCGAAAACCTATCGGAAAGAATTATTTTCTCTTGCTAAGACATGCATTGTGACAGTTTAACTATCAAATCAAAGTTGATAGCTCAATCTGTTATAAATTCTATATATGAATATATAATAGGACACGTTTACTGATAGCGTTTTATTAAAAGTTTTAAAAATCGCCTATATATGTTCTCTATTAATCTATATAAACATTTTCAGCGAATTAAAAATCTCTATATATAAAACTGAAAGAATATATATTACATTAACCTCTTATTGATATACTTTACTCCTCGCGGCAACAGAGATATTTTAATAAATCGCAAAACCATCAAGATGGCATTCACTCATACCGGCCTATTTGAAGAAGAAATAGTAAAGATAGTAGTAATAGAACCGCCAAACCTAAACGCAATCTATTGACTATCTTCGTAAACTAGCTGACTAGGGTCGGTAGGAAAACCACAGCACAAGCTTTTGCAAATTAAAAACGCCCACTTGGTGAACATGGTTTCGGCTGATGGCCCTCGTCAGTCTAGAAAGGCTTTTATTTCACGAGACCCACAAGGGATCAAAGCAAATCTCCATAATTATGCCAAAGAGTTGTTTAACTAGAAAAATGGATAATTAATATGGTCAAAATATATATAGAAGAGAATTTAGCCGGGATCTCAAAAAATAAACCAGCCTCTTTCGTCAACAAACATGGTTTCCAGATGGATTTTTATCGGTTTGCCAAAGCAGGTGTTGTGGCTTTCTCACCGACCCGAGGCCGTTAATTTTTGGTGACAATCAAAAAATGGTGTCTAATTTTGACGTTCATTTTGACGGGAGAGGCGACCTTTACTTTTAAAATATCTATATAAATATAAATCAATGTTTGTATGTTTGTATGTCCGGTATACAAATTCGCAGTAGTTCACTAATTCAAGCCAAAATGCCCATACATAGGTAAAAAAATACGGGGAAGACGATAGGCTATTTTAAAAAAATATATGAATCAATATTATTAAAACTATATATTCAAATTATTCTACTTAGCTCACGAACAGCGCCCTCTATCAAAGATTAGATTAAATTATGCTGATGCAAACAAATAGATAATGCTAATAACAAACAATTATTAAAAAATCTTATTATAATATATATCACTCGGGTAGATATGCACACGGGTCAATCCCGGGGCGAAGCCCGGGTCACCCGTCTAGTACTATATATATGTTACGATAAATATTTGCAGAGAGAGAAATTGTTAGCTTTATTTTTGGATGTAAAAGTAATTTGGCAATAGTATGCAGTATATGAGTATTGTATGATATTTCACAGTGGTAGTAATGATAATTAAATATTTTAAATCACAATTTGCTTTAATTGATATGATAACGTAGTTGAGGATGAAATAATACCTTACTTAAAGCGTCAAAAATAGGGAAAACAAAAAACGTATTTACATACATGTATGTACAAAATGATTTGTGAGCCGGCCAACGGGGAAACAACAACAATGGGCTTACATAGGGAAACCTGCGACATCTTGAGGTTGACATTTCTGAGTAGTGTTTGTTCTAGAAATTATAATTATAAAAAAAATGATATTTTTATATAAAATATATACGGAAATATTGTCCAAATATCCTTTATTTATAAATTAATAAAAACTAATTACGTACGCGTATTAGGCTTTTGCCATCGTCAGCCTGGTAACCTCATGTTCTGGCATCAAATATCCATTTGAAAGCTTCAAAGTTAGCTTTTTGTCTATTGATGTACAGCTTCAACCAGGCTCTCGAGAGCCAACAGCCTGAAATGCGAACGTGGGTACACCTTCATGATTCATTCAAAAATATAATCGAAAAAAAAAAGAAGTCTAAGAAATCGATGCCCCCATTGCTTGATCCCAGAACGAAAGAGGATTGGTCCGGGGTCAAAACAGCTTTTCTTCATCTTGGCAAAGGATCTTTAGCTATGGAGATAACATAAACACTGTTGATATAATAATTTTTATCTAAAAGATGGTGCAACCCATCAGCAAACTTCAGTTATAAGATTAGAAGATTATAAAGAAGTAATCAGATGAAACACATATACATTTACCTAATTGTTCTAATTTCTCAGACAATTTATAATTAAAATAATTTTATTGACATCTGGTCAATACATGCAAAGTGCACAGTCTGCACTATTTATTATCTAATTTCTTAAATATTTAAAGGATTATAAATTTATTATTTTTGTTCTCTCCGACAACAAATTTGTTATTTCATCGCCTGTGCCATTTTAGAATGTTTATTTGCCTCTTATGTCTTGTGCATGTCCAAAGGTATTATCGAAATATAAGGGTATTTATAAATAATACACATTAAGTATATAAAGGTTTTTAATCAACTCTAAATTAAATAATTGTGTCGTTGTAAATGGGTTGCTCCGACAATCAAACAAAGAAACATTCAGTTTACTAGTATTGATGTAAATATATATTTAAGTATGAAATTTGTAACAATAATTTTATCGATAGATGGCAAATATATTTATAAATGTAATTTAACTAATATTTGTTTCGATGAGAAACCTTGTTGTCAGGAAGAGCATTGCTCGATGCAATTTCTTGTGATTATATGTATGTACTTCTACAGACCTATAAACTTATGTACATAGATTCCCTAAACACCCCTAAGCTTCCTTCCATAGTAAATACAGGGTATATAAGAAAAACAATCGAATAATATGCGGGCAAAAGATTAATTTGGGGAAACTGCCGAGAGGGTTCACCACTGATGAACCAAGCCATCTCATTCAGCAACTTTTATCATTGGAGTAAGGTCTACAGAGATATTTGATGATGTGAAAGAAACACATTGCTGAATATTATTGTTACAATTTTTTATCGATAGATGGCAAGTATTTTTAATAAATATTAAATATTCAAGTACTGATAAGTAATGATTTACCATATACTCTAAATGATTTCAAAAATTAACTTTAACTTGTGGTTTAGCTTACCTTCGGTAGACAATTTTCAAGAATTAAATACTCTTTGACAAAAAAAACTTATACACAGATAGAATGAACAAGCAGCACTCACAATACCTTTTGTTGAAAACATTTCTAATTAATTTATTCAAATTTACCTATTAAGAGTTTGGCGCAATTTGATTTTGCATAGCCTTTTTTCAATCCTTATCAACCGTTTTCCAGCCAACTACCGCGCACTGCTTGTCTTCCGCGGTGGTTAGCCTGCTTAGCTAGATTTTATCAATCCTAACTTTCTATTACATACGCAATAATTTCGACTTTTAATCACTGAAAAAACCACTCGTGTCAAAACTATTGGGTTTAGTGAATACCTTTACTAATTTTGTACATAAATCATATATATATGTGGGAATATAGTGGTAAATGTGGTGAGGAGAGAAATAATCACACGACGAGTTGGAAGAGGAATCTGGAAGCCATCCGAGAGAGAAAGATGTAGCGAGAGCGCTGTCCGCTGAACGACTGTTTTCCCTGTGTACACAACCGGGGGCTAACCAGAATAGTCGCCAGGTGGTGACGGGCGGCCCCCTCAGGAATGTGGCCAAAAAAGGTCGTAAGTTAGTTGTCTAAAGTGTCTCGCTTCAGCTGCCCATCTCTCTCTCGTTGGCTGTTGGTTTGTTTTATTAATCCTGGAAGAGCATATATTATGACATATATATATATTATATTAATTTTAAAAAAAGATTTTTGAGTTTCTGCTTGATATTGGATCATCTTGATTTTGGTTATCTTGAGGATTAAGCTATGGTGGTGCAGTCGTGGTTAAAATCTTGTAAGTAAAATAATAAAAATAGTCTTGATCAGATATTGTTTTAATTGTGAACCCATGGAACATATATAAAACAATTTGATAAAAGTAATGCCTGTCTTAAGGCGTATAAATAAATAAAACAAAAGATTATTTACATAATTACAAAAACTTTGGGTCGGCCAGCGGGGAAAAACAACAACAATGATTATTTATAAAGAAGGCGTGACCTCTGGCGGTCGATTAAAACAGAGTATTTATATCAATGAAATTATAACTTTAAATAAAATAACATTTTAACATATAACATCTTTAAACAAAATATTTCAATATAACATTTTAAATAAATGATTTTAATATAACATTTCCTAAATAAAATCTTTATGTAACATTTCCCCCCTGTGAAGAAAACAATATGGGTTCATTCAGAGAAAAGTGACAAAAAAAAAATATTGTTAAAAAAAGATAAAATGATTTATAGAAAGAAAAAAAAAAAGGTGGTGATATTCCATAATCATATTGGTTTTTAGATGGTAACCAATAGACAGGAAAATACAAAATTATATAAATGTAGATGATGACAATTATTGGTAGAGAGTGATGAATGACTATCAAAAGGTGAGAAATAGTGATAGATAGAAGTGATACATAGTGTGAATGATTATAAATATTGTTGGTGGAAAGTGAACAAAAATGTGATAATCCATAATCATATTGGTTTATTGTTAACCAATAGATTGGAAATTACAAAGTATGAATGATGATAACAAAAATATGGGTAAAGAGTAAAAATATGATATTCCATAATCATATTGGTTTATTGTTAACCAATAGATTGGAAATAGATACAAGAAAAAATGCACAAATATAATATTAAAATGAGGTAGGAAAAATAAAATGCATATGAATGAAAAATATTAATATGATAGCATTGTGAAAAAAAACATTGGATCATTATAAGAAAAAAGAGCATTTGTGAAAAAGTAATAAAAGGCAAGGGTAATATGTAAAAAAAAGGCAAAATGCAAAAACAAGGAATGAACATGTAAAGATTAAAAAAAGGTAATGGTAAGAATAGTGAATGGGCATAAAAAAAAAAAAGAATCAAGGTGGATAATTATAAGAGGTAAAATTTACATAGTTGGTCTCGCCAAATTTACATATTTGTTAGGCGAAAATGAGAAACATTAAAAGATTATGGCATTTAAAAAGAAATTTAAAAGGGGTAAAAATGCAAATTTTGTAAATAAAACATTTTTTATGAGATTAAATAAGAAAATAACATATCAAAATTTAGGGAATTTTAAATATAAATGTGAAGCTATAGGGTATTGTGGTCATATGAAAAGCAATAGAGAATTTTGAACATATTGAAAAAGAAATATTGAAAAATATGAAAAAAAAACATTAAAGTTTAGCTATTTTTTTAATAAAGATATTGATTGTGAGAAATATGTTAATTTGTTGTTGTTGTTGTCCTCCCAGCCGACTGTTTTACATATAGAATTATAAAAAAAATGATATGGTGAAAAGGTTTAACTTAAATGCAAATGTTTAAAGGGTATATGGAATGGGAAATATATTTAGGAAAGATATAGAACTAATTATTTGAAGAAAATATTGCATTTTAAAATGATTCAAAGTAGTGGCACTATTCAAATGAAAAGAATATTTAAGAATGACAAAAGGAATATATGTAACTATAAGCAAATACGCGATTGTAAACTATTGTAAACATGAGTGAGGATTGAAAAGTTAAAATAAACTGCGAAAAATGGTAGATACAAAGTACCTTGAAAAGGATGATGCTGGCTGGATTTGAAGATCTCGGGAGATGGCCGGCGTTGGGCGGAAGGTGTAATGGCCGGAGTTGGCTGTAGATGGAGATGGCTGGTGTTGCAGTGGATGGGTGGAGTCGATTTTCGAATATGGCTGTTTGCTTGTGGAGAATATGTTTTCTTGAATTGGAGCTATGTCTTTTTTATAGTAGGTTATTTTTTGTTTAAAATGAGTTATTTTTGATTGAAATGAGCTATTTTTGATTGAAAAAAGTTATTTTTGGTTAGAAGATTTGCATATTTGAGTTTGAAAAATTTTGCTTTTGGCATATTGAACACACAGGTAATCCTGTCGGCTTATATTATATTTTAATAAAAAAAAGTTGAGTGAGTTTCTGCTTGATATTGGATCATCTTGATTTTGGTTATCTTGAGGATTAAGCTATGGTGGTGCAGTCGTGGTTAAAATCTTGTAAGTAAAATAATAAAAATAGTCTTGATCAGATATTGTTTTAATTGTGAACCCATGGAACATATATAAAACAATTTGATAAAAGTAATGCCTGTCTTAAGGCGTATAAATAAATAAAACAAAAGATTATTTACATAATTACAAAAACTTTGGGTCGGCCAGCGGGGAAAAACAACAACAATGATTATTTATAAAGAAGGCGTGACCTCTGGCGGTCGATTAAAACAGAGTATTTATATCAATGAAATTATAACTTTAAATAAAATAACATTTTAACATATAACATCTTTAAACAAAATATTTCAATATAACATTTTAAATAAATGATTTTAATATAACATTTCCTAAATAAAATCTTTATGTAACATATATATAGATGGAAAATTTGCCGGGAGGAAATTAATCCATAGAAGCAAAGGGCGCCTCTCCCGTCAAAATGAACGTCAAAAACTGACGCCATCTATTGACCGTCGCCGCAACTAGCGGCCTAGGGTCGGTGACAAAGCCACAACACCAGCTTTGGCAAATTGAGAAGCGTCCACCTAGAGACCATGGTTTCGGGCTAATGGCCCTCGTCAGTCTAGGGCGGACTTTATTCCATGAGATCCACACGGGATCTAATGGAATCTTCACAATCTACCAAAGAGGTGTTTTGCTGGCAAGGTGGCTGGGCCAAATCTATGGCTAGAATATAGATGGAAAATTTGCCGGGAGGAAATTAATCCATAGAAGCAAAGGGCGCCTCTCCCGTCAAAATGAACGTCAAAAACTGACGCCATCTATTGACCGTCGCCGCAACTAGCGGCCTCGGGTCGGTGACAAAGCCACAACACCAGCTTTGGCAAATTGAGAAGCGTCCACCTAGAGACCATGGTTTCGGGCTAATGGCCCTCGTCAGTCTAGGGCGGACTTTATTCCATGAGATCCACACGGGATCTAATGGAATCTTCACAATCTACCAAAGAGGTGTTTTGCTGGCAAGGTGGCTGGGCCAAATCTATGGCTAGAATATAGATGGAAAATTTGCCGGGAGGAAATTAATTCATAGAAGCAAAGGGCGCCTCTCCCGTCAAAATGAACGTCAAAAACTGACGCCATCTATTGACCGTCGCCGCAACTAGCGGCCTCGGGTCGGTGACAAAGCCACAACACCAGCTTTGGCAAATTGAGAAGCGTCAACCTAGAGACCATGGTTTCGGGCTAATGGCCCTCGTCAGTCTAGGGCGGACTTTATTCCATGAGATCCACACGGGATCTAATGGAATCTTCACAATCTACCAAAGAGGTGTTTTGCTGGCAAGGTGGCTGGGCCAAATCTATGGCTAGAATAAAGATGGAAAATTTGCCAGAAGGAAATTAATCCATAGAAGCAAAGGGCGCCTCTCCCGTCAAAATGAACGTCAAAAACTGACGCCATCTATAGACCGTCGCCGCAACTAGCGGCCTCGGGTCGGTGACAAAGCCACAACACCAGCTTTGGCAAATTGAGAAGCGTCCACCTAGAGACCATGGTTTCGGGCTAATGGCCCTCATCAGTCTAGGGCGGACTTTATTCCATGAGATCCACACGGGATCTAATGGAATCTTCACAATCTACCAAAGAGGTGTTTTGCTGGCAAGGTGGCTGGGCCAAATCTATGGCTAGAATATAGATGGAAAATTTGCCGGGAGGAAATTAATCCATAGAAGCAAAGGGCGCCTCTCCCGTCAAAATGAACGTCAAAAACTGACGCCATCTATTGACCGTCGCCGCAACTAGCGGCCTCGGGTCGGTGACAAAGCCACACCATGGTCTCTAGGTGGACGCTTCTCAATTTGCCAAAGCTGGTGTTGTGGCTTTGTCACCGACCCGAGGCCGCTAGTTGCGGCGACGGTCAA
The DNA here is from genome assembly GCA_030710605.1 of Cordylochernes scorpioides. Classification (NCBI taxonomy): domain Eukaryota; kingdom Metazoa; phylum Arthropoda; class Arachnida; order Pseudoscorpiones; family Chernetidae; genus Cordylochernes; species Cordylochernes scorpioides. The sequence goes on from CP092880.1 coordinate 48,172,474, forward strand.
TAGATGGCGTCAGTTTTTGACGTTCATTTTGACGGGAGAGGCGCCCTTTGCTTCTATGGATTAATTTCCTCCCGGCAAATTTTCCATCTATATTCTAGCCATAGATTTGGCCCAACCACCTTGCCAGCAAAACACCTCTTTGGTAGATTGTGAAGATTCCATTAGATCCCGTGTGGATCTCATGGAATAAAGTCCGCCCTAGACTGACGAGGGCCATTAGCCCGAAACCATGGTCTCTAGGTGGACGCTTCTCAATTTGCCAAAGCTGGTGTTGTGGCTTTGTCACCGACCCGAGGCCGCTAGTTGCGGCGACGGTCAATAGATGGCGTCAGTTTTTGACGTTCATTTTGACGGGAGAGGCGCCCTTTGCTTCTATATATATATATGTAATAATGTGTTGAGATCCTGTTGACTCTCTGTAATAATATGTTGGGGTTTGGTAACCCTGTTGTAGAACCTCGTCGACTCTCGCTATAAGTTGTGGCAACCGAGGGTCAAACCTGTAGTAACCGAGAGGGACAGTCAGGGGTGGAGAGTTTTCCAGTACCTCGCTGCACCTTGTAGGATCTTTAACAGTTCGCACCGGGTACAGGCAGTCGTGGTCGAGGCAGAGTGGAAAACTGGGGAATGTCCACACACACAAAAAACGAAGCGACACGTTGAAAGAAAGTTTCTTGAATAGATAAAAAGCGAGCCAAAAGCAAAGATGGAGATTGAGAAGTTTTCTTACTGTTTTACATCGTCGATGAGTTGGTGACAACCGGCGACACGCAGATGGGGAACTTACTGGAACAACTGTTGCTACGCGGCCTTTTTATACGACCGCTCTGACTAAGAGAATTGGGTCATGCACGTGTCGATGATATTCGAGTCTGGCGCCTACCTGTCGGCTAACAATCTATCTTTAGAAGTTACTTTGGGATCTCTCAATCTTGCTTTTAACTTGGCTTTTAATCTATTATATTTTATTTATTCATCCTCAGTACATTACATATGGTGGTGCAAGGAGACATGTCAATTATGCGTATAATTAGTTAGTTTATAATTAGTTCTATATACAACATGACAAGCTTGTTATACGTATTACATAATATAGGGTTATTGGTTTAAATTATCATAGATGGGCCCCGGGAGTGAAAGGGTTTATCCGGGTTTAAGCGGGTAAAGCCTCTCTAACACAGGTAAGTAATTAAAATTTCTTTTAATTAATTAAAACTGTGAGGGTAAAGGGCTATACAAGATGTTTATTTGGCTATATCTGAAAATTATAAAAATAAAACTTATGTTTAATTTAAAAGTTATGATATTCATTATAAAAGAGAACTGTAGATAAAACCTTTGTTTGCTAAAAAATAATGATGATGTTCTAAGAGATTGTTGGCGGGCGTTGGAAAGGGTTAGGGGTTGAAGAATATGCAATTGTAAGTGTTGCACAGACAATCAAATACTGAGATCCAGGTGCAAAGCGAGGATATAGACTTGTGCGTCTTCCTAGGCAATGTTTCACCTGTGATCCTGTATAAGGTTACAGTGCTTTGACACAATTGTAGGGTTATTGGGTTGAAAAGATGTTGAAGAAAAGAATTAATATGCTTGAAAGGGGTGGTAGAGCCATGCGATAAGTAGAATTGTTGTAGCGACAGTAAGTGGTCTGACTTGACTTGAAATCAAAGGTTGATTGTGGTCCGCTAGAGCTGAAAAAAATTGAAAGTTGAAAAAAAGTGAACGCTTGGTGCATGCGTTGGTGATGTGCTCTGCGGATGATTGAAATAAACTTTGAAACGTGTTCAGACCAAAAAGTCGAGACTTGTACTTCTGGGGAACGGTGTTTTCAAAGAGTTTGTTGAATTACGAAATCAAAAGAAAAATTGTCAAGCAGTGCTGTCGTTTCTACTATCGTTCGAAGCAATGGCTGAAATAGGTAGTGAGAAAGTATAGGGAATTAGTTAGTAAGTAGGATTATTGAAAAACGATTGTTGTAGATGCCCGATAGTTGATGATAAACATTGTCATATAATAAAGTTATTTAAACAAAAATATAGTGAATAAAAAAATAGAAATATGATTGCGGATAACAACAGTATAAGGGGATAAAATCAAACATGTAATATATAAAAGACATAATAATGAATTAGCAAAATATAAAAGATATAATAATTAGAATTAGTAATATATAAAAGACATAATAATGAATTAGCAAAATATAAAAGATATAATAATTAGATAAATGTTAAGTAGTAACAAATGGAGCAAAAAAATGTCTCTTTTGAAGAAAAGTTAAAAGAAAACAAAAAAAATATTCGTTCCTGAGAGAAAAAAAAAAAAAAAAGAAAGGAACATATTCACACAATGTCTAGGTGTAGGTCCAAGATTATTGGTGTCTTTAGTTTGACCTATGGGGAGGCAATGTGGCCCTATGTCGCTTTGGTCCGGTCTGAGAAGTTGGTCTATGCCAGATCTTCCCGATTATATTATGTGAGACCAGACGGGGAGCGATCTTGATCCCTAAAAATGATGTAGTGTAGTGGAAGATGGGGACTTTGGATACATGAAGTGTGTAATGCATGTCTTAGGCGCTAAAAAGATTGCAGAGCGTTTTATGCTGTTTGGTCTGCAAAATTTTTAGGTGAGCCTACCCAAACGCCGGCTTGTTACGCTTGGGGAAAAAATCATTTAAACTATTAATTTAACAGATCTTTTTTCCATGTAACATTGCGTTACCTATGGAGAAATGAGAGGTTAAATTCTTTTTTATTCCTAACGAATGAGCCGGTAATGTTGTGTTTGTTCATATTAAAAGCGTACCCAAAAGTCATATAATTGAATGATTGTTCTTTTGTGTCAAAAAAAAAAAAATTCCACACTGGGCGTGCAAACAATGTAAAAGTTGTAAAACACACGATGATAATTAAAGATATAAAGTTTAATGATATTTTTTCAATATTAAAATTCAAATTAATAAGTGAATTGGGTAATTATTGGTAAGTCAATCAGTTGATAATTGACAGGTTATTTGGTGGACACGACAATCTAGCATTCTGCTGTGCCAAGGTACGGCCTAATAAATTGGAGGTGTCATGTTCCTGACGCCGCTGCAACTGTTTATTGATGTTTGTGAGTCACCCTGCTGGCTATGGGAAAATCTCCCTGCCTTCCACTTGTTTCCTGACCTAATTGAAAATACTGGGGTTTAAATGTAAAAAAGGCTGTGAGCTTGTAGGCGGTATAATTCGGAAATATTGTGTTTCAAAGATATCTGGAGTCAAATGATTGAATTCAATGAAATATACATCTTGAGGCAATCGCTGTGGGTGTTGAACGAATCGGGGCTGTGGAGGTGTTATGTACAACACATCCTCTGTGTAATATTTTAATTTATTGACATGTATGGTGTCACTATCTCTATTGAGTGGCTGATTTGGACGATCTATTCGAACGACATTGGGTGAAATAATTTGAATTATTTTGTAGGGTCCAGTAAAATAGGGTGCTAATTTACCTGTGTCGGGATGTCTGTAATTTTTTACCAAAACAAGATCATTCTCTTCGAAATGTGGTGTTCTGTGCTGCTTATCAAATGTTTCTTTATCTTTTTTATGTTTATTTTGAGTACGAGAGCTTGCTATCTCTCGAGCTATATTTATCTCGGGATATGGGTTAAGATGAGTTCTTAGATCTGGGGGGATAACATTGAACATTAAGTAGGTAGGTGGAAAACTTGTGACAGAATGGGGTGTGTTATTGTACGTCTGAGTGACGCGTTTAACTAGTTGAGTCCAGGAAGCTTTCGGATTTTCTAGATAAGCTAGTCTGAGCTTGCCTGTAATGGTCGCATTTAAGCGTTCTATTAAACCGTTTGCTTGTGGATTATTGCTGGTAGTTAGAAGAGGTTGTATACCATGCATTATTAGAAATTTACGGAATTTTTCTGAGGTAAAAGCGGGCGCTCTGTCAGATAACAGACGTTTTGGAGATCCTTGCTGTAGTACAGTCTTGAGGGTTTGAATGTACGTTAGGGTACTGGTGGACTTTGATGGAAAGGTCCAAGCATATCGCGTTAAATGATCCACTATTACGTGTAGATAGGTCTTGGAGTGTCCATATTTCGAAAATCCAGCTATGGTATCTATAGAGATTAAGTCGAATGGTTGTTGAGGTGGTGGAATTTGTCCGAGGGCACCATAGGGTTTTCCTTTGGGCCTTTTAATGATTTGGCAGGTGTGACACGACCTGACAAATTTTTCTATAGATTTAGAGATACCTTTCCAGTAGTACTGGGTAGTAATTATGCGGGTCATCTGAGAGATGCCAGGGTGGTTATACTTTTGGTGAACTTTGTTCATGAGAGAATGTTGCAGGGTTTCGGGAATTATTATTTTAGTTACACCTTTTCGGGTAATGGTATGTAAGCCGTTTGTATCAATGTTGAAGGGGGATGCTGTTGGTTGATGCTGTTTTATAATATCAGTACTGATAAATCCTACAAAGGGGTTTCTTGAGAGTAAATCTGCCTCATACTGTTGACTGCCTTTGATGTAGTGTATTTCGTAATTATAGGTAGATAGTCTCAGGCTCCATCTAAATAGTCGGCCTGACGGATTTTTTATAGTTTTAAGCCATTGTAAAGCTTGGTGGTCTGTGTATATGGTGAATTTTATACCGGTAAGGTATATTCGGAATTTGTCTACACTTTCGACGATGGCAAGGCACTCAAGTTCGGAAACGGTGTAGTTTCTCTCATGTGCCCTAAGGGCGCGGCTAAAATATTGCACAGGATGTATTTGTCCATCTGGGTGTACCTGTTTGAGTATGCCGGCAATCCCTTGGGTGGATGCGTCGCAATAAAGGCGGCATGGTAAACCGACTTGATACAAGTGTAGTACTGGTTTACTGGTTAAATTCTCTTTGAGAGTGGTGAAAGCTTGTTGACAGTCTGTGTTCCAATTCCATTTTACATCCTTTTTAAGTAGTTTATTTAAAGGTGCTCGTAAGCGGGCATAATCTGCTATAAACTTATTATAAACGTTTACTGCTCCTAAAAATGATTGTAGTGTTTTTTGATTGTTAGGTGTTTTTATGGCATTTATAGTATCAAGGTTGCGCGTCTGCGGTGCATAAGTACCTGCGGTAACAGTGTATCCTAAGAAATCTATTTTTGTTTTAAAAAATGAACATTTATTATAATTAAGTTTGATGTTTTCGTGTTGACACACTGTTAGAAATTGTTGTAGGTGTTGTAGATGATCCTCAAGGGTGTCAGAAAAAATAATGAAATCGTCGAAGTAATGGGTAACAAAATTTAGTTTATATTTTTGCATGACCTGGTTTATGGCACGATGGTATATCTGTGGTGAATTTTTAAATCCGTAAGGAAGTCTACAAAATTCGTACTGACTATCTAACGTCACGAAAGCTAGTAGATTACGTGAGTTAGGTTCTATTTCCACTTGCCAATATGCGGATGCTATATCTACAGAAGAGTAATATTTGGCTTTTGACAATTTGTCAAGAATGGTTTCTATTAAGGGTAAGGGATGTACGTCTGGAGCGATGATTTCATTAAGTTTTCTGTAATCAATACAGAAACGCTTCGTTTGGTCACGTTTGGTAACAAGCGTTATGGGACTGGCATAAGGTGAAACTGACGGGGCAATGATTCCATATTGGAGCATTTGTTCTATTTGGGTTTGTATTTCTTGTTGGTCGTGTAGTGGCACTCTATATGGGCGTAATGCTATTATTTTATCTGTGGTGGTATTGATTTTTACCGGTGGTATGTTCAATTTGGGCACATTGTATTTATTAGTAGAGAACACTTGCGAGAATTCATATAGAATTCGGTGGAGTTGGTGTGGACAATGTTCTAACTGAAGTGCCGCATTAGAAGGTATAGAAATCTCAATATCATGGGTAGGAGATATAGGGGGTGAACATATAATTGGAGTAGAGTCCGCCACGTGTAAACAGGACTGGTGCGAGGGGAAAGTGGTAAACATATCAGTTTCCCTCGGTTGAGTGGAACATAAATCCTGTTTGCACTTGGTGAACTTATAGACATTCGTTGGGAGAGCATCATTATTTTGATAAATTTGGAGATTATTAAAATCTATAATTAATTTAAATATTTTAAGGGTATTAATAGATAAAATACCAAAAGGTAGTGAAGCTTCTACTATAAAAAATTTTAGTTTTTGGGTGAGGTTACCGATCTTAAGTTTTAAAAAAAATATATCCAAGGGTATTTACATTGTGGGCTATTGCATTTATAGTTAAACTGTACTGATGGATAATAATTTTATATGGTAATCTATTTTCTATGGTTCTTAAAATATCTAAGTTAAGTAGGTTTATAGATGCTCCCGTGTCTATTAAAAAGGGCAAGTTTACATTTGGTGACAATTCAGTCCATATTATTAATTGTTCAACGAAAATAAGTTTCAGGTTTTCCTACCGTTGAGCTGCTCGCGGGGCTTGCAGAGTCGTCTTGGCTTGCAGCTTGGACTTGGGGAACATGGTTCGGAGGTTGGACCTTGGGCTGGGTGTGGGTACCACGTTTTGGTACAGTGGTTGTGTGTGGTCGGGGCGCTGTAGACTGGGCGTGTTTGGTCCCGTGGGAACCGTTGTACACACTGGGAGTGCCAGTGCATGGCATTGCAATACTTGCAAGGCGAGGGGGGAGGTGTAACTGGGTATGTTACACGTGATGGCCGCTGGCTGTTGTACCGCGGTGGTGGGTTGTGGTAGGTGGGGTGTGGAGCCTTGTCTACTTGGCGCTGGTTCACTGCACTGGTGGCACACTGAGTTATTCTTGACACTAGGTCGAACCATTCCTTAATGGTGTTTGGCTGCACAGTTGCGACTAATCGCTGGTCTGCGACGGGTAGTCCGTCGGTCAGAGATTCAATTAAAATGTCGGCGGGTAGGTCGAGTTTCATACCCATAACAGTTTTGTTTTGGTAGTAGTCTTCTAGGGACATTTGGGGTGTCATTTTGATTGCCAAAAAGCGTGCAAACGACGCTTCTGTCGTTGCTGGGAATAAGTCTATCAATCTCTGGCGGGCTTCAATATAATATAACCTATCTAACCGTAGGCTTCGGAAATATTGGAGGGGCTTACCTTGTAGATAGCAGGGTAATTTGCGTAGGCGATCTGTGTAGGTCAGTTCAGTTCGGTCTGCTTGGACATCGAAGTTGTCGAAAAAGCTTTGGGCTTCAAAAGTACCATCGTATGGACTTACGTCTATCTCCCTAGGAGATCGGGCTACCAGTAACTTACTCAGGGCATCGGCGATCTGTGTCAGTGGGTCTGCGGAGGTATCTTGGGGCGGCGACGTTTCCTCCTCTTCCAATGTCGTTTCTTGTTTGGGGATAGTTTGTTCGGCTGTATCGTTGGACGGGTTGGTTTGCTCCTCCATCTTGCTTCTTGGCTCTTCTATCTATCTGGACAGTCTTTACCTTCTTCGTTGTGGTCTCCTTCGTTGTGGTAATCCTGTCGACTATCTGTAATAATGTGTTGAGATCCTGTTGACTCTCTGTAATAATATGTTGGGGTTTGGTAACCCTGTTGTAGAACCTCGTCGACTCTCGCTATAAGTTGTGGCAACCGAGGGTCAAACCTGTAGTAACCGAGAGGGACAGTCAGGGGTGGAGAGTTTTCCAGTACCTCGCTGCACCTTGTAGGATCTTTAACAGTTCGCACCGGGTACAGGCAGTCGTGGTCGAGGCAGAGTGGAAAACTGGGGAATGTCCACACACACAAAAAACGAAGCGACACGTTGAAAGAAAGTTTCTTGAATAGATAAAAAGCGAGCCAAAAGCAAAGATGGAGATTGAGAAGTTTTCTTACTGTTTTACATCGTCGATGAGTTGGTGACAACCGGCGACACGCAGATGGGGAACTTACTGGAACAACTGTTGCTACGCGGCCTTTTTATACGACCGCTCTGACTAAGAGAATTGGGTCATGCACGTGTCGATGATATTCGAGTCTGGCGCCTACCTGTCGGCTAACAATCTATCTTTAGAAGTTACTTTGGGATCTCTCAATCTTGCTTTTAACTTGGCTTTTAATCTATTATATTTTATTTATTCATCCTCAGTACATTACATATGGTGGTGCAAGGAGACATGTCAATTATGCGTATAATTAGTTAGTTTATAATTAGTTCTATATACAACATGACAAGCTTGTTATACGTATTACATAATATAGGGTTATTGGTTTAAATTATCATATATATATATATATATATATATATATATATATATTGTTACGAAGAAAGAAATGGCGCATCCCAGAATAGAATGTTTTAGATCGTTCAAGAAAAATGTAGAAAAAACGGAGAACAACTGATTGGCCAATCAGTAGCGATTGCGCAAGGCTCAGCGCTGGCGGCTTTCTGATTGGCTAACCAACCATGACCGTTCTGGAAAGATCTACTCCGGAATATATAGGGATGGGGAACTCATGCCGAGAGAGTAGAAGAACAAACCTAGGTGGTGTACTCCAAGCAAGCTGCTGTCTCAAGAGGTCGGACTGCTGCTTATTGCTGATGTGCCGGTGTACTTCCTCGAAGATTCTAGAAGGTTCTATCAACTTCTGTCTCCTGTTCTGCTCCTGCTCTTCCTCACCGTGCTGCAGTTGGTGAGTTTGTAACTGCTGTTTTCTTTATTGTTTTTTATTTTGCACTCTTCTGTAATTATTTTATCGATTAGGCTTAAATAAAGTCCAAAAGATCATATGTACCCACGGAAGTTGGTCTTTGTCAACCAACAACGCAACAATATATATATTAATTGTTGTGTTGTATATATATGTTGTAGCAAAGTATCTATATAAATACTAGGCTAACAGAGTTTTCAGTTGTAAAGTTTGAAGCTATCTCCTCAAAAGATACTTAACTATAAATAGGCATCTATATACCCAAAATTTCCTTATTTTTTTGCTTCACATGGTCGCTTTATTTTTATTCTCCAAATATTAATCGATTTATTTATTTTTAATTTGTACGAATTTTTATAATCGTATATTTTTTGCCTTCAAATTTTGTTTATCTTATCTTATTTTTTATTTATTATCATCGAATTATTTTTAAAACACGTTATTTTTATTATTACTTTTTACTAATTTCTAATATATATTTCGTATTTCTGATCCAATTGTTACTTTTATTTTATTATAATTTGTAAGTACTTTGTTATAGTTTTCATTTGAATTTAGCTCCATTTTTGTGTCTGGTTTTTCCTTTTTTGCAGTATCTTTCCTAATGTCTTTGATATCTTTTTTCCCCTCATAAATAGGCTGATGCTGTATTTGTATATTAGGTTGTCACATAAATAATGACCATTTGGAAGCGACCAATTAAAGGCACCATATCTAAGCCAAAAATGAGTTTATTTAAACAAAATAGGCACCATTAGATTCACAGCACTTATGCCGACGTGGGTGGGAGGGTGAGCTAGAACTTCATAAGCTAATTCAGAAATATTGTGTTGGGTCGTAAATGAAGAGTGTGGCCGTGCGTTATCGTGAAGCAGAATCACGCCTTTCCTATTAACCAAACTGAGCATTTTTCTGACAATTTCAGATGCATGGCTTATGAATCTTGACAATTCACTTCCGAATTTATCGTTTCGCCACTATTCAAAAATCTGTAATGCAATAATCCAACATATGGCCACCAATGGCAATTATCCGCTTTAGATACAAGCTTGGTTTTGGGTCCTCACTTTTGTCTAACCACTGCCTTGATCTCTTCCTGTTGTCAAAAAGAACCCACCTTTCATCACACGTAACAATTCGTTTTAAAAAAGGAGTCAAATTGTTGCGAGTCAACAAAGAACTGATATTTCCAGACGTCGCTAAAATTGAGCATCACTCAAATCGGGGGGACCTATTGTGGCATTTTTTTCTGTTTTGCCAATTCGGTGAAGATGTCTAGCAATGGCTGATTTTGAAGAATTTAGCTCTGCACTTACCTGACGCACTGTTTGGGTATTATTGGATTCAATATGATACTTCATATCTTCATTTTAATGGTTGACCGACGACCACGACCATCTTGATCTTCAATTCCGAAATCGCCAACTTCAAATTTCTGAAACCATCTTCTTGTGGTTCTTTCGGAAGATGAAGCTTCTCCCCAGGCCTCGAAAATGTTTTTGGTTGCCTGGATGGCCGAACGTCCGAGTTTAAATTCGCAAAGCAAAAGAATGCGCAAATTCCTAGGTCCCATTGCTCAATATTTAAAATTAAAGATTTTTTATCATTCGTGAAATTTCGAAAGAATGGCTGTACGTGAATGCGCGTGTTGTAAGATATAGAAAAATATACACTTTGCATGTGTTGCCAAATTATTTATGTATTTTATTTTCATTTCAAAAATTTGTTTCCAAAAATGGCCATTATTCATAGGACAACCTTATATGAACAATTGTTGATTACTTAATTTGTTATAGTTTTTCATTTGAATTTTGCTCCATTTTTGTGTCTGGTTTTCTTTTTTGCAATATCATTCCTGATGTCTTTGGCATCTTTTTTTTCTCAAATATAGGCTGATGCTGTATTTGTATAATCAATTGTTGATTACTTAATTTTTTATGGTTTTTCATTTGAATTTAGCGCCATTTTGTGCCTGGTTTTCTTTTTTGAAGTATGTCTTTGGCATTTCTTTTCTCATAAATAGTCTGATGCTGTATATATATAATCAATTGTTGATTACTTAATTTGTTATGGTTTTTAATTTAAATATTCCTCGATTTTTGTGTCTGGTTTCTTTATCAGGTAATTTCTTATTTTTTTCCAATCAATTGTTTCCTCAAATGATTGGAATTTCCTTTTAAGGCCTGTCCTAGCAATCAGTTTTATAGTTTTCCTCTGCTTGTTTCTTATTATACTTTCTTTTCAGCGTCTTCTGTCATGCCTAGAAGACGCTGTGGAGGACTCACTCCCCAAACCGCTAGGCGTGCTTATATGACTCGCCGCAGGAACAACACCCCTAATCCTATTTCTCCTGTTCCTGCTGAATATATCATTGGGGGCCTGGAAATAATCTGCCATAAATACTCAGCTCTGCATTTCCCTTGCAAACTGTTGGTAGCTCATAAGAGATTAATGATAAAGAACTGAATTGATTACCAAACAGGTATTTTTATTACAACCTTCCCTTCATTTTGAGAGGTTTCAATTACCACTAAGGTTGGCTTTTACTATGACTATAAATAAAGCTCAAGGCCAAACCTTTGCTAGAGTGGGTCTCTTGCTACAAGTGCCTTTGTTTACGCATTGACAGTTTTATGTGGCTTTTTAACATGTGCGAACTTTGGATAGAATAGGTGTAAGTTTAACCCACTTATATATAAAACTAGAAATGTAGCTTTTAATGAAGCCTTTTAAATGAATTTATTCCTTTAACATGCTGTCATATCTGCAAAGTAGTTGTGTTGTTTGCAATTTTCTTTTTTTAAATTTCATTTCAAATATATTTATTTAAACCTTTTACCAATGCCTATAGTTTCTCACCTGAAAAGAATTTTTTTGTATCATTTGTTATCCAATAAACTATTATCAATTATTTTTATTTTTGGTATTTCCTTTATTTACTTATTTTACTCATTGATCTATACATAAAATTATATGCATACAATTATATACATACAATTTTCTACATGTGTGCACTGAGCAGTCTGAATATGTTGTTAATTATAAGTTTTTAAACCAAAAAATCAACTGTTGAAATTTGAATTTAAAAATAGTCGAATTATCGATAGTGTCGATTTGGAATTTGTTATATGATAGGCCATAAGTTGGGACATCAAAACATGGTCAAATTATCGTGTGTTGAATTAATGAGGTTTTAGTGTATATATAAAACTAGATATGTAGTTTTTAATGTCCTCTAAACGAATTTAATTTTATATGTCATCTTATCAGCAATATAGATGGTTTTTTTTTGCAATTTTATTCTCTAATTTATTTTTTTTACTTTAAATATATTTATTTAAACTTTTCACCAATGCATATAGTTTATTGCCTGAAATTGCTTACCAAACTGGAGTCAGTGTTTTCTCAATGTTGACAGTGTGGAGATTGAGAATGTGGACAAGCAAAATAATTACCCTACTGAATTTCTCAATAACCTTACTCCCAGAGGAATGCCTACACTCCGGTTGAACCTTAAGGTTTGTTCTATTGTTATGCTTCTGAGAAATTTGAATCCTAAGCAGGATCTTTACAATGGCACAAGTATGGTGTTCTAGCGCATGTGCTCTCATGTCCTTGAAGCACATATACAGACATTGCCCAAAGTTTAACACACTGTATAGTGTCTAAAGTATTTTTGGTCCCTTTGGATACCTACCTTCTCTTCATTCTAGAGAGGCGTTAGTTTTCACTAAGGTTGGCCTTTGACTATAAAAAGGGCCAAACTTTTGCTAAAAGAGCCTGTGTTTACGCATGGACAGCTCTATGTGGCCTTTTCAGGTGTGCGAACTTTGGATAACATACATGTAAAGTTGAACCCACGTATATATAAAATGTGGTTTTTAATGAAGTCATTTAAATGAATTCCTATAATAAATCGTCTCTTCTGAAATTAGTTTATAAATTTATTTTCAGCAGCATCAAGCAAGGTGGCTTTGGTTCTGGATCGAATGTCTACTTAGAGTGTAGTTCAATAAAGGTTTGTTGTGTATATATTATATGGTTGTAAAGACATCCGATCCAGACCCATGCTACCTTCAGAAGAATGATCCACTGATCCGCCCTGTATCACCGGCGAAGAGATCGCGGCGACCATCCGCCGACTACCGCTCGGAAGGGCTCCCGGGTGGGACGACTTGCACTGCGAGTTTCTGATAGCCTACGAAGACTTCTTCGTCGAGGCTCTCAGGCGCGTCTTCGAGGCCTCCAAACTCCGCGGGGCTTTGCCTTCATCGATCAGGCGCAGCACCATCTGCCTCGTCCCCAAGTCCAACGGCGGCCCTGAGCTCAGCGCCTACAGGCCGATTTCGCTCCCCACGGCAGACTACCGCGTCCTGGGCAACATCCTCCTCCAGCGTCTGCGGCCCCATCTTCCCGTCTTGGTGCCTCGGTGTCAGACATACGCAGTCCTGGGGAGGTCTCCCAGTTGGAACGTGGCGAGAATAGCCGACGAGTTCCACATGGCTACGAGGAATGGGTCG
>CP092880.1:48185755-48509065 GCA_030710605.1 Cordylochernes scorpioides
GCGGCTGATCTAGGAAGGGCGGAGTTGTTGAAGGGCATGGGGCTTTGAGGAGGAAGGCTTCGACACCGGCCACTGCTAGGTGTCCTGATGACGTCCCCTATATCTCCAAAGGGCAGGTGGCTCGCCGATGTCCTTGATGGTGACAATTGCTACACCTAACGCCGTAGGTGATGTAGGCAGGCGTCGATTCGCTTTTCGAGACTATCACCAGTTTGGCAGGGAGTTGGTGGTCCAGGTGTAGCCACCACTCGTCACTACCTCATGGGTCAGGGAGACAACCCTGCAGTAGGGCCTCAGCGCCGCAACGATGTCTTTATCCCTTAAAGCCATTGGGAGGTTCACAACCACTATCTTGTCTGCGCGTTTCCTGTAGGGGAACACTTTAAGGAGGGGGTTCCGGATAGACACTCCGCCTTCTCGATGCTCTCCAGTTCGACTAGAATCTGGCCAGACATCTTCATCAGCTGGAAGACCGCGCCATTTCCAAGAATTTCCTCCAGTGCCTTCATGTACTGTACCAGGCTTAAGTCAGCACTGTATTCTATGTAGCAGCATTAGTCGAATGACGCTGCCGCTGACCTGACCTTGCTCAGGGCCTGCTGATGTTGGTTGTTATTTATTTGTTTCACAGCGTCTCTTGTCACTCTCTTTGGTGGTTGACTCAGTTTTTCAGCGATGTTTTCAGCCTTTGGGACTTTAGCTCGATTACCTTTGAGGTCCTGGTCCTTTCATTAATCGCCTTTAGGCTTTTGGCAACCTTCGGAAATCGATATATTTTCCGAAGCCTCAACGTGATCAGTACAATTTGCATCGGCTTGAATTTTTCTGGTGGCCTGATTTTATTTGCCTCTCTTTGCCTTAAAATAGAGATATAAAAATATTTTCATTCCAATCTTTGCAGTTTCTTCCGGAGAAATCTCGGCGTCGGTAGAGTCTTGTTGGATGGGAGTCCCACCATCACGCTCGTCATATTCCTGGCTTTCCGCCTGTACCCAATATAGGTTCTTATCTTTATCAGCCTTATCATCATCGCCGAAAAACGCTAATCTCGCGCGATATGATTTTTATTCCACTAGATGGCACTCTGCCATCTAAAATATGCTCATGTGAGCGATAGACCTTTTTTGTTTTTAATATCAACACCTGGTCTTTCTTTTATTTTATTCTTATTTCTTTCACATGGACAGCGTATTTACGCAAATTTCTCCTTAAATACCGATTTCTTGATTTCTCAGGAAGTCTCTAGAATCGAATATTTGGTCGCATAGTTAGAGCCTTCACCAAGCATATAATTGGCTTTTCTTGATTTATCAAGAAATATGAGTTGGTCAAATATCACGGAACAAGCTAAATCAGCCTTTAGTTGATTTTTGTTCTATTAAATGGAGCTCTGTTATCTAAAAATGTTCAGGTTATGCCTTTTTTGTTTTTGGTATACAGTAGAAAATCCCTGTAAAGGTCACCTAATTACAGAGCCAAAGTGTCCTCTCACCGTAGAGTTGCTAAATTTTAAAAATGGTAATTTTGCAAATAAAAGTTCTCCTTTGTAGAGAGATGTCCGCTTATTGGGGTGTCAGATAAAAGGAGGTTCTACTGTATTTATCAAAACTTGATTCATAAGAATTGAATTCCGTTCAACACTTTATTGTTAAAAGGTTCATGACGTCCAGCAAATGCTTATTTATTGCAGTAAATAGCGGTAAATGATAAACATTCGATATACACCGCTTTTCCTTAAACATACCGTACCAATTCTTGCTAGAAAATTCACGTTTTTTAGCAAAATATGCTGAAATAAGGAAAAATGTACTGGAATAATCGTTTTAACAATATCTCAATGCATTCAATAATCGATATGTAATAAATATAGTCGAAAGCTATAAAGGGGAAATTAAGATAAGGAATTTGACCATATAGATGGGTCGTTCATCACTGTATGGTGCCAATAATAAACAGAACACTTGGGTAATTGAACAAGACATTTTTCATAATTGAATAATAGAATTAGGGAATGTGATTTGTCAGCCTGCATTCTGTAATTTGTCTCGAGGGTCAAAGATAATTAGTGTGCCGCATCAACAACTGAATACCTCACAGCTAAATTCCATTTTATTCATTCCATTCAAAATTGAACAATAGCTCCTATATATATATATGTTGTAATATATTCTAATATATACTTATATCCCTATATGTAATATAGCTATAGTATGATAACCAAAGTGAGTTATAAAGTTAGATTGAGTGACAACCGGCGCCAGGACAGGAAAAAGGTCCGAAAATCATGTCGGGGCTCCCAGGTGTTCTTCCTTCTTGCAAAAACATATGGCAGTCTGCTTTGAGACAGGATGATTGACAGACCCCCCCTGGACAGATCTGCTTTGACCGGTGTCGGCTTCACTTACTCTCTCGCCCTTTCTAAGGTGACATCCAACATGCCTTGTCCTTTTTTCTAATTCAATTCACGCCTGAGACCACTCTGAACATTGTGACCACAACGACTGCATCTAACCAACTCATCACGACATTCATCCAACAAGATAAAACACATCACAATATATATAAATAAAGCATAGGGCTCCTCTCCCGTCAAATATAACCTAAAAACCTAGACGCCATCTATTGAACGTCGCCGTAAACTAGCGGCCATCAAGCCCGTACCCTGGTCTCTAGGTGAACGCTTTTCAGTTTACCAAAGCTGGTGTTGTGGCTTTGTCACCGATCCGAAGCCGCTAGTTTGCGGCGACGGTCAATAGATGGCGTCTAACTTTTGACGTTCATTTTGACAGGAGACGTGCCTTAAGCTTTTTGAAATCAATGTTCTTCCGGCAAATTTCCATCTATATATATGTAAATGCATATGTATATAAAGTGTTGCGGGAGGATGGAGTTCATGTACAAAGAGAGACGCCTCTTACTTTACAATGCAATAAAACCATAGCTCATGGTATAGAAGTTTTCTTTCGTTTGAATATGTCCAAAATGACATTCTTGCACTTTCTTCCGTTCTGTACTGGGGTGATGAACAAAAGTGCATTGTTTGATATACACATGGACAAAATTTAAAGAAGTGGAAAGTTTTTGATTTCGCTAGTCATCTTTTTTTTTTTTTTATTTAAGGAGACTGAGTCAATTTTGTTTACACTTGGTTATCTCGCGTGTGTTCAATGAAGGTGTCTGTCTATCAAATATCTTTCAGAAATATTTTCTGAATCCCGGTTCTAATATAAGTGCTTGTAGCATCAATAAAGAAAGATGATAATACGTACATTAGGGCGCGCACCCATTATCTATTAATTCACATTCTGTATTTCACAACAAAGAGCATTATATTTATACTAGACGAAAGGCCCGGGCAACGCCCGGGGTTTACCCGAGTGCGAATATATTTCAAAAACGTTGTCTTGGGTGGCCGCTATAGACAGGGTGGTCTGTATAGACAGGTGGATGTATCACACAGCTGATAATAGGGTTGCCTAGAGTGGCCGCTATAGACAGGGTGGTCTGTATAGACAGGTGGATGTATCACACAGCTGTAGAGTGGTCGCTATAGACAATGTGGTCTGTATAGACAGGTGTATGTATCACACTGCTGATAACAGGGTTGCCTAAAGTGACCGCTATAGACAGGGTGATCTGTATAGACAGGTGGATGTATCACACAGCTGATAACAGGGTTGTCTAGGGTGGGCGCTATAGACAGGGTGGTCTGTATAGACAGGTGTATGTATCACACTGCTGATAACAGGGTTGCCTAAAGTGACCGCTATAGACAGGTGTATGTATCACACAGCTGATAACAGGGTTATCTAGAATGGCCGCTATATACAGGGTGGTCTGTTTAGACAGGTGGATGTATCACACAGCTGATAACAGGGTTGTCTAGGGTGGTCGCTATAGACAGGGTGGTCTGTATAGACAGGTGGATGTATCACACAGCTGATAACAGGGTTGTCTAGAGTGGTCGCTATAGACAGGGTGGTCTGTATAGACAGGTGGATGTATCACACAGCTGATAACAGGGTTGTCCAGGGTGGTCGCTATAGACAGGGTGATCTGTATAGACAGGTGGATGTATCACACAGCTGATAACAAGGTTGTCTAGAGTGGTCGCTATAGACAGGGTGGTCTGTATAGACAGGTGTATGCATCACACAGCTGATAACAGGGTTGTCTAGGGTGGTCGCTATAGACAGGGTGGTCTGTATAGACAGGTGGATGTATCACACAGCTGATAACAGGGTTGTCTAGGGTGGTCGCTATAGACAGGGTGGTCTGTATAGACAGGTGGATGTATCACACAGCTGATAACAGGGTTGTCTAGGGTGGTCGCTATAGACAGGGTGGTCTGTATAGACAGGTGGATGTATCACACAGCTGATAACAGGGTTGTCTAGAGTGGTCGCTATAGACAGGGTGGTCTGTATAGACAGGTGGATGTATCACACAGCTGATAACAGGGTTGTCTAGGGTGGTCGCTATAGACAGGGTGGTCTGTATAGACAGGTGGATGTATCACACTGATGATAACAGGGTTGTCTAGGGTGGTCGCTATAGACAGGGTGGTCTGTATAGACAGGTGGATGTATCGCACAGCTGAAAACAGGGTTTTCTAGAGTGGTCGCTATAGACAGGGTGGTCTGTATAGACAGGTGGATGTATCACACAGCTGATAACAGGGTTGTCTAGAGTGGTCGCTATAGACAGGGTGGTCTGTTTAGACAGGTGGATGTATCACACACCTGATAACAGGGTTGCCTAAAGTGACCGCTATAGACAGGGTGGTCTGTATAGACAGGTGGATGTATCACACAGCTGATAACAGGGTTGCCGAAAGTGACCGCTATAGACAGGGTGGTCTGTTTAGACAGGTGGATGTATCACACAGCTGATAACAGGGTTGTCTAGAGTGGTCGCTATAGACAGGGTGGTCTGTATAGACAGGTGGATGTATCACACTGATGATAACAGGGTTGTCTAGGGTGGTCGCTATAGACAGGGTGGTCTGTATAGACAGGTGGATGTATCACACAGCTGATAACAGGGTTGTCTAGAGTGGTCGCTATAGACAGGGTGGTCTGTATAGACAGGTGGATGTATCACACAGCTGATAACAGGGTTGTCTAGAGTGGTCGCTATAGACAGGGTGGTCTGTTTAGACAGGTGGATGTATCACACAGCTGATAACAGGGTTGCCTAAAGTGACCGCTATAGACAGGGTGGTCTGTATAGACAGGTAGATGTATCACACAGCTGATAACAGGGTTGCCGAAAGTGACCGCTATAGACAGGGTGGTCTGTATAGACAGGTGGATGTATCACACTGATGATAACAGGGTTGTCTAGGGTGGTCGCTATAGACAGGGTGGTCTGTATAGACAGGTGGATGTATCACACAGCTGATAACAGGGTTGTCTAGGGTGGTCGCTATAGACAGGGTGGTCTGTATAGACAGGTGGATGTATCACACAGCTGATAACAGGGTTGTCTAGGGTGGTCGTTATAGACAGGGTGGTCTGTATAGACAGGTGGATGTATCACACAGCTGATAACAGGGTCGCCTAGGGTGCCGCTATAGACAGGGTGGTCTGTATAGACAGGTGGATGTAACACACAGCTGATAACAGGGTTGTCTAGAGGGGGGCGGGCAGGGAGGTCACGTGTTTGCTGGCGGCCAATGGGCGCGCATTCTATCCGTGAGCTTCAGACTGACAGACAGACAGACAGACAGACAGAATAAGGCAAATATATAAGTAGATTTCTAATTTCTTTTTGTTTATCCCTAGTACACGTGGTACAGGCCATGATGATCATGGTGGGTAGAAGTTGGCGACTGCTTTAACTGTAAGTGCACCACATGTCTACACATGTGAAAAGCAGTTTGACATTGCACTTACAAATGTGCCAGAGATTCGAACCTGAATCGTAGCTGTCCAAATTCGACTCTACATTTTATTGATAATAATGAAAATGTGGAATAAAAATTTAAAACTCGTTAAACTTGATCATCAAAAGAACAATTACTGAGTATAAATATAGGAATTCTATGCATATCTAACTCCATACATGTCCTCGATTATAAACTACCAAAAAAACGGATCAAAAGACTAAAAATGGTTATGACAAAAAGGCTTCAAGTGACCGATGGTTCCAAGGTAGGCGTTTTGCCAAATTCAGGCAGCCCAGTATAGATGAATAGGCGTGGAGAAATAATATTTTTCAGAGATATTTATTGATGCATTAATAATTGGAGACATTTCTCGAGAAATCGTTGAAATCTCATGAAGTGGTATCGATTCTAAAATCTATAGAGAATCTTCCAATTAATTGATATTTCGCTTATTAAATGGCTGCCGTCTTCTCGACTGGACTCCACGTTGTGGACTTTGATCACTTGGGTTTATCCAGTTATGAAGACTCTTGAGATTTCGTGGATGGACTTCTTTAACTTAATTAATCTTTCTAGTTACTCTTGAATAGTTTATCAAGTGGATAATTCAATTAGATCTCTAACTATACTAACTAACTAGAGAAATTACCAGAGAGGAAAACTCAGTCTTTTTTAAAATAGTCATGCTACATTTTAGACACTGGATTGACAAGACCTGTTCAATTGTTCAAAATTACATTCAATAGATCGGTATTATGAGCCAAGGTATTCATATAGCTACAAATGAAAACATTAAGACGCGAATGTTTCTTTTCACAAATAAATCTTCTACTGTATTTACTGCGATGAAAATATATTGGGAAGGCTTGGCTCATCAGTGGTGATCCCTCCTAAAGGTTTCACTAATTTAATCTACTAGACTGCCTCTTTAGAGCTCTATTACTGTATTGGATCATTTTGCTTTTATATACTACACTGAAGGGTGGAATCTTAGAAATGGTATTTGAGAAAACTATGGACATAAGCTTTTAGGACAGTAGAATTACATTCATATATTGGAATCGAGCAATGCTCTTCCGCAAACAATAAGGACAAGGCTAGTTAAACTTAAATTAATACAAAGGAATAATGCGTCTTCTATATATAACAAATGAAAACATTAAGATGCGAATGTTTTTCCCAAATAAATCAAATATTTACTGTCCATACTGCGAAGAAGAATCTTTTTACCATTGCAGATATATTCAGTAAGTACGAAAGTTCGAAACTATACAATATCTGACCTTAACCGCGCGAATGAGAGAGAGAGAGAGATTGAGACGTCTTTATTACATAGTTTTCAAGGTTATATATAAATAAGAGTGAATAAATAAGATTAAATGATTATAAATATAATGTTAAATATAAATATGAATAAATTAAATAATTGATACAAATAAAAACATATATAAATTATATATAAAGTCTTCATTGGTGACACCTAGCGCGAGAAAGACTCCGCCACTGATGTACTGTGAGAGTTCTTCCCACAGAGTGGGTTAGTCTATATGATGGCTGGCGTTACCCACCTCAAGACCAAGATGGTACTTGTAGATGGTAGCCTTAGCCACAATTTCCAGCTTCATTTATCGGGATGGAAGCCGACGCCAAAAAGCTAGCCCTGCAGATCCAGAAGCATGTCACACTAGACCTAAACCTCCAGAAGCAGGGCTTGATAACTCTAGTATCTGTGGGGTCAGAGACCCGTCGCTAGACGCACAGGTGACACGCCTCGAGGCAGGATGGAATAGGACGAGAAGGGCCAGTCGTAGGGCGAAATGTGCGTCGTGTTCCGAAAAGCAATTGTGACGAAGGTCAGCCCAGTGGATGGAGCGGGGTATTTCCTCGCTAAGGATCCACCGCGCAGCTAGCTCTGAAACAGGATGATCCTGCAGCTATTCTTAGTACAGTGACTGGCGCGCCCTCTTGCTAGTGAGGTGGGTAATGGACCTCTCCGATCCTTGAAGGACGATGGTCTCCACCTCTTGCTCCACCTTAATAGCTGAAGTTGGCGTTTTACTGCAGGAGACGCTGGCAGAAGGTCCCCTGGTGCTTCGCGTACAGGAGCGCGACTCGCGTTGAGCGCACTAGGGCAGGGACGACATAGGCGCTGTCAACAACAGTCGCCTGTAGCCAGCGTTCGGGAGAAAGCGGGTCTGGCGGCCACAGGAACCTGTTATCGCTTGAAGAGGCAGACCCTCAAACTAATGAGGTTCAAAACCCGGTAGTTTAGCTGAAGGAGGCTGAAGGCGATATCCCAGAGTATCAGAAATCTCCTCCTTCTCGATGAGAGCGAGACGTCAGAAGCCGGCGGTGTCAGCCACGCCCAGCTGCGAACCAGCCAAGAGTAGCCGTTGGCAGCGCCGAGAAATGGGGACTGGACCCCTTCAAGAAGGCGAGCCGAAAATGGTCCGCGATGTCCAGCAGGCCGAAATTACCCTCGGAGACTGGGCGAGCCAGGATATCCCTGGAAAGCCACGAGATTCGACTCGTACCCCACATGAAGCGCCAGCCTGCCTGCAGCCGGCTGATAATGGTTTCAGGTGGAACGTAGCCATGGACGTGGTGAAGGATGCAACCCAGGACCAGGCTGTTGGCCGCATCGACAAAACCCACTGACGACGGGCCGCGAGTAAAGGGAAACCCCCTCGCGATGCAGGCACATTTGGTGGGAAGCCTTGGAGGCAACGGTGTTCCCGACGGTGATCTTTCAGCACAGGACAGTCAGCAACTCGGATGTCCAGGAAATTCTTAGAGGAGAATCCGTACAGTGCTTCCAGGAACTGCACTAGAGCCCGCAGGTCTAGCGGAAGTTGACAGCCGCCCCAGGAACAACACGTAATCTTCGAAGCTCAAACTGAGCGTCGTCCCTGATGAGGAGTACGATGTCATCCGCCTAGGCGCTTACGCAACCGCGAACCAAGATTCTTTTGAAGTGGCATAGCAGATGTCCAACTCCGATTCTGAAGAGAGCGGCGCTGAGATAGCAGCCCAGCCTCATCCCGTTGAGAAACGAAAAGGCTCTGGTTTGGACATCACCGAGCCGGATGGCGGCGTCTGCTTCTCCGTTGGATGCATCAATACACCGGTGAAGATGTTAGGCCCAGTTTCTTCAACAGGACGAAGAGGTAGCTTCTGTTCTAGCTAACGAACTCCGACTTCAGGTCCAGAGAGTTGACAGCCAGCGGCGAATCATGTCTTACTGCCCAGGCGACCTTGACGGACACTTGCGCAATTCTTCAGAAAGATGATTGTCCTGGAACGGCGTATATATGACAATCGGGCATGAGGTCTGGCAGATGACGGTGCAGAGCGCCCATGAGCACGTCGCTGAGGATCTTGTAGCCAGTCGTTGGGAGGCTGATTGAACGAAAAGCCTGAAGACCTAGACCACCGTTGATTTAGGCAACAGGATGGAAGCAAGGCCTCGAAATTCGAATATCCTTGAAGACTTGTCAGAGAAATTCGGTAAAAAAAAACCTTCAGATGTTTTGACAAAATCGCAGAGTAATCCGTCCCATCTCGAAGTTCGGCCGTTTGGCAGGCGGTTGATAGCTACCGCTATCTGGTCGCAAAAAAAAAGGTCGGCGAAAAAGAGCGGCTCCTACTCGTCGAATTACAAGGGGATCACTTCTGCGAGGAAGTCGGCTATGGCTCCAGACGAACTTGGAGCCTGGGCAAAGTGGTTGCTCAAGCGTTCCCGAAGGAAACATCTTAGCTGCCCGTCGGAGATTTCTTTGCCGTACCTGACGGTGTAAGTGGAAGGAGAGCGAGGTTTGACTTGGAGGAAACGCCCGAAGTCCGACAAGGAATGTTAGTCGGAGCGTGCAGTGTCGTCTTCCAGTCTCGCCTCAGGAAGTGGCTTGTTCTCTCGATGTATCCACCGTCGGAAGGCGCGACCATCATCTCTGCGACCAGATCTGTCTTGATCCTGGTCCATTGTTCCCCTAACAACGGTAGTGAAGGGTTTTCTAGGTCTTCTGATATCTCATCAATGAATGCTTCCATTCGATCGACTAACAGATCTCACCGTAGCCACTTGCCGTTGCAGGGAGGCCTTGTATGAGCTGGTTCTTCCGCTTGGATCATGACGAGAAAGAGTAGGTGTAGTCTCTATTGAGAGAGATAAAAATTACCAACGCATCATGATCAGATATTGAATCCTCGTTTATTAATGAAAGTTCTCATTTTGAAATAAAATAATAGTCCATTGTGTTATTACTCTCCTTTATATGTAATACTTTAAGGAATAATAGTGCCTTAAACAGTGAAATTTCATTCAGATTTGAAATATGAAAAGCGCGATAGATAATATAATATATCTATATATATATAAATGAATGTTTGTATGTTTGTCTGTTTGTTTGTTGGTCTGTATGCACGGTATACAAATTCGCAGTAGTTCACCAATTCAAACCAAAATTTCCATACATAGGTAAAAAATAACGGGGATGACGATAGGCTATTTTTTAAAAAATATATAAATCAATTATTAAAACTATATATTCAAATTATTCTACTTAGCTCACGAGCAGCGCCCTCTAGAACGCGGGCGATCTGACGGCGGCGCGCGCCCATTGGCTGCCGGCGAGCACGTGACTTCCCTGCCCCCGCCCCCCGCCCCCCTCCGAGAAAATGTAATCGCCCGGCTGCCAGCCGGTTGGACAGTCCAAGTTCCCACCGACCAATCAGAGGGATCAAGAGGTCCTGGCGCGCGGGGGCAGATTTGGTTACACAGAAAAAAGCCTCGCGGGTGACTTCCGGGAACTACGTCCATCTTCCATATGTAATATACATTTAATCGTGTAAACCCGGGCGTTGCCCGGGTCATTCGTCTAGTAATCAATAAATGTTAACCCTCGAAATATTACTGATTATTTAACTGGGAAGTGCATTGAAATTTGTCTTCTGTTACTTATCTGCAAGTATTTTTAGATTAATGAATTAATTTTGTTATGGGAATACTGGATATGTATATAACTTAAATTTTCACGGAAAGATGATATTAATTTACCAGAATAAAAAGATCTTCTTTTAAAATGAATTAAAATCATACATTTAGTGCATCACCGCAGTACCAATCGTAAAGGTATTATTACAAAAAGAGCCATAACACCAGGTTGGTAAATTTACACAAAACCAACCTGTTCACCATGGCTATAGTCCACATTAGTACAGGGTTGGAATTTATTTCATAACCTCCTATGAGAGAAGTAATGAAATCAAAGCCGCCCTTTACTGATGAGGGTCTCATAGCTCGAAACATTAATATACAGGCTGGCTATTTTTGTCTACATATCTCAAAGCTGGTGTTGTAGCTCTTTCTTTAAAAACAACATTATTTTTTACTGGCATGATAAAAATGACATTGTTACAATATAATGCATAATTAGAGGGAGAGATGCTTCCTTTGATACATACCAGGTCTATTAGTATGAAACGCGAAAATGGGCGCCAGAGGCCGCTGTGCAACTTTATTTGAGCCGACGGTGGCGCTGTTGTAGGCGTTTTGTTCTTTGACTCACGTAGCATCAGCATGCGTGCAGTTTTAGAAAAATTCAAATCGTGAAAAATTTCTGGAGCCCGTGGAAAATGGCGATTTCCGAGCCAAAAAGTATCCATTTGCGGGAAGTTTTGTTGTTCGCCTTCAACTGGAAGAAAAGTGCCACTGAAGCCCACCGAATGCTCGAGGAAGTTTACGGCAACCACGTTTGAGTAAATCGCAGTGTTACAGGTGGTTTAAAAAATTCCAAAGTGGCGATTTTGAACTTGATAATGAACCACATGGAAAACCGCCCCCAAAAGTTCGAGGACGCTGAACTGCAAGCTTTGTTGGATGAGGACAGTACCCAAATGCAGGAGAAACTCGCAAAACAGCTCCAGGTGTCTCAAGGTGCTGTTTCTCTACGTTTAAACAGCCTCGAAATGACCCAAAAGCTTTCCAGATGGGTCCCCCACGAGTTGAGCGAAAGGCAGCAATAACGGCGTCTGGTAACGTGCGAAGGGCTGCTCGCCAGGCATGAAAAGAAGTCATTTTTGCACCGAATCGTAACTTCTGATGAAAAATGGATCCACTTCAGCAATCCTACGCGCCAAAAGTCGTGGGGCCTGCCCGGCCAATTTCCAAAACAGACGCCTAGTCCCAATCGCTTCGGAAAAAAGGTAATGCTTTGCATATGGTGGGACCAGACCGGCGTAGTATATTTCGAGCTTCTGAAACCTGGCAAAATGGTCAATACTAGTCGCTACGAACAACAAATGCACAGTTTGAGAGAGGCGTTGAATGAAAAAAGACCGGAATGGCGTGAAAAGCACAACAACCTGATACTGCAGCATGACAACGCTCCAGCCCACAACGCTACGGTGGTCAAAAACACCATAAAAGACTTGGGCTGGGAACTCTTACTCCACCCGCTGTACTCACCAGAGTTGGCACCGTCGAACTACCACCTTTTCACATCTTTAGGACATGCCCTAAAAAACCAGGAATTTTCGAACTCAGATATACTCCGAAAATGACTTGTTGACTGGTTCGACTCAAAAGGAATGGAAATTTTCAGACAAGGAATTCGAAAATTGCCTGAAAAGTGGTCCGAGTGTATAGCTAATCAGGGCAGTTACTTTGAATAAAACATCTTTTGTTGTATGGAATTGGTGAACTTTTGAATTCCCTGAAAATTTTCGCGTTTCATACTAATAGACCTGGTAAATACTATCCTCCTGCAACTCTAAGGTATATATATCAGATTTCCTTAGAGTATATAAGCAACAGACGTAGTTTATATTTTATGTTTGAGTTGTTTGCTCCGAATTCGTATCAAATATACCTGAAGGTGACCGCCCCACTTTTAAATTTTGTAATACAATAATTCGAAAATTATATTGAGTAAACAGTATATAGTGCAATCTATGTGTTAATAATATAATAAATATGCGCTTCCTTATGTTTTTTGTGTATTTCATTTATATTTTCTTCTAAAATGTGAAATAAAAAACTAAAGATATACAATTTAGAATAAAAAGAATTGGCTTATCAGTTCCCAGAAATTCTTCAGCATGACCTTGTAGACTTCTGCAACTATCATTTTGAACATTCTCACACACACAAGCCTTTATTAGGGACTTGCCCCATACAGATTCTCCCAATTGGGTAAGGTAATAATCATCTTGCGTTATTTACATAGGTAGTGGAATAGAAATTGAACTGGCTTTATTATTCGTCTCAAAGTCATTCACTTGTTGAATGGCCTTTACATAATGAGGATTTAAATAATTTAAAGTAAGCTATTGCCTTAGATTTGTTTGCTGATATTTTTAAAAGCAATACGTATGGTGAAGTGCTGGTACATTTAATTTGTTGATATAGGGCCTTCCTCTCTGCCTCAAGGGCTGTACAATTAAGCAGGTAATGGGGGAGTTCTTCAGTAATTTCCTTGTCACACAGTGTACATATTAAGGTTTTGGCCTCAAACGTCAGAACGTGTGTTTTTTTTTTAAGACTGTAAATAGTATTCTCGATTGAGCTATACATCGTTCGACTGGTAAGGGAAAATAATCGGTTAGGTAGCATTCTGTTTCTATCGAGGTATGGAAATTTTTTTAATGTGGATAAAGATTTGAATTTCCTTTTCTTGATTGGTCTTCTTGTATCCATTTTGAACATTCTATTGATGGTAGTGCATATTTTAAGGTTTATACTTGGTGCTTCATTAAACTAGGAATAAACTAATGCCCAATAGATATAATATATTCGCCATAATTAATATGTTAAATGTAAATACAAATTAATCCATCTATAAATCTATACAAAATAAACGAGGGAGCCAGCGCATGCGGGCGAACGCTACGGCTACTAAAAATAAATATATAATCATTATAAATATCTTCCTTTATTCCTATATATCTATTAGAGTATGTCTAAATGAAGGGTAAAAGCCGATAATAAAAGACGTTACGTTGTTAATTTTTTTTTGTTAAATTTTATTTTTTATTTTCAATTTTTTTTTCTATTTAAAATGAAAACATCAATATAAACTTGATTCTAAACAATATAATTACTCTTATTACCTTTTTCTTTCCTTAATAAGATACAAATATAATACATATAAACAACTATTTAATCATCTAACTTAAACACAAAAATAAATATCAACTTTTATCTTATATATATATATATATATTTAATTAAAAAGGCATATATTGGATCAAAAAATAATTTATTTTACCAATATTTCAGCTGGGTGAACGCCAACCTTTATCAAGGTGTTATAACATTTTAAAGTGTTATAGTTTGGTCTTAGAAAACCTTTATATCTTGAATTAGAATCAATCTTAAATGTAATGTCTTATTTAATATACATTTTATATACCATATTTGTATTTGGGAATTTGGAAACGGAAGCTCTAAGTATAAAATGCGATTTAGATATAACCTGTATATCTTGAATATAAAAAATCGATTATATAAAGTATTTATTTTCGAAAAAATAATCTCTCTAAAAATCAACCGTAAAAATAAACGAAAGAAAACTATATTTCCTGACACTATACCTATAACACCAATTTGGTCTGAAAAAAGCAATCATTCCTTCTAGCCAATCAGTATCTAATGATGTTGATATTGTGTGCTACACTTAATGGAATCAACGCTCGAATTTCTAAACTTGGCCTTTTTTCTAAAACAACGAGCTGCTGGGATGATCAGAGAATAAGGGATTGCTGTTGATTTGATTTAACCAGGTACTCTTTTCTAACCATTGCATACTAATTGTAAGCTTTTTTTTTAAACAAGCGAATGAATTAATATTTACCAAACGAATATTGTCAAAAATAGTACAAAAGTGAAATTATACTGGGATCAGTGGTACAAGGGTCACTCCAAAAGTTGTTGCAATCAATAATAAATAATTAAAATATTGAAAAATGAATTATAGGATTAAAATCTACATGCATTTTTATCGAACATATTGTGATCAGGGTGCATGGACCGATCTGATCTGCTCTATGGACAAAACGCCACCACCACCTAACATGAATATTTTCATAAAATAGTAACAAGATTGTCATAGAGGAGGTACTTTGTTTAAAGCGGTAGCATTAATTTCTAAACATTGCATCTCAGACATAATGGAGTTGACTAGAAAAGGTTTACGCGCCATGATATTTTATGATTATAAAAGTATAAATTAAGGTTTTTTTTTAGTTGCACGATCAGGAGATGCCTTTGTTGGAATATTACACAGAGTGACAATGGCTATAGATTAGCTCGTGTTTGAATAGGAACTTGTATGTATATAAAATTGTTTTTTTGTTGTTTTCATGTAGACATATATACGAATATTTGTTTTGTATAATTGCTATTAATAATAAATAATATGCAAAGTTAAATTAGTAAATTAAATTTTATTGCCCTCTATCGTTAAAATTTTACACAAATAAATTTTCTGGCAATGCGTTTCTTTTAAATCTCTACAGACCTTACTGCAATGATATGATTTAATGAATGAGAGGGCTGGCTCATCAGTAGTGAACCCTCTCAGCGGTTTCGCCAAATTAATCTCTAGACCGCTCTACTATTGTATTGGACTGGTTTTGTTATATACCCTGCATTTTCTATGGAAGGCAGCTAAATGGTGTTTAGTGAACTATGGACATAAGCTTATAGGTCTGTAGAGGTACATACATATAAATTTCAAGGTATTGCATCGAGCAAAGCTCTTCCGCGCAAAACATGTTTTTCATAACCATTATATATTAGTAAATTAAATTTTATTGCCCTCTATCGTTAAAATTTTACACAAATAAATTTCTGGCAATGCGTTTCTTTTAAATCTCTACAGACCTTACTGCAATGATATGATTTAATGAATGAGAGGGCTAGATGTATGTACCTCTACAGACCTATAAGCTTATGTCCATAGTTCACTAAACACCATTTAGCTGCCTTCCATAGAAAATGCAGGGTATATAACAAAACCAGTCCAATACAATAGTAGAGCGGTCTAGAGATTAATTTGGCGAAACCGCTGAGAGGGTTCACTACTGATGAGCCAAGCCCTCTCATTCATTAAATCATATCATTGCAGTAAGGTCTGTAGAGATTTAAAAGAAACGCATTGCCAGAAAATTTATTTGTGTAAAATTTTAAAGTTAAATTAGTTACGGATTCAACCTTCATACTTACTTTAATTACATAACATAGATTATGAGACTGAAGGATCAAAAATAAAAATAATATTTAACATCGTCAGGTAAGAATTTTGATTATACCTTTTAAAATAAGCTATGGACAGAATAAGTTTTCAAAGTTAAACAACTCTATTTATGATATGTGGAAGTTCAGAATGAAAATGCTTTTAATTAAAGAAGGCGTTTGGGATATTTTATTAGGCGTACAAATAGGTTTTGAGGGATTTTATTTATAAATTCGAAGCTTTATTCAGAGAAATTAGTACAATATATTTCAATCAAAGTATTGTCCATCTTTAGCTGCGACCTTTTCCCATCTTTCAGGCAGCATACGGACATCTTAACCAAGCCACTTCCTGAGAATAAGTTTCAAGAGTTGAGACAAGGAATTGGACTCATCACCTACAGCCATTGAGAAGGGGATTGCTGGAATATTACACAGAGTGACAATGGCTATAGATGAGCTCGTGTTTGAATAGGAACTTGTATGTATATAAAATTGTTTTTTTGTTGTTTTCATGTAGACATATATACCAAGATTTGTTTTGTATAATTGCTATTAATAATAAATAATATGCAAAGTTAAATTGGTTACGGATTCAACCTTCTTACTTACTTTAATTACATAAGTCTTTCCCCTCTAACCCAACCCCTCCCCCTCCCCCCATTCTCCAACGATTTTTGTTTTAACAAAAGTTATTTATCAGAATTATAATATAAGGTTGTCCCAAAAGTTCGTGTTTTTCTTAAAACGTTGTTTTTATTTTTACTTGGCATATAATATTATTACGGCGAATACATAATAATACATATTACAATTACTTTATACAGAATACAAAGACATTATACATAATGAGGAATAATATTATTTCGGCGAATATACAAAATAATACATAATACAATTACTTTATACATAATACATTTTGGGCTTATCTTCCTATTTTAAAGAAACATTTCCTCGATACATTCAATGTAATTCTAAAATATTGGATGGAAATTACTCATCAGTGGTATATTCTGTTTTAAACAGAAGAAACTGATGGAATGGTTTACCACTGCTGAGCCAGGCTCTCTCAATATCATTGAAGCAATAGCAGTATGGAATTGTTCTTTTTAAAAAGATACCTAAGCGCATAAATATTTTATTTTGATTAATTGAAACAGATTAGTATATTGTTTTGGAACATAATAGAAATAATACAAGGCAATAACGGACCATCTATATAAAATGAATGAAAACATTAATACGCGAATGATTCCATTTACATATACATCAAACTTCTACTGTATTATTGCAATGGAATAATAGACAGATTTATTATAAAATTACATGTATAACTTCAATTGCTGACGAGCCAAGCCCTCTCATTCAATAACTTTTATCATTGCAGTGAGGTCTATAGAGATAATATTTGAGGATATTATTATAAAAAAGGAAAACGTTGTCAAAAATAATTATTACAAGTTTTAAGAGGCATTAGTGTACATTTCATTTTTTATTATTATTTTTAAAATGCGCATAAGTACATGCACATACAAATTTAAATAAGATAATATATAAACGAATATTTAATTGTGATAACTGGTTAATTCAATATTCTAAAGGAATATAAAAACGCAATTATAAAATATTTTAAAATAAATAAAGGATAAAACCTTTAAAATGTATATATATGTATATTAGGGGGTCGGTGGAAGGATGGTCTAAACCGTTGGTTTTCGACCGCTACGACCCGAATTCGATTCCCGCATTGGACACTTCTCTTTCTGATTTAAAAAAAAATGCTCCAATGGCCCTCGATTCTTGAAAAGGTCCAACCTCACCAGCGAGTACAAGTAAAACAAAAAGGGGCTCTGGCACATTTGTAAGTGCAAAGTCGAACTTATTTTCACATGTGTAGACATGTGGGACACTTACAGTATAGCAGTTGCCTACTTCTACCCACCATGATTAACATGGCCTATACCACGTGTACTAGGGATAAGCAAAATAATGTATATATATATAATTACACTTTATATTTACTATTGTTAAAACATCGTAAAAAAACAAATCTATGAGATATTTAACTATTCTTAATTAATTACAGAAGATCACATTTGCTTGTTAAAAGTTGATTCAGAAAAAATATAGCCACATCAACCAATTATAATTGGTTACTTGAATAATTATTCAACTCCCGAAAAGAGTGACAGCAGGTCACTGAAACGTCAGGAGCTGGATATATTATTGGTTGATGTGGCTATATTCTAAATTAATTTACACATATTGAGTAAAATGTCAGCACAAAAAACTAAAATATACAGGCAAAATTGCTACATCCCATATTCCCCGAAATCCATCCACATTTCTAGAACACTAGATAAATATGGAATAAAACCCTTTTATAGCAACTCTCCAAACTTATCAGATATCTTAAGAAACCCGATTACAAAAAACAGGCAAACCGAATATATATCAAGCAGAAAAGAGGTAATTTATTCTATTGAATGTAATAATTGTAATGCCAAATATGTGGGAGAGACGGGAAGAAAATTACATAATAGAATCATTGAACACAGAAGAAACATAAACAGAAATGACCCATTATCATTAATAGTACAGCACTCCAATTCAACAGGACATACATTTAACTTGAATGAACCTAAAGTACATTACAACAATATCAATAACAAATATCAAAGATTAATAATTGAAGCAATAGTGTCCAAACAATATAGCAGTATAAACGCAGAATTGATTTACCAGAAGCATATAATTCAATAGACCTAAATAAAATAAGCTAAAACAAATTCATTCACAGTATAAGATATCACATGTCTGATGGGATACCTTGCAAGTTGATATGCACGTGTATCGTGGATATGCACGTTAAATTTATATATAAATCTTATTTCAAACTAGTTGGATTATTGTTTCATTAATTCCTGTAGAAGGGCGTATGTGCCCGAAAGCTCGTATATATTTGTTCTAATAAAGATACGCAGCCCTTGATGCATTGTTTTATTCATTTATATATATATATATTTTTTTTGAAAATAGAGCAATCCATACTTAATTCATTAGATAATAAAAGGCATATATTGGATTTGAAAAAATATTTATTTTGCCAATATTTCGGCTGGCTGAACGCCAACCTTTATCGAGGCATTACATTTTTGTATACACAAACTCAGCGCCGCATAGTGTTATAATATCACAGTTTTTATTTTTTATAATAATTTTTTCATGCACAAATTTCTCCCACCTACTCTGTATTTTAATTGATTTCAACTGTGATATTATAACACTATGCGGCGCTGAGTTTGTGTATACAAAATTGTAATGCCTCGATAAAGGTTGGCGTTCAGCCAGCCGAAATATTGGCAAAATAAATATTTTTTCAAATCCAATATATGCCTTTTATTATCTAATATATATATATATATATATATATATATGTATTTTACAGATTGAGCAATCCATAATAATATCTTTCTATAAATAAATAAAAAGCATATATTGGATCTATATTTATTATTAAACCAATATTTCTAGGGGCAAAACGCCTCTCTTTATCAATACCTTTTTTTGATTTAAACTAAATCATGTGGGTATGTGATCCACTCATGCCATACAAAATCAAAGTAAGAAACTATCTGATGATAATTTCTCTGTATATAAAATAGGCAACTCTATTTCAGCAGCATTGGAAAACATTTTCATGAATGAAATAGACAAAATTATTACTGAAGCAAATAAATGAAAAGTTTTATTATGGATGAGATATATTGACGATGTATTTTGCATAACTGAAACAGAAATTGATACTTTCCTATATTTTCTGAATAATAGTCAAATATATAAAGCATTTTATTTCTGAAGATACAATAATTTAATTTGGTCACACCAACATATGTTATAGAAAACAACACTTCTCGTGCGCGCATTACGCGGATAATAAGCTTACAAGGAGTTTTGAATTTTTTCTAGAAGAAGATAGGCGAACGGCCTCGTCGAAATATTGAATTTTAATAAATATCGATCCGAAATAGGTCTTTATTTCAAATATCATATAAATGGATTACTCTATATTTAACAAGATATATATGTGTATATAAATAAATAAATCAACGTTCATTATTTTAAAGTTAAATGTTAAAAGGAATCAATAAAATGTTTTGCCATATCTACTGATGTCCAAAAGAAACAGTAACAAGGTTGAATTCCATGTTGATCCATTACGGTAGAATCGTCAAGGAGCCTGCTGTTTAGCTCTTCTAATTGTTTAACAATTTGCAATTCAATTAGAGAGAGCTCAATTAGCAGTTGTTTCACCCCGCGACAAATGTTGATTAAGGGAGGGTCATCTGTGTGTCCTCTGCCCTGTGTACAGATGTCGTGGAAACAATAATGATAATATTAACTTACTGTATGTAGCAGCGTGGATATATACCGCTATATTTGGTAGAATTATATTGAATATTTAGAGAATATAGCTTTCATCTGTATATATGGAAAACGATTCTACTCTGACAAGATATATATATATATTTATTCCGATAGATGGCGCAACCCATCTGAAACTTATCGTGAAACTGAAATTTTCAGATGGCTTGCGCCATCTATCGGAATAAATATCAACTATTCTTCGATCAATTCGATCAAATAATCCCTTGAATTAATATTAAAATAAAAACATAAGCCTCCAGGGAAAACTTTTCCCTGGAGGCTTATGTTTTTATTTTAATATCAACTATTCTGTTGATTTTTAATTATTCCTGAATTATTTCATGATTTTTCAGGAAGCCTGAATGACCAGTTTTTAGGTCGTTGAGGTACAGCTTGCACCAAGCTGACGAGGTCCAACAGCCCGAAACGCGTGCGTGGTTAGCTTTTCTTTTTTTTTTTTATCAAGAATGGGTATTTGACCAATTTATGGAATAGGTTAGGTTTTGCGCTTATCAACTTAGTAAAAAAAAAACTTTATATTAATGAGAAGGAATGAGCTATAACACCAGTTTTTGCCAAACGTTTTGGCTCGACGTGTTTGCGGATTATAGGAAGCCTAGTTTACCAATATTTATTTTTTGGCCTAATCAAGTTGAGGCAAAATATTAAAATTAGTAAAACATAGTTTCTTGATTGAGAGGAATATTGTAATTCCGTAATATATTTTTACTGCTTAAAAGCAATATAATGGTAAATTTAGAGAGGCTAAAGGCCCAGCGGAAGCAGCTGAGGCGACAAACCACCAACATATTGAAACAAATAGAACTAATGTTGACGGAGCCGAATCTAAATATGGCTGTTATTCTAGGATAAATGGATTATATTAATGACATTAGATAAACGTTGGATGAGATTTTTAGATCAACAAATAATGAACGCTTTTTACGATGCCGCTCTACCAGAAGATCAAATGGACGCTGAGCTTGGCAAGGCGCTCGAGTATAAGACAAAGAATGGTTGCGGACGTAGAAAAAAGACAAGTTTACTATTTCAGAGTGAAATTAGATCAGGTTTTTTAACCAAATGACTTTTAATTCCCAACTGAACAATCTACACCGATTAAAATAAGAAAGCTAAAAAAATGAATCTATCTAAACAAATGCAAATCATCAAAAATTCTGCTAAATTTACATTCGCCAACAAATATAAATCATATATATAATTTGCATATATTTAAAAATCAAACATTTATAAAATAACATATATAAACAAATGAAAATACAAAAAAAATGCTAAAATGTACACTGGCTTTCAACAATAAACCAAAACATTTGGCGGAAACGTAATAAATTCGAAACACCTAACGTATCTAAAACTTAACAAAAGAGAATTAAGATATTAATCATCAGATCTCAATTGATTTAATATATATCGCCTAAAATATATATTTAAAAAGTACAAATAAAATTATAAAAGTAAACAGATATTCAGTACCCCCACCTTTCTAAAAACTAGAGAAATTCCGATGATCAAACTCGCTAATTTTTTCAAACTACCTAGAAACTTAAAAGAACCATTGAACTAAAAAGCATTGAGCGTTGATTGGCTAATAAACTCAATGTTCAATTACCCGAATACAATCACTTGGTAATATAGAACAATCAGTGGGTGAATAAAACAAACACGATATAAATATTGAGACGTATTTTATCGCAGATGAATCTTAAAGCTTATGTTTTGGTAGATTTCAATTTACACCTCTAACTCCATTCGCTCTATGCAACTTTACCACTATTATATATTATTAACAGAACCTATTTAAACAATATAAAATATTTTTTTCAAGCAACAACGCTCTTCCTCAGTAAGGATAGTAAGGACAATAGAAATTTGATGTATTTGCGAAAAGAAACATTCGCATCTTAATGTTTTCATTTGCTATATATAAATGGCGCGTTATTGTTTTGTATTAATTTATGCCTAATAGACTTTGTTATTATTGTTTGTGTAAGAGAATTGCTCGATGTAAATATTCACATGTAATTCTACTGTCTTAAAAGCTTAGGCTCATAGTTTTCTTAAATACCATTTTTGAGATTCCTCCCTTCAGTGTATTATATATATAGGTAGAATGATCCAACACAGTATTAGATCTCTAAAGAAGCGGTCTGGTAGATTAAATTGGCTAAACCGCTGGGAGGGTTCACCACTGGTGAGCCGAAACTTTCCAATATATACTTTTCATTGCATTAAGGACAGTAGAAATTTGATTTATATGTGAAAGAAACATTCACGTCTTGATGTTTTTATTTGCTATATAACTATATAGAAAGGTAGAAATAAAACGTTTTTTTTAATTCAAATTGTAGAATATATTTGCTACAAGGTCTTACATTAGGTCTAATATAGATTCCAAATATCCAATTATAGTAATGCATTGAAATAAAACGGGAAAAATAAACAAAATAACACAAAGAGCTTTTTAAATGGTATAATCCATCACGTACAGAAACTGCTAAATAAGAATTGTTTAATCAAACAAATGCAATTTTATCAGAAAAATAAAAAATATAATTCAACTTATACAAAGTGGAAATCGCCATTAGGCCTAGCATTCGTTCCAATTATATATACTATTGACAAATATTTCGCCCATATACACGCAACTATTGGCAGTAAAGCAGACGCCTAAAATAATCGGAAGTAGATTTAAGAGATTTCATTTGTTCTTCTGTTTCTTTTTAACTGGGCAACGTGCCAGACGATCTAGATTATGATTAGTGTTAGGCGCAAACAGTCTTTTATTACCAGCCGATTATTTTAAAAAACATTCGAGAGTTCTATAATTTAATCTTTTTTTTTAAACAAAAATAAGAATACGCTTGGAGAGAAATCCTTTTATTTAACCCAATTGTAATATTTTAAAGTTGTTAATGTTTGGTGTGTTTTGTTTTAGTGTTATTTATTTTGGCGTTTTCAGTTAGTTTAATTTATTCTTTTGCATTCTCAAATATATTTAAAGATTTTTTTATATAAAGGGATACAATTTAATTAACTTTTATTGCGTACTGTTTATATAATTACCATTTGGTTTAATAATTGAAAATATACACTTGCTATAGAAGAAATTGAATCTCATAGAGGTACTTATATAAAATGTGACTTTTATTGAACACACACGGTGACTTTTATTGAACACACACGAGATAATCAAGTGTGAACAAAATTGCCTCTGTATCGTAAAAAAAAAAACAGACAACATCAAAATAGGAAACTTTCTTAAGTTTTGCCCAACAGCTGACCTATACACCCCTCTCTTTTTTTTTACTTTTACGCTTCAAAGTCAATTTATAATAAAGATACCTCATTGAATAATTTTTAATCATAGTATGTTTTAATTATACTTCCAATTATAAAGTAATTATTCGAATTATTTATAATATCACATTATAGATTTTATTTTATTTTATTTGACATATCGGACGCGATATCCCAGCTCGGGATACTTGCGCCTAAATACATTTTGGTAGATTATATACAATTCATTTTATACAATTTAATAACCGGACTAAAAACATAATTAAAACTTAAACGATGGCACTCTAAAACAGAAGAGAAAATCCAAAATGGATTACTTTATCAACCTATATACAACTCAATAACCGACTAAAAACACAATTAAAACTGAAACGATGGTTTTCTCAAACAGAAGAGAAAATCCAAAATAAATTATTTTAGCAACCTATATACAATTCAGTATATACAACACAATAACCGGTTAAAAACACAATTAAAACTGAAACTATGGTTTTCTTAAACAGAAGAGAAAATCCAAAATGAATTTACAAAAATTATTGAATTTTACATAAGTGTCTTTGTTATATACAAATTCACAAACCTCTTCGATGGGATAAAAATGATTACTTCTGTAGCTGTGGAATATCGGACATTCCATCAATAAATGCATTGAGTCTTGGTTTTCTTTTCCACAGAAACAGCTAGGATCATCCGTTGCCCCGATTTTCGACAGAAATTCTCCAAAATTACCATGACCCGTGACGAACTGTGAGTTATAAAAATTCGGACGAAAATAAAAAGGAATTCCAAATGGGAAAATTTTTCTGAATGTTTCATTAGTGTTAGCTATTGTTTCAGCCATTCTTGATTCTATGTAGTTATGAATTATAGTCGGGGCATGCGGTCTGAATACATTAATTTCTTCTTTTGATAAATTGGCCAAATCGTATTTTATTATCAACGATTCTATTTGATCTGTGAGAATAGGTATTTTTGCCAAACTATGAATACAATTTGATGAGGTCGTTTTATAGGCTCTCACTACCCAAAGAAGAATCTGATATTGCTGAGAGTTTAATCTTTGCTTACTTCTTTTATTAATAAATTTATACCATATTTCAGATCCATAGGTTAGTATTGGCCTGAAAAGAGTTTTATATAAAATTAATCTTTTTTTAGCATCCAATCCCCACATCTTCCCACAGAGCGAAAACAAAAGATTTTTCATACGGTTGATTTTACAAAGAATATCATTAATGTGGGGTGTGAAGTTAATTTTTGACTTAATTCTGTGATTAGAAAATTTTATACCTAAAATTTTTACCTCTTCCACTGGTTTTATTATGAAATTTGGAGTTCCCATTGGAATATTTTGTTTGCCGTGCATATGTATTAAGCCGGTTTTCTCCGGGCTTAGCTTTAGCTTATTTCTTGTACACCATTGTATTACATAATTTAAAGTTCTTTCTGTTTCATTTTTTAACCCTTCTATGGTCTTGTGCCAGCAAACAATCGAAACATCATCCGCATAACAGATTATTTCAGAATTTGGGGATGCGAAGTTGATCAACAAATCATTCAGGACTATATTCCACAATAAAGGTGATAATGGTCCGCCTTGAGGACATCCCTTTGATAAATATTTCGAAATTGTTGTATTCGAGAAGGTGAGACTTGTTTTTCTTCTCCGATTTAAAAATGATTGGATAATTTTTATAAGAACTGCTGGGACGTGGTCTTCGTCCATTCTTTTTATTAAGGCAGGCCACCACGCATTATCAAATGCACCACTTATATCAATGGCAATCAATGCAACCAATTCGTTTTGTTTGTGTTTCAGTATGGTCTCGGTTATTTTGTCCAATGCCGTTATTGTAGATTTTCTTTTCGTAAATCCATGTTGTCTATGGCTCAGTAAGTTATTATGATTATAACTAGCCGAGTGACCCGGGCAACGCCCAGGGTTTACCCAAAGGGCCTGCAGAGACTTTAAAAGTATAGATGATGGCTTAAAAATCGCAATGGGTATATTCAGATTTCCTAGAAGCAGCATTTCAAGTAAGGATAAGTAAAAATACTTTCTAAGTATAAATTCGTTAATTCGACCATGTTTTGATTTCCAGAACCTATGAAATTACAAACAGTAATTCGACAATACCGATAATTCGACCCCTTGCGATAATTCGACCTTGATTTGATTTCCCAATCTCTGGCC
Source organism: Cordylochernes scorpioides (assembly GCA_030710605.1). Lineage (NCBI taxonomy): Eukaryota > Metazoa > Arthropoda > Arachnida > Pseudoscorpiones > Chernetidae > Cordylochernes > Cordylochernes scorpioides. The sequence continues at coordinate 48,211,817 of CP092880.1, forward strand.
TATCAAATAACAAACGGTAATTCGACAATATTAATTATTCACCACTTCTGATAATTCAACCATTTTAAAATGCAAATTTCGACGATTGATGTTTACTTACAACTTTACTAAAAAAAAGGTATTATAGATGCGAGCAACGAAACATTTTGAACCCATATAATGCAAATTCATATCCTCACTTATAGGGTGTCAAGCCTAAAGGATGCGAATTCATGTCCCTGATTTCTAAAAATTAACATAAAATTGTAGGCTACCAACGCGAATTCGCGTCTACTGGGATCTTTTCCCATACCTTCTTGCCTATTTATCAGTGGGTTGGGTTGGGGGGGAATGTCAGCTGTCCCAATGTACCTGTAAAATGTCACATGCGACCGAGTTCAAGCAGCCATTATTTTTATTTATTTCAAGCTATATAGATTACATTAAAAGAAAATATCATTTTTTAAACATGTTATTATATGAACAACTCGATTTTCATACGGCCCACTGGACCATGTAACTCTGGAATCATAAGTGCAAAAACAGACATCCCTAAAGGACTCCTTTAAAATATCTTTATGATTCTTTTTTAATAATATTCTTAAACATTTTAAATTTTTTTTCATATTTATTAACTTTCAATATAGAAAATAAGATAACATAAAAAGGATAAATTCATTTAATGGACCTCACTAAAAACTGCATTTCTAGCCGAGTGACCTGGGCAAAGCCCCAGGTTTACCCTAAAGGCCTGTGAATGGGCAGGATAACCATATGTGTGCCATTGCAAAGATCCTAAATCAATGTATAGAGCACTGGGGAAAATAGTTTTTTTTTTTTTTTGCTTATCCCTAGTACACGTGGTACAGGCCATGATAATCATGGTGGGTAGTTAGCGACTGCTTTTACTGTAAGCGCACCACATGTCTACACATGTGAAAAGCAGTTTGACTTTGCACTTACAAATGCCAGAGCCCCGTTCGGTTACTTGCACTCGCTGGTGGGGTTGGACTTTTGCAAGAATCGGGGGCCATTGGAGCATTTTTTTTTTTTTTAAACAGAAAAAAGTGCCCAATGCGGGAATCGAACCCGGGTCCTAGTGGTCGAAAACCAAACGGTTTACCCAGCCTTCCACCGACCAAAAGTCAAAATAATAATAAATATTTTATGAATGAACAAATAATACAAAAAATTGCTTTCAGGTGAGAAACTATAGGGATTGGTGAAAACTTTAAAAAATTATATTGAAAAAAAAAAAAGAAAACAAATATTAAAAGAAAATTCAATACAACACAACTATATAGCAAATACAGCCATTATTTCTAGCCGAGTGACCCGGCAACGCCCCGGGTTTAGCCTAAAATCATGTGAAGCGCTAGATAACCAAATGTGAGACATTGCATAGATCCTGAATCAATGTATAGAGCACTGGGGAAAATAGGTAAATAAAGACCAAAAATCAAAATACTTAATTATAAATATTTTATTAGTGAACAACTAATACAAAAAAATCCTTTCAGGTGAGAAACTATGTTGTTGATGTTTCTTATCCCCTTGTGTAAAGATTACACGAATTCCATGATCTCATGGAATGGGGTATAGGGGTGCAGCTTTCGTTGATCATGGCACCATGATCCAGGCACACTTTGGTGAAAGTCTGACTTTGCCTGTGATTTGAGGCCATTCCAAATATGGAAGCCTTTGTTTCTGACTCTAACATGAGCACAGACGCAGCTCCTCCGTATCCCTGGAGTGGAACCATTGCTGAGGTCCATCAACTGGGTCAGTTGAACTCAGGATTTTTAAAGAGGGAGTGTCCCTCCTGGTTACAGCATCAAGTCTACCAGAACAAGACTTGATACAATCGTGTAGAGAGTTTACTGTACCTCCCAACAATGTCCACTGCACCACAGGCCAGTTACAGAGGGGTAAGCATGGGAGGTGTGAGAAACTATAGGCATTGGTTGATGAGGCACAATTTGGATTGTAGATTATAAACAAAAGGTAATAAGACCAAATCCAAATATATAAATAGTGTGTGACGTTTCGGTAACAGCGTTGTTACCATCTTCAGACAAAAGTACTGAATGGAAAAAAGGAGCCTACAGCACCCGGTGTTCCCAGGTGGTCACCCTCCCAAGTACTGACCGAGCCCGACGTTGCTTAACTTCGGTGATCGGACGAGAACCGGTGTTTTCAACGTGGTATGGCCGTAGGCCATAGTACTTTTGTCTGAAGATGGTAACAACGCTGTTACCGAAACGTCACACACTATTTATTTATTTGGATTTGGTCTTATTACCTTTTGTTTATAGGCATTGGTGAAACTTTAAACAAATTTTTTGGAAATGAAACAAAAAGTAAAAGAAAACAAATCTTAAAAGAAAATTAAATACAACACAACAATATACCAAATTAGACAACATAAAAGGCATACATTCATTTATTTGAAATGAAAAAAAAATTAAAAGAAAACAAATCTGAAAATAAAATTGAATACAACACAACTATATAGCAGATAAGACAACATAAAAAGGAAAAATTCATTTAAAGGACCTCATTAAAAACTATATTTCTAGTTTTATAAATACGTGGGTTCAACTTTACCCGTATGCTATTCAAAGTTCGCACACGTGAAAAAGCCACATAGAGCTGTCCATGAGTAAACACGGGCTCATGTAGCAAGAGACCCACTCTAGCAAAGGTTTGGCCTTGAGCCTTATTAATAGCCATGGCAAAAGCCAACCTTAGTGGAAACTGACGCCTCTTCAGAATGAAGGGAAGGTTGGTATCTGAAGGAGCCAAAGATATTTTTGGCACCAATACAGTTTGTCCAACTTTGGTCCCTGTCAGTATTTGTGCTTCTAGGACATGAGAGCGCATGCGCTGGATAACCATACGTGTGCCATTGCAGAGACCCTGCTTAGGATTCAAATTTCTAAGGAGCATAACAATAGCACCAATCTTAAGGTTTAACCGGTGTGGAGGCATTCCTGTGGGAGTAAGGCTATTAAGGAATTCAGTAGGGTAGTTATTTTGTTCCTCCACATTCTCACACTCGACACTGTCAACACTGAGAAAACACTGACTCCTGTTTGGTAAGCGATCCAAAACTTTTTCATTAATCTCTAATGAATCTGTGTTTTTTGGCGTTAAAATCACAGACTGGCTAAGGGCGGTAATATCACCATAGGAAGAACCAAATATTTCCTGCACCAGGTCAACCCCATGAAAGATACAGCTTTCTGGAAGAGAAATGAGGCCCTGTTGGTCTGTAGGTAGATCACCATCACCAACTTTAAGTAACCATTGAGAGAAGCTCTGTGCATCAATACCTGCTCGCATATTCTGAGTAAGGCGCAAGATCACAAACAATGGCCATAGCTTGCTTTGCTTAATGCAAGCAGCAACAATTTCAGCTCTTGAAGCTCGAGGTACCACAGGTAGCACTTGGCGAAAGTCACCTCCAAGAACAACAACCTTTCCGCCAAAAGCAAGGTCACAATGCATAATGTCCTTTAGGAGACGATCCACAATTTCAAGTGCTCTGTAGTGGGCCATAGGAGCCTCATCCCAAATAATTAAGGATGATCTACGAATAAGCTCAGCCTCAGAACTATTGGCCGAGATCGCAGCTACAGAATTCTCAAGCAAGGGAATCGGCAGCTTAAACCTGGAATGGACAGTCTGGCCACCTGACAAAAGGGTAGCCGCTATTCCAGTGGAGGCCAGCGGAATGACAATTTTTCCAACGGCTCTAACACAATGAATTAGGGTGTTATAAACATAAGTCTTGCCCGTACCACCAGGCCCATCAATAAAAAAGCAACGTGGATTTACATTGAGGGAATCAACAATTGTGTCAACAATTGACTTTTGATCTGGTGTAAGGGACCTATACATTTCTGTCCCAATTTGCAGCTCTGCATTAACATCAAGGTGATCCTCTCCTGAATCAAGAAGTGGGGTTAGGGGTGCAGGAAGTCCATAATGGTGGCAACTGAGGCGATTTTCTCTCAGCTGGAATTCAAGCTCTCTGAGAGTCATCTGTTCAGCAGCTGCGTCAGATGTTGCACGAGAAAAGTCCTCACTAAGATACCCCTTGTATTTGGTCCACAGTGATACAGGGTTGGTAGGATTATTGTAGATGAGAATTGTCGCAAAGAGCTGCCGCAGTTGACAAGGCATTTGGAACAAAGCCGCCTCAGCTAAGCATGCATCCCATTCAGAATCATCAGCCAATAATCCACGGCGCTGGGCAGCCTCTTTAAAAGTGGAGCAAACAATATCATCCACAGTTCGCAAATCTTCAAAACTCTGAGCACCTGCAACATGTAATAGTAGAAGCCGGAGGTGGTAACGCTCAGAATCTTTAGGATTCACTGAACACATACGTCCAATGCACAAAGCCCCACCCCGAACTCTAGCACTCCATTGATTCTGCCTGAAAACATAAGCGGAAGGTATGTCTCCATATAAAAGTGATCTTGCGGATACATTAACACAATTGAGCTGAAACCAGGCAGTCAGAGTTGTGCGTCTGCGTGAGGCATTTTCAAGAGCCTGTTCTTCACTACCTTCAACAAAATAGACAGATTGAAAATTAGGTAGATGAACAGCTAAGCGACATATGGTATGCGAGTGAGCATGCAAGCGATATTCAAACATTCGCCACATTGCCTCAGGAGCACTTACATACCGAGCGTCAAGAAAGTTTTTGATTTCATTATGTGCCCTGCTTTCCATATCTAATTCTCCAACAGACACTTCCACCTCAGCCCTGTCGTGTCCCTTATATACATACTTGAAAAGATATTTGACACTTTTCACAGAGGCACAGACCTCCACATTAATGTGAGCATTGAACCTAACCAGCAGATAGGGGTTATAGGGAACAACCCAGCGGTTATCCACCTCGTGAGTGCCCACAACTAATGTCTGGCCGTCATCTCGACGTCTGTAGCGAGGATAGCCATTATTGTTAGCCTCAGTCAGCTGCAGGAATGATTTAGGGAAGTCTTTAGTACACTTGCCATCAGACATGCATGGTGAGTGAAGATTGAAGTTTCCACAAGGACCATGGATCATATGTTTACGAACCATGTCATACAGCTGAACCTGCATAGTAGGGCTAGGAATTTCTGCACAAACCAATCTGTCAATGGCATCCCTGTCTCTAGGCTTGTCTTCTTCTCTAAGCATAAACAGCATGTGGGCATGCGGTAAACCGCGTTTTTGGAACTCAACAACATGCACCCGAGCAATGACCACTCCCAATACATGCTGACTAACAATCTCGTGCAGTAATTGTTGTAACTTGAGATTGAAAACTCTAGCCACCAGATCCGGTCTATCAGAAGGATTCTGGTTAGGAAGAAGATTTTCAACAATGTCAGTCCAACGTGGGTTACAGGTAAATGTCACGAATAGGTCAGGTCTTCCAAACTTTCTAACAATGGCCATAGCATCCTGATAGTTTTGTTGCATGGCCCGGGAACTCCCAGGAAAGGAAGATGGAAGAATAAAAATACGGCCTATTCGCACACCCCGAGAATGTTCCTGCTCATGGATATAATCCATCAGACCTTGATATAACTCCACCCTAAGCAGGGACTGATTTTGGCGAATATAGTTCAGGCGATTGCCCTTTGTTTTAACATAGGCATCAACAACATATTGCTGAAATAGTCTCCTGCCATAGTGAATGGGCGAAAAGCCAGGTCTGATGGCCAACCTATAACTATAGAACTGAAGCATGGTAACATGGTTTCTAGTGCTTGTGCGCATGTTTTCTTCATGTAAGATTCCTATTGCCCAACCAGGATCACCGGCAGGAAATAAAAGAGGGTATGTCATTGGGTCACAGTTAGGATTAAGTGGAGAAATACGCACTAAACCACAATCATGCGGAAAAACAGCAATATCTCTGTTAGAAGGTACATGGCCATCTTGATCAACAAAAATGGCCGCAACTTCACTTACACTTGGGGCATTATATCGGCGAAGATCTCTACAATGATTTTGCCGGATGAGCATCTGAACCTGACACATTTGCCGGTTCTCAATGCGAGCCCGGTGTTCCTCAGCTAGTTCCACCTGGTGCATCTGCCTATAAGCAGAAGTATACGGATTCACACGCCTAAGCACAGAATCCAAAAGAGTCAATATACCAGGATGGCATTCCAAAGGCCTAGATGCTGCAATGCGTGTATTATTCGCAGCCTCAGAATCCAAAATATAAAGTTGGGCATAAGACGGGGCTCTGTTTCCATGAGGATGAAGGGGCCCAGTCAAATGATAGATCTGTCCATGGATTCTATAACAAAAAGGCCCCTGTTCAGAAAAGACATCAACCTGCGCACCCATGGAGGCAAATGCCAAAGAGCTGTTGTAGCTCCGAATGTTGGTCTGGAAGTACTTAGCCTCCACACTGTTTGAAGTCATCAATTCCATCATTTCATATGGAAAGGAGGACAAAGTAGGAAGAATAACTTTCCCTTTGTGGCAGCAGGAGCTACCAACAGTTTCGCCAGGGAAATGAAGGGCTGAGCAGTAAGGGCAGACTATATCGAGGCCCCCAATAATATATTCAGTGGGAACAGGAGAAATAGGATTAGGGGCGTTGTTCCCGCGGCGAGTCCTATAAGCGAGTCTTCCACGGCCTCTGCGAGGCATGATACAGAAGCCGCTGAAAAAAAAAAAGCTAAACTAAAAACCAAGTTGAGCAAATACATGTCAAAATAAATTTAATGTAAAAGATCTCAATATAAACAACATATTAAATTGCACAGTGCAAAAATGTAGAAAATTATATGTATCATATAACATTTTATCATATAACAAATTAAGTAATCAACAATTGATTATACAAATAAATAATTAGCCTCTTATTGAGAAAAATAAAGATGCCAAAGACATTATGAAAGATACTGCAAAAAAGAATTATGAAAGATACGGCAAAAAAGAAAACCAGACACAAAAAATTGAGCAAAATGTAAAAGTAAAAACTATAACAAAGAACCCACAAATTAATTTAATCAGAAATACAAAAAAGACGCTGAAAAAAAAAGGTAAAATAAGAACCAAGCAGAGGAAAACTATAAAACTGAAAGCCAGGACAGGCATAAAAAGAAAATTCCAAGCATGTGAGGAAACAATTGATGAAAAAAAAAATGTGCAAATAATATGTATATAAAAAAGCAAAGCCCAATTCTAAACCCAAATATTTTTTTTATGAGAAGAACATCAACATATTGCATGATTATGGCAGTCCATAGCTTCCCTGACAAAAATTCACCAAAAAAGTTAAATATTCCAAAATAAGTAAGGCATTTTTGCAGCCCCCCTGACAAAAATTCACTAAAAGAGTTAAGTATCCAAAAAAATATTTTGGTATATATATTGCTAAATGTGTAACAAACATGTATATGAAAAAGCAAAGCTTAATTCTAAGTTTCAATATTTTTTTCAATATACAGAAGAAATAAGACACAAAAATGGAGCTAAATTCAAATGAAAAACTATAACAAACAGTTATAAAAGATAATTATTATAGAATAAAGTAATAATTCAATCTACAAATTGAAAAATGTATATATTTAAATGAAAAACTAAGTTTCAATATTTTTTTAAATAATATACAGAAGAAATAAGACACAAAAATGGAGCTAAATTCAAATGAAAAACTATAACAAACAGTTATAAAAGATAATTATTATAGAATAAAGTAATAATTCAATCTACAAATCGAAAAATGTATATATTCAAATGAAAAACTATAACAAAGTACTTACATAAGCAAATTAATCAGATATATATATTATTTCAAAACAAATTTCTACGGAATTTCAAAACAAATGATTGATGATGATAAATGCAAAAAATCTACGATTGTAAAATAGAGTAAATTAAAAAATAAAAATAACTGTTAACATTAGGAAAATAAAAACAGGCCTATGACACGAAGAAAAAAATAACGAAAATTTTGGTATATAGATTGTTATGTGTAGTTCAGAATCTTCGGAGGAGATAGCTCAGGACTTTACAATGGAAAACTCTGTTACGGTATTATCTATATAGATAATTGATTATTTTATTTTTAATGATCGTTTCAAATAATTTTGAGAAATTTGATGTTAGTGAAATTGGGCGATAGCTATTAATTGCTTCGTAGTCAGCTTTTTGCGGTTTCGTAATAATTTTTAATACCGAATGTTTCCAGCTTCTAGGATAGTAACCCAGCACCAGACACTCATTAAAGAGTTTGACTAAACTGGGTAGGATTGATAATAATGAGTGCTTAATCATATAATTACTCACGTTATCTGGACCAGGAGCCTTTCTGATATTAAGATTCGAGCACAAATCCTTTATTTCCTTTTCAGTAATAAAAATGATTTCCCTGTTGGTAAAACTTGGGATGTGATTTCTAATTAAAGTGTGTTCTTCATTGTCCAACCGCACATCATCATCAGGAAAAAATGCTGTTAGCATTTCCTTCATCTTTTGCTCTCTCATGCATTCTGCAGTTTTATTCAGTAATGGTATGCCCACTTGAATATCGGCCGATCTTAACCGTTTAAAAATCCTGTATGCATTCCCGAAAGCATTCGTAGACTCATTTTCTTCAATAAATATTTTCCACGACGTCTTTTTTGCTCTATTGATGGCTCTTAAGTATTTATTTCTTGCCGCTCTGTAAATACTCGGATTCAGGTTACCCCCTCTATAATACAAATTCCTGAGATAATGTAAATGTTCTTTTAATTGTTGAAGCTCTTTATTCCACCAATTTTTGGAAGTAGTCGTGTTTATAGAGGTGTGATGCTTGACGTCGAGAGAAGAGTATGCAGCTTCAATTACTAAATTTGTCAATTTGTTTACCACATTATCAATATCTTCACAATTGACAATGTGCTTAGAAGCTGAATTTAAATCCAGTAAATCCGAAGGCGAAATACTCTCAGCAAATTTGGTCCAATTCGCCGATTTTTCTCTGAATTTCCATGTCGATGTCTGTCTATTATTGTTTGCCAAGTTTATCATATTGAAGATATCAAAAAGTATTGCCAAATGGTCTGAGGTAACAGAAAGTGCTGAGGTTCTCCAGTTATGTATAAGACCAATGGAATGTTTATTAGAAATTGTCAAGTCGATTATGCTAGCATTTCTGCAAGTTGGGATTTTAAGATTATGAACAAATAGATTCTGCTCCTCGATAATAGACTTTAGAATGTATCCGTTTTTATTTGTCGTTGAATCGAACCAGAGTGGATGTCTTGAATTGAAATCTCCACAAAGGATAATTGGGAGTTGACCAAAGGCCTCAAGTATTTCTGAGATGAATTGGATATGAAATGCAGCCATTGAGTTTGGGTGTATATAGATATTGGCAATAACTATTCTTTTCCCGTTGAAATAGAGAGAGATCGCTGTACAGAAGGAATTTGTAAACCTGTTAATTTTCTCATATATTATGTTGCGGTTCAAAATAATAGTAGCAGTATAAATTTGCCTATCTGTGCTAGAATATACTATTCGTGAATTCTTGCCAAATTTCACTGTATCATTGCACATGTATGGTTCTTGTAGAAATATGATGTCAGGAAGATCGTCTGCGATTGTCACACCTAACTCACTAGTTGCCATCATACTTTTCCTTGCATTAAATTGTATACATCTGATATTGTTATCATTCATCTGAATGGTATTGATACACGTCAGAATCGCTACGGACCTCCACCAGAGTTTCCTCTGGCTTCGTCCTGCCCAGGCATAGTTCACCATCTTTCGGGTCCCAAGGCATTATAGATGTTAGGTAAAATGATTCAAAGAGATTTCTTAAATTTTGTGTAATAATATTTAAGTATATAAATAAACATTTCCAACTATAAATAAAAATATAATAAATTAATAATTAGAACATAGATTTATAGCTATCAGATGTAGCTCAGTTAGTAATTTTTTACATATTATATTGATACTTTTATAATTGTTTGTTTCAAATGAGAATGTAATAAAATTTATTTAAGGTAATAAGTACTTTTTCTCTTTTTTTACCCACAAAAATACCCACAATAGAGAAGTTAGAGATATAAATGCTACAATCGATAAATATATGTATAATTTCCTGATAATAAAACAGAGTTGTTTCTTTTTTCCTAAAAATTTAAAATGTGTGTTATATCCTCAATAGTAATAAAACAGAAAGTAAATATATGTGTTAGGTTTTTTTTATTATCATTATTATAGTAATCTATATGTTAGGTTTTATTTTGTATTATTATTATTGTATTTTATTAATTAATTATAATTCATATTCATAGAATTTTATTGTTACTTATCATCATTCTTTTTGTTGTTTTTTTTCTTCTTCTGTTTTCTTTTGTGTTATATATACAACTAAATCGTATTAAATCGTAATGTAATTCCCTTTTGTTGATTGAAATAAATCGAATTGAATCGAATTGAGTGAGCTCGTTCTTTCTAGAAGAAACTTCAAAGAAAACGTGCTAACAATATGAATAATGAACACTGATATATAAATTATAACAGAAAATTAATGAATAAAGAAAAAGGCATCTTCTGATCGGGCAACTGAATGTTACTGGTGTCTTGTGCCATCTGTCGGAATGATTATAAACTATTCTTTGATTTTTAATTATTCCAGAATTGGAAAATTACTTATTCCGACAAATGGCGTTTGCTAAGACACGCATCTATAAATACTTCCCCGCGTGGAACTGAGGAGTGTTCAAGAAGACCTTTTCTGGAGGAGGACTCTCTCAAGGTAGGGAAGCCTTCCTTGCTGAAGAAATTTGTGCACATATACTTCTATATATATTTCTCTACATTCTATCTACACGTTATTTATTTCTTTATTATATATTGTTGCCTCAAGTTGCAACTTTTCAGGGTCGTCGACCTTGGTTTCCTCCTTCTTGGTGTTATACACGTTTCCCGAGCGGGTTTCCATACTCAAAGCAAATAAATAAAAGTAAATAAAAATAAATTACCTTTTAAAGTTATTGTGTTTATTTATTCGTTGTCTTCCTCGTAGGTCGTGATCCGTAGTCTTGGTCCAGGTCCTCTCTCGCTCCAATAACTAATCAAGATATATGTACAATAAAATATTACAAAAGAGGAATGAAACTATTAAAAGGAATGATGATAATCTAAATAATCCGTTTTGAATAAATATTAAATATCATAGAATATTTTCAATAAATTTAGGGCGCAATAAAATTAATGCCACAATATTATACTTATTAAAAGAACAAACTAAAACCTTCCGCAAAGGGTTTCTTTTTATTATAATATACGCGAGCTTTCGCGGCTTTTAAAAATGTATTTCTGATATGTAAATACATTTTTAAAAGCTGCGAAAGCTCGCCTATATTATAATAAAAATAAACTCTTTGCGGAAGGTTTTAGTTTGTTCTTTTAATATTTGTAGCGCAATATATATTTCGTTAACTTCAAATATTATACTTTACTATAATGTTATTTGTCTAAACGTCGATAGAACAGAAAATAGCTTCTGGCCCAAATTGCCTCTCACATGTATGAAATATGAATACCGGCAAGTGAACCTCCATCTTCAATATAAAAACACATAGTAATATTTGAATTTGTAACAATTACATTTACTGGAAATGTGTTCATTTTCAATAACAGAATCAAATATTATCTCTACAGATCTTACTGCAATGATGAAAGTTATTGAATGAACGTGCTCAACAGTGATGATTCCTCTCAGCGGTTTCGCCAAATTGATCTCCAGACCGCTCTACTATTGTAAAATAAATAAATTAGTTTTGTTGTATATTCTGCATTTTTAAGGAAGGCAGCTTAGGTGTGTTTAGGTAACCTATAAGCTTATATCCATAGTTTACTAAACACCCCTAAGCTGTCTTCCACAGAAAATGCAGGGTATATAACACTACCAATCCAATACAATATTAGAGCGGTTTGGAGATTGATTGGGCGAAACCGCTTAGATGATTCAACACTGATGAGCTAAGTCCTCTCATTCAATCACTTTTATCTTTGCAGTAAGGTCTGTAGAGATCAAAATTGATGATAATATTAAAAAGAAACACATTGCCAGTAAATTTAATTGTTAAAAATTATTGATAGATGGCAATTCAATTTATATATTTAGGAATATTTGAATTGATAACAAACTCCATCAATATATATATATATTTTTATTTTCATCAAAATAGTAAATTCAGAGGCCTGGTATATATCCAACTCACGTATTCCACGGTCAAATTTATGATAATCACTATCTTTAACCCTAACTCTATATCCTGGTCAAATTTCATCAAGCTACATAAAATATTTGGGATTTATATTTGATTCAAACTCACATTTCAATTTTATTTATTCTTCTCTATAATAATATTTTATTTTAATTTTGAATAATTTTATTTTATTTGTTTCTTTAAATTTCAAAATCCAGTGTAGTTATATCAGAATATCAAGTAAATCGTGTTTAGCAATTCAAAAATTTTCATTTCTGAAAAGATGTTTTAGTAATTAAAATATAGTATATTTGTGTTTATAAGATTTAATTATAAAACATACCTAAAAAATGGTGTTTTGCTATTGAGATGTTAATAAAACTTGTACCTGATTTGCTTTATGTTTTTACCATAATAATTCCTCATATACTACTCGTATACTAAACTTCTTTTTGAATTATCACTAATAAAGGTTAGGAGAACATGATAATAATGGTTGACAACTTCTTTGAAAGTAAGTACACCCTGATATCTACATATGTAGAAAGAAGTACGACATTTTAACTTAAAATTGCGAAGAAGCCCTGTTTGGATAGTTGCACGCACTTGTTAGGTTATTAATTCAACTCAATTTGCAGAATTATTTTGAATTTTATAGAAAACTAAGCGAATGACCCGGCTTCGCCCGAGAATTCCTCCGAGTGCAATTTCCTTCATACTGAAAGTACATCGAAAATAAATAATAGAAGTGCCATAAACAAAGGCCAGAACGAAAATTAATAAAATATACGAAAGCCATTGTTTACATACAGTAACGCTAATTTTGTAAAGTTTTTTTTTTTTAATTGCATTGTGTGCACTTACCGTAACTTTGTAATATAAATTTATCTCTCAATACTTTTGTAAAAAAAGTGACACTCGTATAAAAAGATATTTAAAAAAAAGTACGCAAGCAACTTGAAAAGAAATGCAGAACGCTCATTGGTCGCTTAATTGGCCTCGTGTTGTTACTTCGCCTCGTATTTACTCCGCGTAAAAAAAATGTTCTTCAAATGAAAAAAGAAATAGCCAAAAATACTAATCAAAATGTAGCCGAAATTTTTCCTCAGGTTTATAAAAAGCGACATGCAAAATTTGGTACCAATTGGTTCAGTAGTTTTTGAGTTTATCGCGAAACAAACAGACATTGACTTTTATATATATAGAGATTACTAAATTTCTTTGGAAAGCTTTTATTTAGAAATTAACTCTTTTTTGGATAGTTTTAATTGAATAATTTTCTAATATATTGCATATTATCATTCCAAAATATTCCTTAAAACTTTCTTCAATCAGTAAATTGTTTTCTCAAATAAACACAATACACTTTGATTTCATTTAACTAAATTTGCATACCAACCCTTTGTACATATTTCAATTGTGTTGATATTTTTTCTCTTTTCATCTAACTAACTTGTATACTAATTCTTGTACATATATCAAAATCTTTATTTTCTTTCAAAATTTTGTTTACCTTTAAAGTGCAAGTGTCCCTAGGGGGAGATAGCGCTCTAAGTCGAAATAAAAAAGTGAGGTTAGACATTTCCAAAATAGGATGCTAGAATTGGAGCAAGTTTTTATTCAGAAAAGGTAACCAATTCGAGATGCGATCTCGAATTTTGACTATTAAATTTCAACGTTTATACCACTAAACAACCTCTAATAAACATGAATACAGTAAACCACACGTAAACTTCTATCCGATGAACAACCATATTTTATCGTACAACTTAGTAAAATCTTAAACATAACTTGACTGTAAAACGACGTTTGACAAATTTTACCGCAAATGTTTCATTTAAACGAAATATATTACGATTTTTCGTTCAAAAGAAACATTTGCGTTAATACTTGTCAAACGTTGTTTTACAATCATAAGCCGAATTATATTGTATTACAACTTGACTGATATAAATAAATTTCCAGCGAGATATAGAAAGCTAGACAAACTAGCGGTGGTAAAGGCAAGGTGTTTGGTATAAAAATGTCAGTGAAATTTTAAAGAGACATTTATAAAATCAATATTCAAAGCGAATCTAATGAGTTCAAGTCCAGTCGCGCGTAAGGGCTGTGTACAATTAAATATTTATTTTAAATATATGTATTTGGTATAAATGCCTGTAGAAGTGTTATTAAACTCGAGGGTTTTCCAATTATATTTGATTATAAAAAACCTTTTGAGAAAGAGTATATATAGTATTAAAATATATTTATACAACTTATTCGAAATGGAGGAATGAGAGTTTTTGTGTGAAAATATCAAGCCTTACATTTGGTTTCACCTATTCATTTTGGTTATGGGAAGCATCCTTTACGAAAATCAAATGCTTCTAGGATTCTATGGTTTGCGTACTGAAAAAATAGTTTAATATTAGCTTTGAGTTTTTGATTATCTCAGTAACACTCAAATAGATATTTGAAATTTATTATTAATTTTATAGAAAATTATTATTTATATAATATAGTAGTATAATAATATATAACGCGTATGATTCTTCAAAAATAAAACAATAGTGAACTCTCCCAATGGATTCACCACTGATGAGCTAGACCCCACCATTAATTTATCATTGCATTAAAGGCAGTAGAAAATTGTTTTATTTTGAAAATAACAATACGCGTCTAAATAATTAAAATTTCTTAAAACATATGTGCATTATATTAATATTATATTTACTGTGAAAAAATAGTACAAATGTAATATTGTACTGGGATAAGGTGCATAAATTAAGGAAAAGGCATCTCCTTATCGTACAACTGAAAGTTGCTGATGGCTTGCGCCATCTATCGGAATAAATATCAACTATTCTCGTTGATTTTTAATTATTCCAGAATTGGCCAAATCAAGAATGGGTATTTGGCCAATTCTGGAATAATTAAAAATCAACGAGAATAGTTGATATTTATTCCGATAGTTGGCGCAAGCCATCAGCAACTTTCAGTTGCACGATAAGGAGATGCCTTTTTCTTAATTATATTTACTGTTATTTGCTTATATATACGATGCTAAAGTGAAAACTACGGTCAAGACATAAAATAAACTATGAACATAAACTTTTAAAAGGTCAGTCGAAATATATCAAACTATTAAAATGTTGCATCCACTAATTCTCTTCAGCGAAAACATCACAAATAAATGGTCTTTTCTTATTACAGTAAGGGCACATATAAACAATTTTTAAAGAAAGAAATATCGCAGGAATAGCACGGAAATTCGAATACAGATGGCGTGTTTATATATCGTTAAATCATTATTATTCATTTTATAAACACATACATGAACATACTTTTCTGTAATTGCCATTTTTTGAATGTTCCTGAAAGATGTATTACCTAAGGTTCAAGGATTTGTTGTATCATTTAATATTAACGTGTAATTATAATAGGTAAATTTGGCAAATAATTATAAGAAAACCTAGAATAAATAATTACTGATACGTTTATATTCGTGAAAAATAGTAAAAAAGTGGAGTTGTACAGGGACAGGTGGATAAATAAAAAATTACATCCCCTGATCGTGAAGCTAAAATTTGCTGATGTCACAAGCCATTCCTGATTTATTAAATGAAATATGAAAAAGAAAATCAACACCATTTTTCTATTTTTTCTTTATCTTTTAGCATGAAAAGTGTATTTACGCAATTTTAAATGATACCCATTTTTTGATTTATCAGGAAGCCTCTGGGAACAAACCCTTTGGACGTAGAGGTACAGTCAGCATCATGTTTACAAGAGCTAACAGCCCCACGCGTACATGGTTGACTTTTCTTGATTTATCAAGAGATTATGTTGGTAAAATATCTTTGGAACAAGCTAAATCAACGTTTAGTTAGTTTTTGTTCCACTAGATGGCGCTCTGCCATCTAAAATGTTCATGTGAGCGGTTAGGAATTGCTAATTTTATTTTAAATATTGATCAATGTAAATTATTAAAAGATAGTTTCAAAATTAGTCATTGCATTATTAACGGCAGTTTATCATACATGGTCACCATTTTTGAATCCAGTTTATAATAAATTCTTACAGTATTTATTTTCAAAAAAAATATTTCTACAGAATTTTATATTATCCAATTAGTTACTGAGTAAAACCTCCACTGAAAGACCCTTCTCAATAGAAACCAACTCCCTGAGCGACACTCTCCGTTAATTAAAAAATATTTAAACTTGCCCAAACTCCAATAAGAAACAACCTCCAGGAAAGACAAAGAAGAATAGAATATATTAAGGTGGGCTTCATTTCATCTTTCTAATAAATAAAAAGTGAAAGAATATTCAAAATGTAACAGAGAAATCTTAAATATTGATTAGGTTATGTTCTGTAATTAAATCTCTTTATTTAGCTCAAATGAACTTAATTATGTTCTATTCCAAGGAATTCATTAAGCTATCTCTTAATATCTCGCGATATATAAAACCTCCATCCCAAAATCCATCTCATTTCTTTATAAATAATTTGTGTATTTTATTTATGAAAATGGCGCAAATGTATGTGGTCATTACAATTTAGATTGTTTTCCGAATGAAACAATATGTCTTAGCGTTTATATTTGATTGATTTTGTAGACATCCATATAGAGAACACTTATACGCTAATTCGAACATCATACGGAATAAAGCAACAACCTATCGGAAAGAATTCTTTTCTCTTTCTAAGACATGCATTGTGACAGTTTAACTATCAAATCAAAGTTGATAGCTCAATCTGTCACAATATCTATATATGAATATATAATAGGACACGTTTACTGATAGCGTTTCGTTTTCGTGAAGTGCATCCTGAATCAAGGTTCCAAATGTGTGCATCCTCCTCTCATGGAATGTGAAGAAGAGTAGATCATTTCCGCTGAAGTAAACGCATGTTCAGTGTAAGCAGAACCATTCGTTACATTAGCATGTTCCCTTAAGTTATTTTTCCAAGATGATGAAGACTTAGTTTGCATATTATTTTGTGGATATTTTCATTTTGGTTAATTGTAGTTCGCTTTATCTTGACGATGCCAACAGTTTCTTGACATGTGCCCAAATTTTCCGCATGTATGACATTTCCCTTCAAATTTGCATGTTCTTTGTATCCCTCGGTCTTTTCGAGCTTTAAAAGCTTTTTCATATTGACCTTCTTTAGGAAATTCCATTGAGTTTAGCCTCATTTCTTACTTTTGAAGTGCCTGGAAACTTCCTCGAGACTCGCAGATCGTTGTGGTCGTAAAACCGCTGCTATATTTTCAAACTTTGGCAACAAACCTCTCACTACATGATACACCATTTCCCTTGGTGAAATAGGATGTTCAAAGTTAGCACTTCTGGATGCAATATTTCTGGCCCTGGTTATGTAGGCCTCAATGCCTTCATTATTTCTCATTTGAATACTTTTCAATTCAAGTCCAATGTCGATTATTTTATCTTCAATATTTCTAGTATGGATACGCTTCAATTCATCCCACACAGTTTTAGCATTTGTCTCTCCTATAAATATGCCGGCCTGCTCAGGTGACAAATTTACTATTATTATTCCAAACGCCTCATCATTTTTGTCCTCCCATTCTTTGAAAATTTCTTCTTCCTTTGAATCTGCCATTCCACGGTTAGGCTTAGGCGATTCGATCACCTTTTTGAACAATTTTTTGCTTCTCAAAATTGCTGATATTTTAAGCGCCCATATGTGGTAATTTGAAGATGTCAGTGACTCTATTCAATTCACCGAAAATTATTCTGCCTTTTTAAAATATATATATAATCGTACTCAACCTTTCTTTAAAAAAATCGGCTGTTTTCTTCTGACGCAATAACAATTAACCAGGCTCTTATGCTACCAGTTGTTGTATATTTTGAATTTTTAATTTAGCATAACAGCAGCTTATTAATTTAAACAAATTTATTATTCAAATACAAGGAGAGGATAAACAAACTAATTAACTTAACGAACGAAAAATTAAATTGAGCTTCAATATATTCCAAGCTATTACTACAACATAAACAAAAAAAAAAAACTTTGTCAAAAAGGAACATATTTGACATCACAGATTATTTTAAATTGATTTGTTTACCAAATTCAACAGATTGGAATTACCTTTTTATGCCTGCCCTGGCATTCGGTTTAATAGATTTCCTCTGCTTGGTTCTTATTTTACCTTTTTTTTTCAACGTCTACTGTGATGGCCGTGGAAGACTCCCTCCCCTAACCGCTAGGCGTGCTAATATGACTCGCCGCAGGAACAAAACCCCGATTGCTATTTCTCCTGTTTACTTTTTTACCAATGCCTATAATTTTTCACCTGAAAATATTTTTATTTTATTTGTTATTCAACAAACTATTATCAATTATTTTAGGTCTTCTCTTTTTTTACTTATTTTACTGGGGGTTGGTGGAAGGATGGTCTAAGCCGTTGGTTTTCGACCGCTACGACCCGGGTACGATTCCCGCATTGGGCACTTTTTTATGATTAAAAAAAGATGCTTCAATGGCCCCCGATTCTTGCAAAAGTCCAACCCCACCAGCGAGTGCAAGTAATCAAACGGGTTATGGCACATTTGTAAGTGCAAAGTCGAACTGCTTTTCACATGTTCAGACATGTGGTGCACTTACAGTAAAATCAGTCGCCTACTCTACCCACCATGATTATCAAGGCCTGTACTACGTGTATTAGGGATAAGCAAAAAAAAAAAACTCATTTTACTCATTGATCTACTACTCTGATTAAAATGTTTCGACACTTTGCTCATAAAATCCTGAAAACTCAATATATTTTCTCCCAGTTTGTGGCAAACGCAAGCGTCACGCATTCAAAAATCACGCGCCACAAAAGCGCGAGCAGCGGCTGTTCGAAGCGAAGCCATTTTCCCCGTGCTTCGATTTCGTTAGTCACCGAAATGGAGGATCAACGAATTTGCATCAAGTTCTGTGTGAAAAACGGATTCAAGGGTGCCGACATTTTTTGGATGTTGCAAACAGCCTACGGGAATGCCGTTATGAGCCGAAGACGAGTTTTCGAGTGGTACAAGCGCTTCAAGGAGGGTCGGGAAGAGACCGCCGACAACGAACGTTCCGGGAGATCGTCTACATCAACCACGCCTGAAAAAGTGGACAAGGTGTTGGAAGTGGTGCGTGAAGTCCGACGAATAACATTCAGGGAGGTCGCCGAAGAAGCAGGAATATCATTCGGGTCGACTCAATCGATAATGAAGGACAATTAGGGAGTGAGAAGACTCAACGCCGCGTTCTCGTTCCCAAAGATTTGACTTTTGATCAAAAGAACGCCCGGAAAAAAACGGCCAGTTTCAATCTCGAACCGACAACCGACGACCCCGAATTGCCGAAGAGGGTCATTACTGGAGACGAAATATGGATTTACGGCTTTGATTCGGAAATTACCCAACAGGCATCGGAGTGGCGCTTCAAAAATAAGCCGAGACCAAAGAAAGCGAGGAAGGCTCCCAGCAAAGTCAAGGTCATGTTGACGGTGTTCTTCGACTACTAGGGCATCGTTCATCATGAATTTCAACATCAAGGCTCTAAAATAACTGCTGACTCCTACCTGGGAGTTTTGAGGCGATTGAGGGAAGCGATCGGGCAGAAACGGCCGGAGCTGTGGAGGAGCAAGTCGTTGATCCTCCACCACGATAACGCGCCGGCGCACACAGCCCTCAAAATCTCGATGTTCCTGCAGGGCCACTCAACCTCTGTGCTCCTCCAACCCCCCTACAGTCCCGATTTGGCCCTCTTCGACTTCTTCCTTTTTGAAAAGCTCAAAAAAAGTTAAAGGGTCGGAAATTTTAGAGCCTAGAAGAGATCAAAGTGGAATCGAAGAAGGCCATGAAGGCGATCCCGAAAACAGACTACCAGAGGTGTTTTGCCGACTGGAAAAAAAAGGTGGCTGAAGTGCATCGTGGCCAACGGGAATTACTTTGAAGGGGACAATTTGAATTTGGTAGAATAATAAAGTTTTTTTAACTTATGAGCAAAGTGTCGAAACTTTTTGATCAGAGTAGTATACATACAATTATTTGCATACAATTATATACATACAAATATATGCATACAATTATATACATACAATTTTCTAAATTTTTGCACTGTGCAGTCTAATATGTTGTTAATTATAGAGTTTTCAGACAAAAATAAACCGTTGAAATTTGAATTTCATAATAGTTGAATTATCGAAAGTGTCGAATTACAGTTTGTCATATGATAGGCCGTAGGTCGAGACATCAAAAATGGTCGATTTATCGTGTGTTGAATTAATAAGGTTATATTGTATATATGAAAATAGAAATGTTGTTTTTAATGAGGTCTTTTAAATGAATTTATTCGTTTAATATGTTGTCATATCTGCAATATAGTTGTATTGTTTGCAATTTACTTTTTTTTTTCATTTCAAATATATTTGTCTCCTCTGAAATATAGTTTGTAAATTTATATTCTCATTTATTTTATAATATATATATATATTTTCATTTCCCAAATATTTATTTACACTTTCACCAATGCCTATAGGATCTTTGCGATGGAACACATATGGTGTTCTAGCGCATGTGCTCTCATGTCCTTGAAGCACATATACTGACAGTGCCCAAAGTTGAACACACTGTATAGTGTCTGAAATATCTTTGGCCCCTTCGGATACCAACCTTTGCTTCATTCTAGAGAGGCTTTATGTTTCACTAAGGTTGGCTTTAACTATGACTATAAAGAGGGATCAAGGCCAAACATTTTCTACAAGAGCCTGTGTTTACGCGCGGACAACTTTATGTGACTTTTTCAAGTGTGCGAACTTTGGATAGCATACATGTAAAGTTGAACCCACGTATATATAAAATGTAGTTTTTAATGAGGTCATTTAAATTAATTCCTATTATAAATCGTCTCCTCTGAAATATAGTTTGTAAATTTATATTCTGATTTATTTTATCTTTTTTTTTTCATTTCCAAAATATATATTTACACTTTTCACCAATGCCTATAGTTTCTCACCTGAAAGAAAAAACCTCCGCCTTTGCCGGTCCCAAGCCCGGATGAAAAAGGAGGAGGGGGAGCAGTAACAAGCTCAATAAAAAACCTGGGCTCAGCTGGCCCGCCTGATAGTACCTTGTAAGGGCTCCTAATACAGGATGAGCAGCATTTTTAAACCATGTTAGGAGCGGCTGCACATGGAGTCTGTTCCTCAAGTCAGAGGCGGTATTTCTTTTGGAGCTAAGTCGGCCTGCCACTGAGTAGTGCTCCCAGTCTTAATGACAAAGGCAGACGCATTCTACTTCACCCAATCATGATGGTTGTTAATTTCAAGCTTTACAAGCTTGACACCATAATATGATTGAGTGAAGATAAGAAAGAATAAGAAAAAAAATATTGTATTTTTTTTTGTAATAATCTATTTATTATCAAATAATTTGATTTTGGTCTTTATTCATTTTTCCCCTGCTCTATACATACATTTTGTACATTTACAATGGCAGCCGTTGTCTCTGTAATACCTTTTTAGCATTTAAGTTATATTTAAGCAACAATCAATTGTTGATATTTAAAATGGTCGAATTATCGATAGGGTCGAATTACAGTTTGTTATATGATAGGCTGTGAGTCAGGACAACAAAACATGGTCGAATTATCGATAGTGTTGTTTTTTTCACTCAAATAATATTTATTTATATCTAATGAATTTTATTTAATGTAATTTAATTAATAATTTATTTAATCCAATGTCTATAGTTTCTTACCTGAAATTGCTTACCAAACATGAGTCAGTGTTTCCTCAGTGTTAACAGTTGGAGTGTTAAAATGTGGAGGAACAAAATAACTCCCTACTGAATTTCTCAATAGCCTTACTCCCAGAAGAATGTCTCCAAACCAGTTAAACTCTAGTTTGGTGCTATTGTTATGCCTCTGAGTAGTTTTAATAATCCTAAGCAGGGTCTTTGCAAATGGTACACGTATAGTGGTATGAGTAAATCGAAGACTAAAATGCGGATGATTCCACATTCGCCTTTTCAGTGATACGCTAACCAATGCACGTTGGATTCTGTGATCATTGGACATGCGTCGAACCTGGAGGCTGTTGTTGGGTTCTGCGCTGTCGGGAGTATAGGAGCTCCATATATGCTTCCTTCCTGTGGTGAATCTGTATAAGACCGGTGGTCTTAATAAAGATGTATATATGTGTATGAAAAAAACAATAAAAAAATAAAAGATAAGTGGGTCAGGTGTTGATATTGAAAATTAAGAAGGCATTTCCTGACCACGAGCACATGTGAATTTTAGATGACAGAGCGCCATCTAGTGGAGCAAAAATAAACTAAACATTTATTTAACTTGCTCCGTGATATTTGGCCAAACCAATTTCTTGATAAATCGAGAAAAGTCATCCACGAACGCTTTCCGCGCTGTTGGCGCTCGCCAGCGTGGAGTAAGCTGTACCACTGCGACCAAAAAAGATTTGCCTAAATACGCTAAATTTGGCCTTAAATACCCATTTCTTGGTTTTTCAAGAAGCCTCTGGGACCAAAAATCTGCACACCCATCTAAAAAGCACATGTGCTCGTGGTCAGGAAATGCCTTCTTTATTTTTATGTATGTGTATGTTTTTTAGAAATTTATCATAGGAGGTTGATCGTACATCACTATGAATTCAATTCCCAAATGGTGAAAAACTCTAAATTACGAAGTCTCTCAGCTGTTAGTTGAATAAATTCACACGTCCACCACTAAAAATAAAGCCCCGAACAAATACAATCTGAACCAATTTAAATTTTTATTGCGACGTTTCCATGGCAACCAATAATCTCCGAGACTAATCCCAATTAGTGACTTGTGAAAATTAGGTTTTGGACATGGAATTTACAATTTGATATGTTAATACGTATTTTGAATAAGAAGAATTTCAAATAGCTCTTTATCCCTTTTCTTTTTTTGTAAAATGATAAATTTGGTTTCGGCATAATATTAAAAAGAAAATAAAGCAAATATTTCATCTAATTTCTGTTTCTTTTTTCAGAAATGGAGAATCTCTAGTGTTCCCTAATATCAAATTAGAAAACATTGGCAAATAGAAAGTGCATATGCTTTGATTTCAATATTGTTTGAACATAAAATAATTATTTTCAAATTCACTTCTCTCACTTTTTTTCTATACAATATAGGGGATAAATTGAGGTTTCTTTCGAATGTGAGGTAGTTTATAAAATCATAATTGTTCAGTCACTAAAAATAATATAAAATCACACACGAAAATATCCAATTAATGGCTGTCAGAAAAGCTATTTTTAGATTTTATTCTACGCTGACCCGATTTCATCTAATTCTCTTCTTTTTATTATCATTAGAAGTAGAAATAATGATGAGAGAGATATGATTTTTATACAAAAGGTTCAGGGCTTATTTTTAGAGTGGACGTGTGAATTTATTCAACTAACGGCTGAGTGACTTCGTAATTTAGTTTTTCACCATTTGGGATTCGAATTCATAGTGAATTTAGGATCGAACTCCTCTGAGAGATTTCTCATAAACACGTACATACAGCTTTATTAAGACCACCGGTCTTATGCAGATTCACCACAGGAAGGAAGCATATATGGAGCTCCTATACTCCAGGCAGCGCAGAACCCAATAGCTTCCTGCACAGGGACAGTTGGACCTGATTTGGTAAATGTCGATACTATGGAAGGCTTTCATGACGGTGGGTTCATAAGACCTGGAACTCTCCAATGAATTTTTTATCAATATATTTTTATCAGACTATTTTACAACTATAAAATGTACATATTAGACTGTTCATCGGACTAAATTTCATAATCGGGGTTTAAGAGACTATGTTGATTTGCCCTCCCAGACATTAATTCATTATAAACATTAAGATTATAATGCATCATCAATTTTTACAAAAATAAACTATTAAGCAATAATTTCTCTTTCTACTGTTCTCAAAGTCCAGAGTTTGATTAAAATTCACAACTAAGCTTCTTTCTCTATCTCTCTCAACTATAAAATGTCGTTCCAGAAAGTTCTTTTGTCAGTTGGAAGTTGATTCAGAACAAATATATCCACATAAACCAATATTTTATTCAATTCCCGACGTTTCTTTCTACTGTTCTCAAAGTCCAGAGTTTGATTAAAATTCACAACTAAGCTTCTTTCTCTATCTCTCTCAACTATAAAATCTCGTTCCAGAAAGTTTTTTTTATCAGTTGGAAGTTGATTCAGAACAAATACAGCCACATAAACCAATAATTTATTCAATTCCCGACGTTTCAAGGACTTGCTGTCACTCTCCTTTCCGTATACAATGTCGGATATAAAAGAAGCGTTCAATATAATAGTAGAACTCTAAGAAGCGGTATAGAAGATTTGAACTGACGAAGATGCTAGAAGATTTAACTATGGATGAGCCAAAATCTGCCGATATTTTTTTGAATCGCAATAAAGAAAGTAGGGTGATCGCTTTATTCGAAAGAGAGAAATTCGTGCATAATGGTTTAATTTCGTATATTTTTCTTCTGCATCATTTGAATACCTTTAATATTGTAAATATGTATAACAAATAAATTGATAATTATCAATTTTTTCATCAATTGTTAATTATAATTAACCTGTTAACAAGCTGATATTGATATGCAGGGATTGAAATTAGGATTGTTTTTTTTTTCTCTTAAATCTAAATACATATTGTATTAAAGATTTATACAGTCAGCTTATTTCGTGTTTACACCAAACACACTTACAAAAACAATTATTTTCGTATTTGGGCAAATCCACGCTAAAATTTGCAAAAGTTTCGAATTAAAAGAAGAAATATATAACGTCATCATAAAGTTAATTGCGAACTTTCTTCTCTAATTCAAATAAATATCGTATACGAAGGACTACTGTTACTGAATATAAGGTAAACATTGTTTGAGATCTTGAGAGATTAGAGGAGACCAAACCTAATTATTTCCTTTATTCAATCCAACAGCCTGGTTTAGTTATATATACAGTCGAAATCGGATGATTCGAAGGTCAAGAGACCAAAGAAAAAATCGAACTATCCAAAAATTCGAATTAAAAAAGTTTTGAATAAAAGGCTTAAAAGTCTATGGACCAAGATAAATATTCGAATTAAAGACTTTTCTAATTAAATACTTTCGAATTATCCAAGTTCTACTGTACATATATATATATAGATGGAAAATTTGCCGGGAAGAAATTAATCCATGGAAGCAATGGTCGCCTTTCCCGTCAAAATAAACGTCAGAATCTGACGCCATCTATTGACCGTCGCCGCAACTAGCGGCATCGGGTCGGTGACAAAGCCACAACACCAACTTTGGCAAACTGATAAGCGTCCACCTAGAGACCATATATATATATATATATATGTATATATGGAAAAACAAGAAAAAAAATGTAACAAAGGAGGCACCTGTTTCTTTATTTGTGTATCATAACGATCCACTATGTATCACCCTTGTAAAATATTCTACTAGTGATGTGTAGAAGAATAAGTCACAACACCAGTTTTGGCAAATTCAGACAAAATCCAACCTTTATACTATTGTTTCGGGCTTTGGCCTTCATCAGTACAGGGGCGGCTTCGATTTCATAACATCCTACGAGAGGGGTTATGAAATCGGTCAAATTTTCCAAACAGGTTTTTAATATATTAACTTATATATTAAAGCTAAAATATTAAAACTTAACTCTAATTAACTTTGGACGAGACAACATATATATATATATATATATATATATATATATATATATAATAATAAATAGTTATTTAATTTTATAGTCCAGTTTTGTATTAAAATTATCTTCACTATTATGATCATTTAAATACAAATTATAAAATTTGTAAAATGTTATTAATTTGTAGATAGAGAGAGAAAAAAAAAAAAAAAAAATCCATTACTTCTTTTACATCCTCAAGTTAATTATATATTTATAATTAATAACAATAAAAAAAATTAACAAAGTAACGTCTATTACATCGGCTTTTACACGTCATTCAGACATACTCTAATCCTATATATAGAATAATCGAAGAGATAATATATATAATAGTTAGAAAAAAGAGAGAAAGACAGAACCATGCACTTTTAATCAAACTAATAATAAGGGAAAAAAAAAAAAAGAGTTTTATAAAGAAGGTAGATAAAATTGTTAGTATATATATATATATTTTTTTATGATTTTATGTTTTATCCTTTTTTTTTTTTTTTTTTAAAGATTTTTAAAGGTTTTTTTATTTTATAATATGATTATAAATAGTTGTATTTAGTAATATATCTATAGTATGAATTAACATTTGTTATAAGTTTGGATATTATGTTTTGAAACCCTAATGGTAGACCAGACATACACAAAAAACTTTAAATTGAAATAAATTGGAAAAAGAGATCTGCTGAAACGGGGATCATCAGATAAAATTTCAGCGACATTTCAACCCCTCCTTTATTATGTCATAGATCTCTTTTAAACCGTATTTTATGTGTTAATATTAAGTTGTTTCAGTGAAATATTTAAATGAACATATAACAGATACCAGTGTTAACAAATTCAAACTGTAAACCTACCTTGACCGCTGCGTCCTCCATTGTGTATATCTATTTCTGGCTTGCACATGTCGCGGGAGGGGAATGTCCCCCCACATTTCAAATTTAGACCATTTCTTCAGAATTTTTTTGAACAACAAGAAAATTAAAGAAGATAGGAAAAATAGTTAAAGGAAGAAAGCTAAGTTTTATAATCTTTACAGATAGTTATATCAAAATAACTGATTTAACACTTAATCATCTTTTAATATTCCTTTAAAAAGGCAAATTATAAGAGTTTAATAAAGCTATTAATTGTGCAAGTTCATCTTTATTTAACTTCCATTTTCCTCCCCAGAAATTGGAGATTAAACAAAAATGAAATATATACTTTAAAACTTTAAAAATCTTGTGAAAAAATCTTTTAATCAGTTATTTAATAAAAGTTTAATTAACTGTTAAAGATTATAAATTTGTTTTAGTTAATATTAAGAGAAATTATAGAAAGTTGATTTCATAAATGGATATTTCCATTTATTTTTTTTTAAATATTTTATAATTGATATACTGTTGAAATATTTTACTTGTTTGATACTAAATTTGTTTTTAATAAATTCCATGTTTAAATTTTTAACATCTTCTATGAAATTATCTAATATATTATTTATTCTATAAAATCTTAGAAACTGACCATAATATATACCTTTACAGCAATTTAATGATATATTAGAATTCATATTACAGTATTTTATAATATTGAAATTATAATTACTCTTTTTATTATAAACTCTAACAGCACTATTTGTAAGGTCTATATTCAAGTCTAAAAAGTTAACTTTTTTGTTTCTATAAATTTTTTCATTGTTCTTAAGTTTCAAGTATTTAGGATATATTTCAGGTATTAATTTTTTAAACAGTGGATTATTAAATATTATTATGTCATCTACATATCGGAATATTTGCCAATTAATATTATTTTGTAGAAAGTATTCTCTTTCGTACCAGAACAATATTAAATTTGCTAGTAACGGACTAGAAGAAGTACCCATGGGAACGCCTTCTGATTGAATATATATTTTATTTTTAAATTCTATATAGTTAAAATTTAAAAATGTTTCCAGTAGAGTTTTTGCTGTTTTAAGATCTAATTTAAATGTTTTATATTTGTTATGAATAATTTTAATGTAGAAAGTTTTGTCATTAATTAATTCATTAAATAAATTGGTTATTTTATTATTTAGATCTCTTAAATTTATTTTAGAATATAGGTCCTCAAAGTCAAATGTGTGTACTGTTTCAATATTTGTCCAATTGTTCATTAAATAA
Source organism: Cordylochernes scorpioides (assembly GCA_030710605.1). NCBI lineage: Eukaryota > Metazoa > Arthropoda > Arachnida > Pseudoscorpiones > Chernetidae > Cordylochernes > Cordylochernes scorpioides. The sequence goes on from CP092880.1 coordinate 48,239,910, forward strand.
TTAATGATTTTTTTATTTGAGTCGATAAATTTATAATTATATTTATTAGTTAATTTATTTATAATAAATTGTAGTGTTGAGGCTAATTGTATATCAATATTTTTTATGACTGAATTTATACCAGATGTGATTGTTCTGAAAGAAATAGGTTTTTTGTGTAGTTTAGGAATTATATAGAACTTTGGTATGTTTGGATTTTTGTGGTTATTATAAATTTTTAGTGAATTTTCAACATTTTTGATGTCTTTTTTGATTTTTGTGCCTGTAGTTCTAGCAAAAGTGTATTTATGATTATTATCAATTTCCTTTTTTAGTATATCGTGGTATAGATTTTTACAAATTAAAGATAAATTATTGGGACATTTATCTATAGGAGTGATAATATAGTCCTTCTGTAAATTAATTATATTTTCTTTGAAAGAAGGAATGTCTGAATTGGGTTTTGTGTATTTAAGTGTATTATTATAATAATTTAAAATTTCCTTTTTAATATTATGTTTCCATTCCAGAAAAGTAAATTCTGGAATACTGTATTTTATACTAGTTTTATTTATGAAAATATCTATATCTTTTAATATAGATTTAATTGTATTATTATAATTGTGTTTAATTTGAGGTATATATTTATACCCTTTATTTAAAATTTCTTGATATTCTGGATTTAAAAAAGAAAAGTTGCTAGTTAATATATGACCTGAGTACTTATATTTATCAATATAGTTGTTGCAATTACATTTAATTTTTTTAAAATTTGCCAAATTATTAATAAATTGGTTATAATTGCAAACTAAATTACCTATATTTTTATTGTATCTCCAGATTGTTTTAAAATTTAAATTTTTTATAGGGAAAAGATTATTGATGATTTGGTTATTAAAAATATCATTAAATTTAATATGATTAAATAAATTGTTATTAAATTTAATGATAATATTAATGTTATTAGTATTTTGTTTAATTTTTCTGTATTTAAAGATGTCGTGTGTGATATCTATTAATCTGTTAGTCAGATTATGAATTTTAATATATTCTATGAGTTTGATAAATTTATTATTATTTAGTTTAAATAATGTTTTAATAAATTTATCGACGAAGTTGTTAGTGTACATTTGTTTTGGGTCCAGTAATTCTTCAAATTCAATGTAACCTAATTTATTTGTAGTTTTACCTCTAGTTTTATTAGGTTTAGTTTTAAATTCATTTTTATATTTGCAACTGATTTCATAAGTTGAAATTTCTTCTGTTTGTGGTTTGTATGTGTAGTTTAATTCGTCGTTAAGTCCATAAGGGAATAATGTGTTGTGTTTATAAATGTAGTTGTTTTCTAATAATAGTCGTTGTTTTTTGTTTTGACATATGTCTAGTATTTCTATCTTAAAGTTGTTAAAAGTATGTAATTGATTGTGTTCTTTCATATATATATTACCAATTGATTTTTTAGCGTGGTTTCTATGTAGGTTTATTCGTATATTTAATGGGTTACAAGTTTGTCCTATATATGATAGTTGACAAATTTGGCATGTTAATTTATAAATAGTATTCACTAATTTACAACTAGTTGTTTGAAAAGTGTCATGGTTCTTAAGAGAGGGACAAGTTTGACAATTTTTTCTTAGGCAATTCTTAGCGAGTTTAAATTAACATAAAAGAGGTGCTAACACTAATATGTTTGTAGTTTTTTTTAGTTTTTTTAGTTTGTTATTCTTATGAATTTTTTAAATATATTTTACTTAATTGTTTTTGTGGTGATAAAATTTGTAATAAATTGAATAATTAATCTATAAATATATAGATATTACTGTTTGTTATCTGTTATATTTTTAAGAATAACTAATAAAAAAAACATCTTTAAACTAACAAAAACACTGAAAAAAACAAAAGTTCTGAAATTATTTTTTTTTCTAGAATTACTTTTATAATTTAATTTTTAATAATCAAACAATGAAAGATAATTAAAATTTGTATGAAGATTTATTTATATTAGAATATCTAATATAATTTAATTTGTATATTATGTTATATATAAAAAAAATATATCATAGAGCAAGCTCATATGAATTAATATAGTGTAGAAACTATATAACAAAATTATAACAGTGATTCTAATTTTAAAAAATTTAAGGAGCAAACTGATAATAATGATAACTTATATCAGTTAGATTTGATTAGATTAGCAAGCTAAATCTAAATTAATTATAATAATAAATAGTTATTTAATTTTATAGTCCAGTTTTGTATTAAAATTATCTTCACTATTATGATCATTTAAATACAAATTATAAAATTTGTAAAATGTTATTAATTTGTAGATAGAGAGAGAAAAAAAAAAATCCATTACTTCTTTTACATCCTCAAGTTAATTATATATTTATAATTAATAACAATAAAAAAAATTAACAAAGTAACGTCTATTACATCGGCTTTTACACGTCATTCAGACATACTCTAATCCTATATATAGAATAATCGAAGAGATAATATATATAATAGTTAGAAAAAAGAGAGAAAGACAGAACCATGCACTTTTAATCAAACTAATAATAAGGGAAAAAAAAAAGAGTTTTATAAAGAAGGTAGATAAAATTGTTAGTATATATATATATATTTTTTTATGATTTTATGTTTTATCCTTTTTTTTTTTTTTTTTTAAAGATTTTTAAAGGTTTTTTTATTTTATAATATGATTATAAATAGTTGTATTTAGTAATATATCTATAGTATGAATTAACATTTGTTATAAGTTTGGATATTATGTTTTGAAACCCTAATGGTAGACCAGACATACACAAAAAACTTTAAATTGAAATAAATTGGAAAAAGAGATCTGCTGAAACGGGGATCATCAGATAAAATTTCAGCGACATTTCAACCCCTCCTTTATTATGTCATAGATCTCTTTTAAACCGTATTTTATGTGTTAATATTAAGTTGTTTCAGTGAAATATTTAAATGAACATATAACAGATACCAGTGTTAACAAATTCAAACTGTAAACCTACCTTGACCGCTGCGTCCTCCATTGTGTATATCTATTTCTGGCTTGCACATGTCGCGGGAGGGGAATGTCCCCCCACATTTCAAATTTAGACCATTTCTTCAGAATTTTTTTGAACAACAAGAAAATTAAAGAAGATAGGAAAAATAGTTAAAGGAAGAAAGCTAAGTTTTATAATCTTTACAGATAGTTATATCAAAATAACTGATTTAACACTTAATCATCTTTTAATATTCCTTTAAAAAGGCAAATTATAAGAGTTTAATAAAGCTATTAATTGTGCAAGTTCATCTTTATTTAACTTCCATTTTCCTCCCCAGAAATTGGAGATTAAACAAAAATGAAATATATACTTTAAAACTTTAAAAATCTTGTGAAAAAATCTTTTAATCAGTTATTTAATAAAAGTTTAATTAACTGTTAAAGATTATAAATTTGTTTTAGTTAATATTAAGAGAAATTATAGAAAGTTGATTTCATAAATGGATATTTCCATTTATTTTTTTTTAAATATTTTATAATTGATATACTGTTGAAATATTTTACTTGTTTGATACTAAATTTGTTTTTAATAAATTCCATGTTTAAATTTTTAACATCTTCTATGAAATTATCTAATATATTATTTATTCTATAAAATCTTAGAAACTGACCATAATATATACCTTTACAGCAATTTAATGATATATTAGAATTCATATTACAGTATTTTATAATATTGAAATTATAATTACTCTTTTTATTATAAACTCTAACAGCACTATTTGTAAGGTCTATATTCAAGTCTAAAAAGTTAACTTTTTTGTTTCTATAAATTTTTTCATTGTTCTTAAGTTTCAAGTATTTAGGATATATTTCAGGTATTAATTTTTTAAACAGTGGATTATTAAATATTATTATGTCATCTACATATCGGAATATTTGCCAATTAATATTATTTTGTAGAAAGTATTCTCTTTCGTACCAGAACAATATTAAATTTGCTAGTAACGGACTAGAAGAAGTACCCATGGGAACGCCTTCTGATTGAATATATATTTTATTTTTAAATTCTATATAGTTAAAATTTAAAAATGTTTCCAGTAGAGTTTTTGCTGTTTTAAGATCTAATTTAAATGTTTTATATTTGTTATGAATAATTTTAATGTAGAAAGTTTTGTCATTAATTAATTCATTAAATAAATTGGTTATTTTATTATTTAGATCTCTTAAATTTATTTTAGAATATAGGTCCTCAAAGTCAAATGTGTGTACTGTTTCAATATTTGTCCAATTGTTCATTAAATAATTAATGATTTTTTTATTTGAGTCGATAAATTTATAATTATATTTATTAGTTAATTTATTTATAATAAATTGTAGTGTTGAGGCTAATTGTATATCAATATTTTTTATGACTGAATTTATACCAGATGTGATTGTTCTGAAAGAAATAGGTTTTTTGTGTAGTTTAGGAATTATATAGAACTTTGGTATGTTTGGATTTTTGTGGTTATTATAAATTTTTAGTGAATTTTCAACATTTTTGATGTCTTTTTTGATTTTTGTGCCTGTAGTTCTAGCAAAAGTGTATTTATGATTATTATCAATTTCCTTTTTTAGTATATCGTGGTATAGATTTTTACAAATTAAAGATAAATTATTGGGACATTTATCTATAGGAGTGATAATATAGTCCTTCTGTAAATTAATTATATTTTCTTTGAAAGAAGGAATGTCTGAATTGGGTTTTGTGTATTTAAGTGTATTATTATAATAATTTAAAATTTCCTTTTTAATATTATGTTTCCATTCCAGAAAAGTAAATTCTGGAATACTGTATTTTATACTAGTTTTATTTATGAAAATATCTATATCTTTTAATATAGATTTAATTGTATTATTATAATTGTGTTTAATTTGAGGTATATATTTATACCCTTTATTTAAAATTTCTTGATATTCTGGATTTAAAAAAGAAAAGTTGCTAGTTAATATATGACCTGAGTACTTATATTTATCAATATAGTTGTTGCAATTACATTTAATTTTTTTAAAATTTGCCAAATTATTAATAAATTGGTTATAATTGCAAACTAAATTACCTATATTTTTATTGTATCTCCAGATTGTTTTAAAATTTAAATTTTTTATAGGGAAAAGATTATTGATGATTTGGTTATTAAAAATATCATTAAATTTAATATGATTAAATAAATTGTTATTAAATTTAATGATAATATTAATGTTATTAGTATTTTGTTTAATTTTTCTGTATTTAAAGATGTCGTGTGTGATATCTATTAATCTGTTAGTCAGATTATGAATTTTAATATATTCTATGAGTTTGATAAATTTATTATTATTTAGTTTAAATAATGTTTTAATAAATTTATCGACGAAGTTGTTAGTGTACATTTGTTTTGGGTCCAGTAATTCTTCAAATTCAATGTAACCTAATTTATTTGTAGTTTTACCTCTAGTTTTATTAGGTTTAGTTTTAAATTCATTTTTATATTTGCAACTGATTTCATAAGTTGAAATTTCTTCTGTTTGTGGTTTGTATGTGTAGTTTAATTCGTCGTTAAGTCCATAAGGGAATAATGTGTTGTGTTTATAAATGTAGTTGTTTTCTAATAATAGTCGTTGTTTTTTGTTTTGACATATGTCTAGTATTTCTATCTTAAAGTTGTTAAAAGTATGTAATTGATTGTGTTCTTTCATATATATATTACCAATTGATTTTTTAGCGTGGTTTCTATGTAGGTTTATTCGTATATTTAATGGGTTACAAGTTTGTCCTATATATGATAGTTGACAAATTTGGCATGTTAATTTATAAATAGTATTCACTAATTTACAACTAGTTGTTTGAAAAGTGTCATGGTTCTTAAGAGAGGGACAAGTTTGACAATTTTTTCTTAGGCAATTCTTAGCGAGTTTAAATTAACATAAAAGAGGTGCTAACACTAATATGTTTGTAGTTTTTTTTAGTTTTTTTAGTTTGTTATTCTTATGAATTTTTTAAATATATTTTACTTAATTGTTTTTGTGGTGATAAAATTTGTAATAAATTGAATAATTAATCTATAAATATATAGATATTACTGTTTGTTATCTGTTATATTTTTAAGAATAACTAATAAAAAAAACATCTTTAAACTAACAAAAACACTGAAAAAAACAAAAGTTCTGAAATTATTTTTTTTTTCTAGAATTACTTTTATAATTTAATTTTTAATAATCAAACAATGAAAGATAATTAAAATTTGTATGAAGATTTATTTATATTAGAATATCTAATATAATTTAATTTGTATATTATGTTATATATAAAAAAAATATATCATAGAGCAAGCTCATATGAATTAATATAGTGTAGAAACTATATAACAAAATTATAACAGTGATTCTAATTTTAAAAAATTTAAGGAGCAAACTGATAATAATGATAACTTATATCAGTTAGATTTGATTAGATTAGCAAGCTAAATCTAAATTAATTATAATAATAAATAGTTATTTAATTTTATAGTCCAGTTTTGTATTAAAATTATCTTCACTATTATGATCATTTAAATACAAATTATAAAATTTGTAAAATGTTATTAATTTGTAGATAGAGAGAGAGAAAAAAAAAAAAAAAATCCATTACTTCTTTTACATCCTCAAGTTAATTATATATTTATAATTAATAACAATAAAAAAAATTAACAAAGTAACGTCTATTACATCGGCTTTTACACGTCATTCAGACATACTCTAATCCTATATATAGAATAATCGAAGAGATAATATATATAATAGTTAGAAAAAAGAGAGAAAGACAGAACCATGCACTTTTAATCAAACTAATAATAAGGGAAAAAAAAAAAGAGTTTTATAAAGAAGGTAGATAAAATTGTTAGTATATATATATATATTTTTTTATGATTTTATGTTTTATCCTTTTTTTTTTTTTTTTTTAAAGATTTTTAAAGGTTTTTTTATTTTATAATATGATTATAAATAGTTGTATTTAGTAATATATCTATAGTATGAATTAACATTTGTTATAAGTTTGGATATTATGTTTTGAAACCCTAATGGTAGACCAGACATACACAAAAAACTTTAAATTGAAATAAATTGGAAAAAGAGATCTGCTGAAACGGGGATCATCAGATAAAATTTCAGCGACATTTCAACCCCTCCTTTATTATGTCATAGATCTCTTTTAAACCGTATTTTATGTGTTAATATTAAGTTGTTTCAGTGAAATATTTAAATGAACATATAACAGATACCAGTGTTAACAAATTCAAACTGTAAACCTACCTTGACCGCTGCGTCCTCCATTGTGTATATCTATTTCTGGCTTGCACATGTCGCGGGAGGGGAATGTCCCCCCACATTTCAAATTTAGACCATTTCTTCAGAATTTTTTTGAACAACAAGAAAATTAAAGAAGATAGGAAAAATAGTTAAAGGAAGAAAGCTAAGTTTTATAATCTTTACAGATAGTTATATCAAAATAACTGATTTAACACTTAATCATCTTTTAATATTCCTTTAAAAAGGCAAATTATAAGAGTTTAATAAAGCTATTAATTGTGCAAGTTCATCTTTATTTAACTTCCATTTTCCTCCCCAGAAATTGGAGATTAAACAAAAATGAAATATATACTTTAAAACTTTAAAAATCTTGTGAAAAAATCTTTTAATCAGTTATTTAATAAAAGTTTAATTAACTGTTAAAGATTATAAATTTGTTTTAGTTAATATTAAGAGAAATTATAGAAAGTTGATTTCATAAATGGATATTTCCATTTATTTTTTTTTAAATATTTTATAATTGATATACTGTTGAAATATTTTACTTGTTTGATACTAAATTTGTTTTTAATAAATTCCATGTTTAAATTTTTAACATCTTCTATGAAATTATCTAATATATTATTTATTCTATAAAATCTTAGAAACTGACCATAATATATACCTTTACAGCAATTTAATGATATATTAGAATTCATATTACAGTATTTTATAATATTGAAATTATAATTACTCTTTTTATTATAAACTCTAACAGCACTATTTGTAAGGTCTATATTCAAGTCTAAAAAGTTAACTTTTTTGTTTCTATAAATTTTTTCATTGTTCTTAAGTTTCAAGTATTTAGGATATATTTCAGGTATTAATTTTTTAAACAGTGGATTATTAAATATTATTATGTCATCTACATATCGGAATATTTGCCAATTAATATTATTTTGTAGAAAGTATTCTCTTTCGTACCAGAACAATATTAAATTTGCTAGTAACGGACTAGAAGAAGTACCCATGGGAACGCCTTCTGATTGAATATATATTTTATTTTTAAATTCTATATAGTTAAAATTTAAAAATGTTTCCAGTAGAGTTTTTGCTGTTTTAAGATCTAATTTAAATGTTTTATATTTGTTATGAATAATTTTAATGTAGAAAGTTTTGTCATTAATTAATTCATTAAATAAATTGGTTATTTTATTATTTAGATCTCTTAAATTTATTTTAGAATATAGGTCCTCAAAGTCAAATGTGTGTACTGTTTCAATATTTGTCCAATTGTTCATTAAATAATTAATGATTTTTTTATTTGAGTCGATAAATTTATAATTATATTTATTAGTTAATTTATTTATAATAAATTGTAGTGTTGAGGCTAATTGTATATCAATATTTTTTATGACTGAATTTATACCAGATGTGATTGTTCTGAAAGAAATAGGTTTTTTGTGTAGTTTAGGAATTATATAGAACTTTGGTATGTTTGGATTTTTGTGGTTATTATAAATTTTTAGTGAATTTTCAACATTTTTGATGTCTTTTTTGATTTTTGTGCCTGTAGTTCTAGCAAAAGTGTATTTATGATTATTATCAATTTCCTTTTTTAGTATATCGTGGTATAGATTTTTACAAATTAAAGATAAATTATTGGGACATTTATCTATAGGAGTGATAATATAGTCCTTCTGTAAATTAATTATATTTTCTTTGAAAGAAGGAATGTCTGAATTGGGTTTTGTGTATTTAAGTGTATTATTATAATAATTTAAAATTTCCTTTTTAATATTATGTTTCCATTCCAGAAAAGTAAATTCTGGAATACTGTATTTTATACTAGTTTTATTTATGAAAATATCTATATCTTTTAATAATCCACTGTTTAAAAAATTAATACCTGAAATATATCCTAAATACTTGAAACTTAAGAACAATGAAAAAATTTATAGAAACAAAAAAGTTAACTTTTTAGACTTGAATATAGACCTTACAAATAGTGCTGTTAGAGTTTATAATAAAAAGAGTAATTATAATTTCAATATTATAAAATACTGTAATATGAATTCTAATATATCATTAAATTGCTGTAAAGGTATATATTATGGTCAGTTTCTAAGATTTTATAGAATAAATAATATATTAGATAATTTCATAGAAGATGTTAAAAATTTAAACATGGAATTTATTAAAAACAAATTTAGTATCAAACAAGTAAAATATTTCAACAGTATATCAATTATAAAATATTTAAAAAAAAATAAATGGAAATATCCATTTATGAAATCAACTTTCTATAATTTCTCTTAATATTAACTAAAACAAATTTATAATCTTTAACAGTTAATTAAACTTTTATTAAATAACTGATTAAAAGATTTTTTCACAAGATTTTTAAAGTTTTAAAGTATATATTTCATTTTTGTTTAATCTCCAATTTCTGGGGAGGAAAATGGAAGTTAAATAAAGATGAACTTGCACAATTAATAGCTTTATTAAACTCTTATAATTTGCCTTTTTAAAGGAATATTAAAAGATGATTAAGTGTTAAATCAGTTATTTTGATATAACTATCTGTAAAGATTATAAAACTTAGCTTTCTTCCTTTAACTATTTTTCCTATCTTCTTTAATTTTCTTGTTGTTCAAAAAAATTCTGAAGAAATGGTCTAAATTTGAAATGTGGGGGGACATTCCCCTCCCGCGACATGTGCAAGCCAGAAATAGATATACACAATGGAGGACGCAGCGGTCAAGGTAGGTTTACAGTTTGAATTTGTTAACACTGGTATCTGTTATATGTTCATTTAAATATTTCACTGAAACAACTTAATATTAACACATAAAATACGGTTTAAAAGAGATCTATGACATAATAAAGGAGGGGTTGAAATGTCGCTGAAATTTTATCTGATGATCCCCGTTTCAGCAGATCTCTTTTTCCAATTTATTTCAATTTAAAGTTTTTTGTGTATGTCTGGTCTACCATTAGGGTTTCAAAACATAATATCCAAACTTATAACAAATGTTAATTCATACTATAGATATATTACTAAATACAACTATTTATAATCATATTATAAAATAAAAAAACCTTTAAAAATCTTTAAAAAAAAAAAAAAAAAAGGATAAAACATAAAATCATAAAAAAATATATATATATATACTAACAATTTTATCTACCTTCTTTATAAAACTCTTTTTTTTTTTCCCTTATTATTAGTTTGATTAAAAGTGCATGGTTCTGTCTTTCTCTCTTTTTTCTAACTATTATATATATTATCTCTTCGATTATTCTATATATAGGATTAGAGTATGTCTGAATGACGTGTAAAAGCCGATGTAATAGACGTTACTTTGTTAATTTTTTTTATTGTTATTAATTATAAATATATAATTAACTTGAGGATGTAAAAGAAGTAATGGATTTTTTTTTTTTTTTTCTCTCTCTATCTACAAATTAATAACATTTTACAAATTTTATAATTTGTATTTAAATGATCATAATAGTGAAGATAATTTTAATACAAAACTGGACTATAAAATTAAATAACTATTTATTATTATAATTAATTTAGATTTAGCTTGCTAATCTAATCAAATCTAACTGATATAAGTTATCATTATTATCAGTTTGCTCCTTAAATTTTTTAAAATTAGAATCACTGTTATAATTTTGTTATATAGTTTCTACACTATATTAATTCATATGAGCTTGCTCTATGATATATTTTTTTTATATATAACATAATATACAAATTAAATTATATTAGATATTCTAATATAAATAAATCTTCATACAAATTTTAATTATCTTTCATTGTTTGATTATTAAAAATTAAATTATAAAAGTAATTCTAGAAAAAAAAATAATTTCAGAACTTTTGTTTTTTTCAGTGTTTTTGTTAGTTTAAAGATGTTTTTTTTATTAGTTATTCTTAAAAATATAACAGATAACAAACAGTAATATCTATATATTTATAGATTAATTATTCAATTTATTACAAATTTTATCACCACAAAAACAATTAAGTAAAATATATTTAAAAAATTCATAAGAATAACAAACTAAAAAAACTAAAAAAAACTACAAACATATTAGTGTTAGCACCTCTTTTATGTTAATTTAAACTCGCTAAGAATTGCCTAAGAAAAAATTGTCAAACTTGTCCCTCTCTTAAGAACCATGACACTTTTCAAACAACTAGTTGTAAATTAGTGAATACTATTTATAAATTAACATGCCAAATTTGTCAACTATCATATATAGGACAAACTTGTAACCCATTAAATATACGAATAAACCTACATAGAAACCACGCTAAAAAATCAATTGGTAATATATATATGAAAGAACACAATCAATTACATACTTTTAACAACTTTAAGATAGAAATACTAGACATATGTCAAAACAAAAAACAACGACTATTATTAGAAAACAACTACATTTATAAACACAACACATTATTCCCTTATGGACTTAACGACGAATTAAACTACACATACAAACCACAAACAGAAGAAATTTCAACTTATGAAATCAGTTGCAAATATAAAAATGAATTTAAAACTAAACCTAATAAAACTAGAGGTAAAACTACAAATAAATTAGGTTACATTGAATTTGAAGAATTACTGGACCCAAAACAAATGTACACTAACAACTTCGTCGATAAATTTATTAAAACATTATTTAAACTAAATAATAATAAATTTATCAAACTCATAGAATATATTAAAATTCATAATCTGACTAACAGATTAATAGATATCACACACGACATCTTTAAATACAGAAAAATTAAACAAAATACTAATAACATTAATATTATCATTAAATTTAATAACAATTTATTTAATCATATTAAATTTAATGATATTTTTAATAACCAAATCATCAATAATCTTTTCCCTATAAAAAATTTAAATTTTAAAACAATCTGGAGATACAATAAAAATATAGGTAATTTAGTTTGCAATTATAACCAATTTATTAATAATTTGGCAAATTTTAAAAAAATTAAATGTAATTGCAACAACTATATTGATAAATATAAGTACTCAGGTCATATATTAACTAGCAACTTTTCTTTTTTAAATCCAGAATATCAAGAAATTTTAAATAAAGGGTATAAATATATACCTCAAATTAAACACAATTATAATAATACAATTAAATCTATATTAAAAGATATAGATATTTTCATAAATAAAACTAGTATAAAATACAGTATTCCAGAATTTACTTTTCTGGAATGGAAACATAATATTAAAAAGGAAATTTTAAATTATTATAATAATACACTTAAATACACAAAACCCAATTCAGACATTCCTTCTTTCAAAGAAAATATAATTAATTTACAGAAGGACTATATTATCACTCCTATAGATAAATGTCCCAATAATTTATCTTTAATTTGTAAAAATCTATACCACGATATACTAAAAAAGGAAATTGATAATAATCATAAATACACTTTTGCTAGAACTACAGGCACAAAAATCAAAAAAGACATCAAAAATGTTGAAAATTCACTAAAAATTTATAATAACCACAAAAATCCAAACATACCAAAGTTCTATATAATTCCTAAACTACACAAAAAACCTATTTCTTTCAGAACAATCACATCTGGTATAAATTCAGTCATAAAAAATATTGATATACAATTAGCCTCAACACTACAATTTATTATAAATAAATTAACTAATAAATATAATTATAAATTTATCGACTCAAATAAAAAAATCATTAATTATTTAATGAACAATTGGACAAATATTGAAACAGTACACACATTTGACTTTGAGGACCTATATTCTAAAATAAATTTAAGAGATCTAAATAATAAAATAACCAATTTATTTAATGAATTAATTAATGACAAAACTTTCTACATTAAAATTATTCATAACAAATATAAAACATTTAAATTAGATCTTAAAACAGCAAAAACTCTACTGGAAACATTTTTAAATTTTAACTATATAGAATTTAAAAATAAAATATATATTCAATCAGAAGGCGTTCCCATGGGTACTTCTTCTAGTCCGTTACTAGCAAATTTAATATTGTTCTGGTACGAAAGAGAATACTTTCTACAAAATAATATTAATTGGCAAATATTCCGATATGTAGATGACATAATAATATTTAATAATCCACTGTTTAAAAAATTAATACCTGAAATATATCCTAAATACTTGAAACTTAAGAACAATGAAAAAATTTATAGAAACAAAAAAGTTAACTTTTTAGACTTGAATATAGACCTTACAAATAGTGCTGTTAGAGTTTATAATAAAAAGAGTAATTATAATTTCAATATTATAAAATACTGTAATATGAATTCTAATATATCATTAAATTGCTGTAAAGGTATATATTATGGTCAGTTTCTAAGATTTTATAGAATAAATAATATATTAGATAATTTCATAGAAGATGTTAAAAATTTAAACATGGAATTTATTAAAAACAAATTTAGTATCAAACAAGTAAAATATTTCAACAGTATATCAATTATAAAATATTTAAAAAAAAATAAATGGAAATATCCATTTATGAAATCAACTTTCTATAATTTCTCTTAATATTAACTAAAACAAATTTATAATCTTTAACAGTTAATTAAACTTTTATTAAATAACTGATTAAAAGATTTTTTCACAAGATTTTTAAAGTTTTAAAGTATATATTTCATTTTTGTTTAATCTCCAATTTCTGGGGAGGAAAATGGAAGTTAAATAAAGATGAACTTGCACAATTAATAGCTTTATTAAACTCTTATAATTTGCCTTTTTAAAGGAATATTAAAAGATGATTAAGTGTTAAATCAGTTATTTTGATATAACTATCTGTAAAGATTATAAAACTTAGCTTTCTTCCTTTAACTATTTTTCCTATCTTCTTTAATTTTCTTGTTGTTCAAAAAAATTCTGAAGAAATGGTCTAAATTTGAAATGTGGGGGGACATTCCCCTCCCGCGACATGTGCAAGCCAGAAATAGATATACACAATGGAGGACGCAGCGGTCAAGGTAGGTTTACAGTTTGAATTTGTTAACACTGGTATCTGTTATATGTTCATTTAAATATTTCACTGAAACAACTTAATATTAACACATAAAATACGGTTTAAAAGAGATCTATGACATAATAAAGGAGGGGTTGAAATGTCGCTGAAATTTTATCTGATGATCCCCGTTTCAGCAGATCTCTTTTTCCAATTTATTTCAATTTAAAGTTTTTTGTGTATGTCTGGTCTACCATTAGGGTTTCAAAACATAATATCCAAACTTATAACAAATGTTAATTCATACTATAGATATATTACTAAATACAACTATTTATAATCATATTATAAAATAAAAAAACCTTTAAAAATCTTTAAAAAAAAAAAAAAAAAGGATAAAACATAAAATCATAAAAAAATATATATATATATACTAACAATTTTATCTACCTTCTTTATAAAACTCTTTTTTTTTTTCCCTTATTATTAGTTTGATTAAAAGTGCATGGTTCTGTCTTTCTCTCTTTTTTCTAACTATTATATATATTATCTCTTCGATTATTCTATATATAGGATTAGAGTATGTCTGAATGACGTGTAAAAGCCGATGTAATAGACGTTACTTTGTTAATTTTTTTTATTGTTATTAATTATAAATATATAATTAACTTGAGGATGTAAAAGAAGTAATGGATTTTTTTTTTTTTTCTCTCTCTATCTACAAATTAATAACATTTTACAAATTTTATAATTTGTATTTAAATGATCATAATAGTGAAGATAATTTTAATACAAAACTGGACTATAAAATTAAATAACTATTTATTATTATAATTAATTTAGATTTAGCTTGCTAATCTAATCAAATCTAACTGATATAAGTTATCATTATTATCAGTTTGCTCCTTAAATTTTTTAAAATTAGAATCACTGTTATAATTTTGTTATATAGTTTCTACACTATATTAATTCATATGAGCTTGCTCTATGATATATTTTTTTTATATATAACATAATATACAAATTAAATTATATTAGATATTCTAATATAAATAAATCTTCATACAAATTTTAATTATCTTTCATTGTTTGATTATTAAAAATTAAATTATAAAAGTAATTCTAGAAAAAAAAAATAATTTCAGAACTTTTGTTTTTTTCAGTGTTTTTGTTAGTTTAAAGATGTTTTTTTTATTAGTTATTCTTAAAAATATAACAGATAACAAACAGTAATATCTATATATTTATAGATTAATTATTCAATTTATTACAAATTTTATCACCACAAAAACAATTAAGTAAAATATATTTAAAAAATTCATAAGAATAACAAACTAAAAAAACTAAAAAAAACTACAAACATATTAGTGTTAGCACCTCTTTTATGTTAATTTAAACTCGCTAAGAATTGCCTAAGAAAAAATTGTCAAACTTGTCCCTCTCTTAAGAACCATGACACTTTTCAAACAACTAGTTGTAAATTAGTGAATACTATTTATAAATTAACATGCCAAATTTGTCAACTATCATATATAGGACAAACTTGTAACCCATTAAATATACGAATAAACCTACATAGAAACCACGCTAAAAAATCAATTGGTAATATATATATGAAAGAACACAATCAATTACATACTTTTAACAACTTTAAGATAGAAATACTAGACATATGTCAAAACAAAAAACAACGACTATTATTAGAAAACAACTACATTTATAAACACAACACATTATTCCCTTATGGACTTAACGACGAATTAAACTACACATACAAACCACAAACAGAAGAAATTTCAACTTATGAAATCAGTTGCAAATATAAAAATGAATTTAAAACTAAACCTAATAAAACTAGAGGTAAAACTACAAATAAATTAGGTTACATTGAATTTGAAGAATTACTGGACCCAAAACAAATGTACACTAACAACTTCGTCGATAAATTTATTAAAACATTATTTAAACTAAATAATAATAAATTTATCAAACTCATAGAATATATTAAAATTCATAATCTGACTAACAGATTAATAGATATCACACACGACATCTTTAAATACAGAAAAATTAAACAAAATACTAATAACATTAATATTATCATTAAATTTAATAACAATTTATTTAATCATATTAAATTTAATGATATTTTTAATAACCAAATCATCAATAATCTTTTCCCTATAAAAAATTTAAATTTTAAAACAATCTGGAGATACAATAAAAATATAGGTAATTTAGTTTGCAATTATAACCAATTTATTAATAATTTGGCAAATTTTAAAAAAATTAAATGTAATTGCAACAACTATATTGATAAATATAAGTACTCAGGTCATATATTAACTAGCAACTTTTCTTTTTTAAATCCAGAATATCAAGAAATTTTAAATAAAGGGTATAAATATATACCTCAAATTAAACACAATTATAATAATACAATTAAATCTATATTAAAAGATATAGATATTTTCATAAATAAAACTAGTATAAAATACAGTATTCCAGAATTTACTTTTCTGGAATGGAAACATAATATTAAAAAGGAAATTTTAAATTATTATAATAATACACTTAAATACACAAAACCCAATTCAGACATTCCTTCTTTCAAAGAAAATATAATTAATTTACAGAAGGACTATATTATCACTCCTATAGATAAATGTCCCAATAATTTATCTTTAATTTGTAAAAATCTATACCACGATATACTAAAAAAGGAAATTGATAATAATCATAAATACACTTTTGCTAGAACTACAGGCACAAAAATCAAAAAAGACATCAAAAATGTTGAAAATTCACTAAAAATTTATAATAACCACAAAAATCCAAACATACCAAAGTTCTATATAATTCCTAAACTACACAAAAAACCTATTTCTTTCAGAACAATCACATCTGGTATAAATTCAGTCATAAAAAATATTGATATACAATTAGCCTCAACACTACAATTTATTATAAATAAATTAACTAATAAATATAATTATAAATTTATCGACTCAAATAAAAAAATCATTAATTATTTAATGAACAATTGGACAAATATTGAAACAGTACACACATTTGACTTTGAGGACCTATATTCTAAAATAAATTTAAGAGATCTAAATAATAAAATAACCAATTTATTTAATGAATTAATTAATGACAAAACTTTCTACATTAAAATTATTCATAACAAATATAAAACATTTAAATTAGATCTTAAAACAGCAAAAACTCTACTGGAAACATTTTTAAATTTTAACTATATAGAATTTAAAAATAAAATATATATTCAATCAGAAGGCGTTCCCATGGGTACTTCTTCTAGTCCGTTACTAGCAAATTTAATATTGTTCTGGTACGAAAGAGAATACTTTCTACAAAATAATATTAATTGGCAAATATTCCGATATGTAGATGACATAATAATATTTAATAATCCACTGTTTAAAAAATTAATACCTGAAATATATCCTAAATACTTGAAACTTAAGAACAATGAAAAAATTTATAGAAACAAAAAAGTTAACTTTTTAGACTTGAATATAGACCTTACAAATAGTGCTGTTAGAGTTTATAATAAAAAGAGTAATTATAATTTCAATATTATAAAATACTGTAATATGAATTCTAATATATCATTAAATTGCTGTAAAGGTATATATTATGGTCAGTTTCTAAGATTTTATAGAATAAATAATATATTAGATAATTTCATAGAAGATGTTAAAAATTTAAACATGGAATTTATTAAAAACAAATTTAGTATCAAACAAGTAAAATATTTCAACAGTATATCAATTATAAAATATTTAAAAAAAAATAAATGGAAATATCCATTTATGAAATCAACTTTCTATAATTTCTCTTAATATTAACTAAAACAAATTTATAATCTTTAACAGTTAATTAAACTTTTATTAAATAACTGATTAAAAGATTTTTTCACAAGATTTTTAAAGTTTTAAAGTATATATTTCATTTTTGTTTAATCTCCAATTTCTGGGGAGGAAAATGGAAGTTAAATAAAGATGAACTTGCACAATTAATAGCTTTATTAAACTCTTATAATTTGCCTTTTTAAAGGAATATTAAAAGATGATTAAGTGTTAAATCAGTTATTTTGATATAACTATCTGTAAAGATTATAAAACTTAGCTTTCTTCCTTTAACTATTTTTCCTATCTTCTTTAATTTTCTTGTTGTTCAAAAAAATTCTGAAGAAATGGTCTAAATTTGAAATGTGGGGGGACATTCCCCTCCCGCGACATGTGCAAGCCAGAAATAGATATACACAATGGAGGACGCAGCGGTCAAGGTAGGTTTACAGTTTGAATTTGTTAACACTGGTATCTGTTATATGTTCATTTAAATATTTCACTGAAACAACTTAATATTAACACATAAAATACGGTTTAAAAGAGATCTATGACATAATAAAGGAGGGGTTGAAATGTCGCTGAAATTTTATCTGATGATCCCCGTTTCAGCAGATCTCTTTTTCCAATTTATTTCAATTTAAAGTTTTTTGTGTATGTCTGGTCTACCATTAGGGTTTCAAAACATAATATCCAAACTTATAACAAATGTTAATTCATACTATAGATATATTACTAAATACAACTATTTATAATCATATTATAAAATAAAAAAACCTTTAAAAATCTTTAAAAAAAAAAAAAAAAAAGGATAAAACATAAAATCATAAAAAAATATATATATATATACTAACAATTTTATCTACCTTCTTTATAAAACTCTTTTTTTTTTTCCCTTATTATTAGTTTGATTAAAAGTGCATGGTTCTGTCTTTCTCTCTTTTTTCTAACTATTATATATATTATCTCTTCGATTATTCTATATATAGGATTAGAGTATGTCTGAATGACGTGTAAAAGCCGATGTAATAGACGTTACTTTGTTAATTTTTTTTATTGTTATTAATTATAAATATATAATTAACTTGAGGATGTAAAAGAAGTAATGGATTTTTTTTTTTTTTTCTCTCTCTATCTACAAATTAATAACATTTTACAAATTTTATAATTTGTATTTAAATGATCATAATAGTGAAGATAATTTTAATACAAAACTGGACTATAAAATTAAATAACTATTTATTATTATAATTAATTTAGATTTAGCTTGCTAATCTAATCAAATCTAACTGATATAAGTTATCATTATTATCAGTTTGCTCCTTAAATTTTTTAAAATTAGAATCACTGTTATAATTTTGTTATATAGTTTCTACACTATATTAATTCATATGAGCTTGCTCTATGATATATTTTTTTTATATATAACATAATATACAAATTAAATTATATTAGATATTCTAATATAAATAAATCTTCATACAAATTTTAATTATCTTTCATTGTTTGATTATTAAAAATTAAATTATAAAAGTAATTCTAGAAAAAAAAAATAATTTCAGAACTTTTGTTTTTTTCAGTGTTTTTGTTAGTTTAAAGATGTTTTTTTTATTAGTTATTCTTAAAAATATAACAGATAACAAACAGTAATATCTATATATTTATAGATTAATTATTCAATTTATTACAAATTTTATCACCACAAAAACAATTAAGTAAAATATATTTAAAAAATTCATAAGAATAACAAACTAAAAAAACTAAAAAAAACTACAAACATATTAGTGTTAGCACCTCTTTTATGTTAATTTAAACTCGCTAAGAATTGCCTAAGAAAAAATTGTCAAACTTGTCCCTCTCTTAAGAACCATGACACTTTTCAAACAACTAGTTGTAAATTAGTGAATACTATTTATAAATTAACATGCCAAATTTGTCAACTATCATATATAGGACAAACTTGTAACCCATTAAATATACGAATAAACCTACATAGAAACCACGCTAAAAAATCAATTGGTAATATATATATGAAAGAACACAATCAATTACATACTTTTAACAACTTTAAGATAGAAATACTAGACATATGTCAAAACAAAAAACAACGACTATTATTAGAAAACAACTACATTTATAAACACAACACATTATTCCCTTATGGACTTAACGACGAATTAAACTACACATACAAACCACAAACAGAAGAAATTTCAACTTATGAAATCAGTTGCAAATATAAAAATGAATTTAAAACTAAACCTAATAAAACTAGAGGTAAAACTACAAATAAATTAGGTTACATTGAATTTGAAGAATTACTGGACCCAAAACAAATGTACACTAACAACTTCGTCGATAAATTTATTAAAACATTATTTAAACTAAATAATAATAAATTTATCAAACTCATAGAATATATTAAAATTCATAATCTGACTAACAGATTAATAGATATCACACACGACATCTTTAAATACAGAAAAATTAAACAAAATACTAATAACATTAATATTATCATTAAATTTAATAACAATTTATTTAATCATATTAAATTTAATGATATTTTTAATAACCAAATCATCAATAATCTTTTCCCTATAAAAAATTTAAATTTTAAAACAATCTGGAGATACAATAAAAATATAGGTAATTTAGTTTGCAATTATAACCAATTTATTAATAATTTGGCAAATTTTAAAAAAATTAAATGTAATTGCAACAACTATATTGATAAATATAAGTACTCAGGTCATATATTAACTAGCAACTTTTCTTTTTTAAATCCAGAATATCAAGAAATTTTAAATAAAGGGTATAAATATATACCTCAAATTAAACACAATTATAATAATACAATTAAATCTATATTAAAAGATATAGATATTTTCATAAATAAAACTAGTATAAAATACAGTATTCCAGAATTTACTTTTCTGGAATGGAAACATAATATTAAAAAGGAAATTTTAAATTATTATAATAATACACTTAAATACACAAAACCCAATTCAGACATTCCTTCTTTCAAAGAAAATATAATTAATTTACAGAAGGACTATATTATCACTCCTATAGATAAATGTCCCAATAATTTATCTTTAATTTGTAAAAATCTATACCACGATATACTAAAAAAGGAAATTGATAATAATCATAAATACACTTTTGCTAGAACTACAGGCACAAAAATCAAAAAAGACATCAAAAATGTTGAAAATTCACTAAAAATTTATAATAACCACAAAAATCCAAACATACCAAAGTTCTATATAATTCCTAAACTACACAAAAAACCTATTTCTTTCAGAACAATCACATCTGGTATAAATTCAGTCATAAAAAATATTGATATACAATTAGCCTCAACACTACAATTTATTATAAATAAATTAACTAATAAATATAATTATAAATTTATCGACTCAAATAAAAAAATCATTAATTATTTAATGAACAATTGGACAAATATTGAAACAGTACACACATTTGACTTTGAGGACCTATATTCTAAAATAAATTTAAGAGATCTAAATAATAAAATAACCAATTTATTTAATGAATTAATTAATGACAAAACTTTCTACATTAAAATTATTCATAACAAATATAAAACATTTAAATTAGATCTTAAAACAGCAAAAACTCTACTGGAAACATTTTTAAATTTTAACTATATAGAATTTAAAAATAAAATATATATTCAATCAGAAGGCGTTCCCATGGGTACTTCTTCTAGTCCGTTACTAGCAAATTTAATATTGTTCTGGTACGAAAGAGAATACTTTCTACAAAATAATATTAATTGGCAAATATTCCGATATGTAGATGACATAATAATATTTAATAATCCACTGTTTAAAAAATTAATACCTGAAATATATCCTAAATACTTGAAACTTAAGAACAATGAAAAAATTTATAGAAACAAAAAAGTTAACTTTTTAGACTTGAATATAGACCTTACAAATAGTGCTGTTAGAGTTTATAATAAAAAGAGTAATTATAATTTCAATATTATAAAATACTGTAATATGAATTCTAATATATCATTAAATTGCTGTAAAGGTATATATTATGGTCAGTTTCTAAGATTTTATAGAATAAATAATATATTAGATAATTTCATAGAAGATGTTAAAAATTTAAACATGGAATTTATTAAAAACAAATTTAGTATCAAACAAGTAAAATATTTCAACAGTATATCAATTATAAAATATTTAAAAAAAAATAAATGGAAATATCCATTTATGAAATCAACTTTCTATAATTTCTCTTAATATTAACTAAAACAAATTTATAATCTTTAACAGTTAATTAAACTTTTATTAAATAACTGATTAAAAGATTTTTTCACAAGATTTTTAAAGTTTTAAAGTATATATTTCATTTTTGTTTAATCTCCAATTTCTGGGGAGGAAAATGGAAGTTAAATAAAGATGAACTTGCACAATTAATAGCTTTATTAAACTCTTATAATTTGCCTTTTTAAAGGAATATTAAAAGATGATTAAGTGTTAAATCAGTTATTTTGATATAACTATCTGTAAAGATTATAAAACTTAGCTTTCTTCCTTTAACTATTTTTCCTATCTTCTTTAATTTTCTTGTTGTTCAAAAAAATTCTGAAGAAATGGTCTAAATTTGAAATGTGGGGGGACATTCCCCTCCCGCGACATGTGCAAGCCAGAAATAGATATACACAATGGAGGACGCAGCGGTCAAGGTAGGTTTACAGTTTGAATTTGTTAACACTGGTATCTGTTATATGTTCATTTAAATATTTCACTGAAACAACTTAATATTAACACATAAAATACGGTTTAAAAGAGATCTATGACATAATAAAGGAGGGGTTGAAATGTCGCTGAAATTTTATCTGATGATCCCCGTTTCAGCAGATCTCTTTTTCCAATTTATTTCAATTTAAAGTTTTTTGTGTATGTCTGGTCTACCATTAGGGTTTCAAAACATAATATCCAAACTTATAACAAATGTTAATTCATACTATAGATATATTACTAAATACAACTATTTATAATCATATTATAAAATAAAAAAACCTTTAAAAATCTTTAAAAAAAAAAAAAAAAGGATAAAACATAAAATCATAAAAAAATATATATATATATACTAACAATTTTATCTACCTTCTTTATAAAACTCTTTTTTTTTTTCCCTTATTATTAGTTTGATTAAAAGTGCATGGTTCTGTCTTTCTCTCTTTTTTCTAACTATTATATATATTATCTCTTCGATTATTCTATATATAGGATTAGAGTATGTCTGAATGACGTGTAAAAGCCGATGTAATAGACGTTACTTTGTTAATTTTTTTTATTGTTATTAATTATAAATATATAATTAACTTGAGGATGTAAAAGAAGTAATGGATTTTTTTTTTTTTTTCTCTCTCTATCTACAAATTAATAACATTTTACAAATTTTATAATTTGTATTTAAATGATCATAATAGTGAAGATAATTTTAATACAAAACTGGACTATAAAATTAAATAACTATTTATTATTATAATTAATTTAGATTTAGCTTGCTAATCTAATCAAATCTAACTGATATAAGTTATCATTATTATCAGTTTGCTCCTTAAATTTTTTAAAATTAGAATCACTGTTATAATTTTGTTATATAGTTTCTACACTATATATATATATATATATATATATATATATATATGTGACAATATAATAATAGGTGGGAAGAGAAATAAGGACACCACAAGTTGGAAGAGGAACCCAGGCAACCAGTGAGAGAGAGGGAGAGAGTCGGGCCTGCCACCGCTGAGCGGCCGTTTCGTGTCGCACACAATCACCCACTGTCTTAAAAGTCCCAAGGTGTTGACGGACGGGCCCCATTTGCCGCCCCTTGGAATGTCGCTGCTGTCTCAAGTGACCGGACTTTACCTCCTGTCTCTCTCTGGGCTGACTGTAGGTTTGCTTTATTATTCCTGGAAGAGTATATATTATGACATATGTATATA
Source organism: Cordylochernes scorpioides (assembly GCA_030710605.1). Taxonomy (NCBI): domain Eukaryota; kingdom Metazoa; phylum Arthropoda; class Arachnida; order Pseudoscorpiones; family Chernetidae; genus Cordylochernes; species Cordylochernes scorpioides. Next base: position 48,264,082 of record CP092880.1, read on the forward strand.
TATATAGAAAATGGAACAGCAGTAGGGCCAATTCAATTTAGTGGCAAATATTTATTTCTTCAATCAGTAATATATATATATATATATATATATTGTATTAATTATATATTCACTCTCTGGCACTCAAAAATATATATTATAAGCATTTTATTTAATTTTAAAATATATATTTCTAGAACATATATATATCCCCATATATTTGTATCACAGAGTAAATATATAATCAATATTAAAAATGTATCACTAATTGAATGAATTAGTCTGCCACTAAATTGAATTAGTCCCATTGCTGTTTGATGTTTTCTAGATAATTATTATTGTATTTAATATTGTCTTATGTATCTGTGTAACCACAGTGTTATTGATAAATAACCATTTATTTTATCTTAATTAAATAACACCTCATCATCACGCATTTCGTGTGACAATGTTATTTATCAAAATTATATAATATCTGTATTTGTGAAAGTTATTCTTTGTTGTTGTCGTGTCCAATGAAGAGCCTCAGATGTGCCCAGGCATCTCTATCACAGCAGTCTCAATGTACTCTATCTTGGGTGTGTAAAGTTGCTGTTCTGGGTCCATTGTCAATTTTCTGTTGTTGTTGTCATGTCCAATGAAGAGCCTCAGATGTCCCCATGAATCTCTATCACAGCAGTCGCAATGTCTTCTATCTTGGGTGTGTAAAGCTGCTGTTCTGTGTCCATTGTCAATTTTTTGTTGTTGTTGTTATCGTGTCAAATGAGGAGCCTCAGATGTCCCCATGCATCTCCATCACAGCAATCGCAAAGTCCACTATCTTGAGTGTGTAAAGCTGTCCTAGGTCCATGTCAAATTTCTGCAAGGCGGCAGCCATTGCTGGGCATGAGAATATGTGGCTCGGTGTTAGCTCCACACCAGGACAGTTGTTATATGTCCTGTAGGTTCTTGTGCCATGTGGATGTATTGTCATTCTTTTTTATGTTTCGTTCTAAGTCTTGTTATTGCTCTTTTGTAATTCTTCTATCAAAGTTTATTGAGCATAATTGATCTTTTCTAATTTTTGTTAAATTTTCTTGTATTTTTCCAAAGCATCAGCACCAAATACTGACATTTGTAGTTTTTCTTTATCATAATCTCTATTATAACTGTTGAGGTATGTTTTATTCTTTATGATACGTTTTATTATAATTCTTGATATATGTGTTGTAATGGTAGAAGTTTCAAACATGTTTCTCTTTTGTAAAATGCTTTTAATCTCAATAAAATTGCGTGAACAGTGTTTATTGTCTTGATTTCCAAGCTACTGAGACGTGCTCGATCAAAGATGCATGTAAACTGTCGAAATATACAATTTACTTATATATTTATACGTATATTAAAAATCTATCCAAAAAATAATATTTGAATATACATATAAAGCATTTTATTAAGACCCTCAGCCTCATACAAAGTCTTCCTGAATAAAAGAGCAATGGATAAGATAAAACAGCAAATGATGTAGTTTGGGGTTTCAGGTTTAGTGTTATACTTGGTACATAGTGGAAAAACCTTGCAACACCATTTTGGAAGTTCTTTGTTCGTAAATGATCAAACTTAATTTTTGAAATCGAGGACTTGTGTACCCTTGGGAGAACAGAATTGATGCTTATCCCTTCTACTTTGTACCAGTCATGACCTGATGTCGATTTCCATTCTTGTTGGTAATAGACCTTGATGGTACAATGGAGGTCTCTTTCATTTAGCATCATGATAGATTGTCTGGCCTCCGGGTGGCCGAAAGCTCTGGATTTTGACAGAGAGGAATATTTTTATGAGATATGAATATCTTAAAGAACAAATGGGTTCACCTATTATCTTTCAAATTTAATATCAAGGAGTACAAATAGAAATTTTATGTGCAATCCTGGAGTAAAGAGAGTCCACTTTCACCTTGACAGATTTACATATAATCATTACAATATAAAAATAGAATGGTCAAGTTTCTAAAGATAATTGACAAATATAGGCGCAATATATCAATAATATAGTTTGCAATTAGTTTATTTGTTAATAAGAATGGAAAATTTTAATTTTATATCTATATATATATATAAATCAATGTTTGTATGTTTGTTTGTTTGTATGTCCGGTATACAAATTCGCAGTAGTTCACTAATTCAAACCAAAATTTCCATACATAGGTAAAAAATAAAGGGGATGACGATAGGCTATTTTAAAAAATATATAAATCAATTATTAAAACTATATATTCAAATTATTCGACTTAGCTCACGAGCAGCGCCCTCTAGAACGCTCAGGCGACCTGCCGGCGGAGCGCGCCCGTTGGCTGCCGGCGAGCACGTGACTTCCCTGTGCGCGCGCATGGCTGTCGGCGAGGGCTGTTTCACGCGACCGCCCGCCCGCCATGTTTTATGTGTTTGAATAAAATATTTAATCGTGTAAACCCGGGCGTTGCCCGGGTCATTCGTCTAGTATTTTATATAAGTAAATACATTTTAACTAAAGATGGAGGTTGGCTGGCCGGCATTCATAGATCTTTAAAATAAGATGTACTAAAAGGACATAAAAATATTTATTTTCTCTACGTTTCGACAAAAATATTTTGTCCTCGACAGAAATAGCTTAGGCAAGGCGTTATAAATGTATATTAGGTTGTAGAGGCGTTTTCTCACGCAATATTTCAAATTTAGTTCACAATATCTAAAAATAAATAAATAATAATATTTGCAAAGATTTCACCTTTTGGCCGAAGTGTCTCATATTTACAGGACTAAATACTTTTAAAGACTTTATATTGCAAAGTTTTAGATGGCTTTTAATTCCTGTAAACTTTATTTCAAGCGTTTTTTAAGGTAAATTTTTCGTTAACAAATTGAGTCTAATCTGTTTTTTATTTCTTTCATTTACAAGCGGTTTGTTGCCGTCGTTTTTATATATTGATATTTATCGAGTTTACTTAATTAAATTACTATGTATAACATTGACCTTCACAATGTAATAAAAATAAAATTAGTATTCTACACAAAATAAAATTTAAATAACATTTGAAATAAAATTATGTACATGTGAATAGGAGATTCTCTATATTTGTAACGTCTAAAATGTTCTGTATCTTTTAAATATTATCGAATTCTTTACATAGGTAAATTTCATTCCTTTCTTTTTCTTAATATTGTACAATCATAACTGTACTATATATCCGGAAAAGTAAAATTCTCTTCAATACATATTGTAACTGTATAAAATTTGCATTGTTCTAATTTTATATAATCTATTTTCCAATTTGTTGTGTGAATTTCTTCTAATAAAATCTTATATATATAAATTTTAGCGCAGAAGGTCAATAAAGTTTATAGAGAAAACAGCACTTCGTCTAATTGTTTTTGTTAGCACTAATCCAAATACCCATTGACACAAGAAATATCTGTGACAATATAAATATGGTAGATTAAACTGGCGAAATCGCAGGGAGGGTTCATCACTGATGAGCCAGGCCCTACCTTTAATTTTTCCATTGCAGTAAGGGCAGTCGTAATTGTTTATTTTTAAAAAGAATCATACGCGTCTATAATAGTTTCGAATTTTGTTAACAGATGGCGCGCTAATGCATCATAATATAAATATTAAGCAAAACGGATTCTCAAAGGGCGAGTTTTATGCTTTATTGTATACATCATGTATCACAAACCCCTCTACAGGAGTAATTGATGACAGAAGAATGTAAAAGGGTTTGTGATACCCACAAGCTTAAGATGCATATACAATAAAGAATAAAACTCACTCTTTGATAATCCGTTTTGCTTATTATCATAATGTTGCATCGATTTTAATGCGCCCTACATTTATTTAAAATATTCTATGATATTTAATATTCATTTAAAACGGATTATTTAGATTATCATAATTCCTTTTATAGTTTCATTCTTTTTGTAATATGTTATTATATATATTTATTATTTTATAGATATCATATATCTTGATTGATTATTGGAGCGAGAGAGGACAAAGACTGCGGATAACGACCTACGTGGAAGACAACGAATAAATAAACACAATAACTTTAAAAGGTAATTTATTTTTATTTACTTTAAATATGGAAACCCGCTCGGGAAACGTGTATAACACCAAGAAGGAGGAAACCAAGGTCGACGACTGCAAAGCTGCAACTTGGCGCAACAATATAATACTATTTTGAAAATAGAACAATCCATAAATAAATTTTTAATTAAAATGGCATGTATTGGAACAAAATATAATTTTTAGAACATTTGAGTTGGCTGAACGCCAACCTTTATCAAGGTATTATAACATATTAATTAATTTTATAATACTTTAATATAAAGGAGGGCGTTAAGCCAACTGAAATATTGGTAAAATAAATATTTTGATCCAATATATGCCATTTTAATTAAATATAATACTATTTCTTGTTGAATATCGAGCAATCCATTTTTGATAAATTTGAGTTTATGTATACAAAAATGTAATTGTTCGATAAAGGTTGGCGTTCAGCCAGCCGAAATATTGGCAAAATAAATATTTTATTAAATCCAATATATGCCTTTTATTATCTAATAAAATATATATAAAAATAAATTGAAATATCGAATTTTAATAAATATTTGATCCAAAATATGCGTCAATTTTAATGATACTATATATCGTGTAAATATTTGTGAAACATTTAACCTGTAAAGAGTTAACTTTTAAATGCTCTTTTTTTCAATTAAAAGAGAAAATTATTGTAAACTCTTTTATTGATAAACCAAACCTAATTTAAAAATCGATGTATTTGCGCGACATCTTTTATTTAAGATGTGGAATATTCTATCGAATATGTGTTTCTTTACAAATTGATAAATATAAATCATTTTACAATGCCCTTACTGCAATGAACAGAGATGGCTGGCGTCGTGTTTGGGATGTAATACGTACAGTGGGGTACAAAGTTTGATCGCGAATATAATGATTTAATCTCCTGCAATGAACAAAATATTATGAAATGGCCAGCGTTAAAAATATACAAAATTCATGTGTTAGTAATAAAATAAAACATAGAAAACCTCCAATAATTATTCAAAGGTAACAAATAGATGCACACAAATACTTTATGATACTGTTCATTTTTTGCTAAGGTCTTTCTATCTGGTATCCCTTTTATTTAGGTGTCTTGTAAGGAATTCATTGTAAGAATACATGACTGTCTTTTTACAACCCTCGCGGAGAGGTTTTGTGTCTTTCACTCTTACTTTCGGCTGATTAATTTTCTTTTCTCAGGTTTTCTTATCCTGTGGTGTCTTCTCTTTGATTTCTAGGCGAAGATGGTTTCATATAACATCAAATGGGCAATTCTCTCTTTAAAAAAGCAATGAAATGCATCAGGATTATCACTTGTGTGCATAAGGTATGTTGTGGGTCATATTCTTTCATCACAACCTGTGCCTTCTACACATGAGGAATAAGCATATGGATTGTTTTAATACATTCTAAAAGAAGAGGTGTCCACCGTTTGGTACAAAGGTACTTTACGTAATTTATTAAGTGTGTTAGCGCGCGCGTCATAAGAACAACAGATATAACTTACAAACGATGTTAAATGCCCCAATGGCCCCCGATTCTTGGAAAAGTCCAACCCCACCAGCCAGTGCAAGTAACCAAACGGGGCTCTGGCACATTTTAAAGTTCAAAGTCGAACTGTTTTTCACATGGGTAGACATGTGGGGCATTTACAGTAAAGGCAGTCGTCTACTTCTACCCACCATGATTATCATGGCCTGTACCACGTGTACTAGGGATAAGCAAAAAAAAAAAAGAAAAATCAAACAATGTCTTAATGTTTCAATTTTTCTACTTGATAAATTTCCAGTTTGAACTATTCCTTAAACAAATATTTTGTGATAAGACCAATAGTAAGTTTACCTATTGATTAGGTAGCGATTTCTCTGGTATCTAATCTTACAATATGATGTTTTACAGGCTGGTGTCCGGTGTTATATTATTTTATATTGAACGATTTTACATTATAGATTTTGAATAGCTATTGAATTATAGGAATATCGCTCTATATATAAGATATATTTTCAGACGTCAGTGTTTTCAACTATAATAAATACCTTGTATAACTGAAGCTATTATATATTTCACAAGAAAAAATTCGGAGACAAAAAAAATATTTTGATGTGGTAGACCGTATCTCGAGCTTTGTAACCTTACTATCTTTCGACTAGAGTGAATTTCAAAGAACGCTGATAAAGATGATCTTACATGCATACATATGTATATGGGGTATACAAATGAACACTCTAGAGGTTAGAAGTGGCAAGGTAGGCCCTAGAAAAGTACGTGCTGGCGCGGCTCGAGGAATGGGATTGTCCAGTGCGACGATAACTTATTTGATACTCAAATCCAACTATCTTCAACAACCTCCAGGTTCTTCTTATAGCCGGGGTTTCCTCTAACGGGGTCGAAGTTCAGACCTTTAAAATCCCGCTGTGTAAAGTTATATGGGAAAAGGCTGGCATGCCTGGGGTCATCAACCTTCCTTTAACTTTAATTTTATAGCACACATATAATTAAAAAATATCCTTCGAATTTTTTTCTTTTAATTAACCTTTTAATAGAATATTTCTTACAACATATAATTGACTAAAATAAACTCTTCGAGTTAAAATAGAAAAATAAAACGGAGATTGAAGAGAAGTTTCTTGTGCGAATTTTGTGCGAAAAAAAATCGCAAGGGAAACTCCTCTTCAATATCCGTTTTATTTTTCTATATTATATAATTGATGCCTCTGTTGTGCTTATTACTTAGAATACTTAAAGTATAGGCAGTGATGGAATGGGTTTAGGGACTGCTATTTACTGTAAGTACACTACATATTGGCCAATTATCAGGGAACAGGCTAAATCAACATTTAGTTGATTTCTGTTCCACCAGATGGCGCTCTGCCATATAAAAATCTCATGTGCTCTTATTCAGGATATGCCTTTTTTATTTTAATTTACATATTCAGAATACATTGTGCGCCTTTTGTTAACATGTACAGAGCCGTGAAGTAAAACTTGTATTGATAAACTCAATTGAAAAACTTTATAAATTGATGTGGAATTAGCTTTCTATTTTAACAAAAGTAATTGTTAGTTTTATATAAATTATTTATTGTGTACCTGGGGCAATTGCAGAAAACTAGGAAGGGAAATAAAAAAGGTCGAAACCTCGATATTAAAACGAATATCATTTATTCTGTAAAGATACGGATACTACATGGAAGGTGACACTAGATACAGTATATAAACGCTATTTACTCCTTAGAATGTTTGAACTGCCCAAAAAGCTACGTAGGCGAAACCGGGAGACATGTCAATATTAGAATTCATGAACACAAAAGAAATATTGATAACTTAGACCATAGATCCTTAATAGTACAGCACATAAACGAAACTGGCCATTCCTTCAACATTACATCACCGAAAATTCACTATTCCAATATTGCCAACAAACACCAAAGACTAATCATTGAATCTATCCTATCAAGCAAATTCCATAGCCTCAATAGAAAAATTGATTTACCTGAAATTTACAATGTAATATTCCCTGCAGCCACCAAACCCCCCTCAGTATCATGAACTCTGCGATTCAATAAATGATCTCTTATTTCCGATATTTCAAAGGGCTAAACGGCCATCTTTTTCAAAGATCTCATCCCCTCCCCGCGGCAAGCCTCGCATTCACTCGAGACTCAGGCGTCTCACAAATGTATTTATAGTTTAGATCCGAAAACTTTAGTAGCTAATAGAATTTTTCCTGTCGAAGGGCGGTTGAACCCGAAAGCTTGAAATAAATGTATTTAAAAGAAACTTATCCCTCAAGCTTATTGATTTAAACACAACATATTATTATCTTTATTAAAACTTTATAAGTATGCAAAAATAATAATATATATATACCATCAAATTGTTACTGTGATACTCCTGTGGAAGGACTGCCAAGTCCGAAAGCTTGGGAATAAAAATAATTTTGAACAAGAAACTTAGCCCTGGAGACTTTATTTTCTTTGTACTATATATATATATATATATATATATATAGCTTTACATACTCTAGAAGGAGATGTATTATATACATAAAACTCTCTCCTAACAATGATATATAATCTGACATAAGGGATATAACTGTCAAGTGTATACGAATGTTTCTCCTACAAATAAAACTAACTTTTTACTTCCTTTACTGCTATAGTTATATTTCTCATATATGGATGTGTGGAACGGTATGGTCTTATATTTGAATTATTTTAAACACATACTGACTGAAGCATAATGCTAACCTAGACAGATCTAACTACGAAACTAAAAAGTTACAATAAGTTACAATGTATACACTCAAAAGGACAAAACTTTATAAAGTTGATCCTTTTAGCATGTATGTCTGGGTTCAGACAATAACTCTGAAATATATTTAGATACACAGTGACATTTATTAAAGACTAGCCGAATGACCCGGGCAACGCCCGTGTTTTACCCGATTGAATGTTTAGATTCAAATACTATTTGTTACAATTATAAATTGGCGCCTTAATTAATTGCATATGTTAGTTAATAACTATAGCCTATGTGCTTTATCTGTCTATGTACTGTTGGCTTCCGTAGGCGTCTCTTACTGGGAAAAGGAAAGAGAGGATTCCATTTGGTTATTATCTAATATATGCATTTATTTAGGGAGCGACCCGCTCCAACACAATAGTTACATAAATAGCGAGTGGAGGGGGGGGGGGGGCATGATGGGGGGGGGGGGGGGGGGGGGTAAAGGTGGCGTGACCGTAGCCAACCAATAGGAGGGCGCCATTCCAAAAAAAAAGCAAACGGTGACAGAGAGAGATGACTGATTAGGAGATGAGGAAAGACGCTCGTAACTGTATATAGAATACACGAGATAACCATGCATGAACAAAATTGCCGCTGTCACCTTTAAAAAATAGACGACCAGCGATTATAAAGAATTTCCACTTCCTTAAGTTTTGTCTATAAGTGTATATACATAAAGATACAAATTAACAACACAAACAATAGTTATTTCAATAAATATAAATAACATATTAATCATTAACAGAATTATATTCTCTTTCATATTGAATTTTTAAACAATAATGATTTTAGTAGGAGTATGTAATTAGTAGTTCTGAATTCTAGATTACAAGACGAAATAGGAAATTCAAGAACGAAAACCAGAAATATTTCTGTGTATTATAACGATGAAACTCAAGTTTTCAAACCACGCAGTTCTTCTATACGTATATCTCCAATGAAAGTTACGAAAAGATTATATATTATATATTAAGAAACATGAAAAAACAATAGAAAAAATAAAAGATAAGTGGGTCAGGTATTGATATTAAAAATAAAGAAGACATCGCCTGACCACGAGCACATGTGCTTTTTAGATGGCAGAGCGCCATCTAGTGGAGCAAAAATAAACTAAACGTTGATAAATCGTGGATGGCTTTTCTTGATTTATCAAGAAATTGGGTTGGCCAAATATCACGGAGCAAGCTAAATAAACGTTTAATTTATTTTTGCTCCACTAGATGGCGCTCTGCCATCTAAAAAGCACATGTGCTCGTGGTCAGGAGATGCCTTCTTTATTATTAAGACACATATCATTTGCATATATCTAAAAAATGAGACAAGACCCTCACGCTTAAGGTAATGTGCAAAATGGGCTATTTACAAATGAGCTGAAATAAAGTAGCAACTTGTGATGTAGAAAAAAATAATTAAATTTATACTTTTAATAAATCATGTGTAAATAGCGACAATTATGGTTTTTAAATATTCAACACTTTATGCCTAATGATATTATTAATTTGTTTTTCATAAAATGTCTGAGCTAACAGAAAAAAAATCACTATTAAAAAATACGATTTATACAGCTTGCGCCCGAAAACTCGAATTGATTTTTTAAATAAAGAAACTTATCCTTTTTGAATCTATTCGTTATTATATTTTAATTAGTGTATATTTAAGTAGCAAATATGGTGTCCGTTTTACTTGCCCGCTTATTGGGTTATATTCTGTTAAATAATCTTGAACAGATAAACAGTATTGATATAGTCAACGAGCGATACTATTCGTAGTTCAGTTGTTATACCAAGGTACTAAATTTTTAAATAAACGACCAGGGTTCGAATCTCAGAATATTCATCTTTTTTTTTACATTAATCAATTTTATCATTATTATTTTGTAGGGTAGAAAATTAGTCTTGGAACATCTTGAGATGTAAGCGTATTTATTGATGACGTCAGCACGACTAGTCGACAATTATGAACAACTCAACCAAACTATCTACAGCTAGGGAATCTTGAAAGCAAAGAAATATTTTAAGATGATTTTACACAAATACAGAGTAATATATGCTTTAATAACTTGTTGAATTTTTTCATTGAATAATATTGATTTAAATAATAAAATATTTCTTCGCCACAATTTACTATGTTATTTTTATATTTTGAGAACAGGTTTAAAGTCTTTTTATGTATTTTTTATTAATTATTTTAATCTTTGCAATTTTTAATCTTTATATTTTAGGAATCTAACGCTTTTTTTTCTTTTATTCTGTAATGGTGCATTTCAGCAGCGTGAGATAAATATCAACACATTTTAAAGTTTATTTATTTTTTAAATATTCCGTCGTATGTAGGACGGGATAATGTTCCATACTATAATAAATACAATGGGAAAGAAGAACTTGTAAATAGAGGTTGGCATGAGAATAGAATTGGCCTCGTCATCTATGCTTTGTTCGAAGAGCCAACTCTGCCAAGTGACAGTTGAATGATGGACCGAGGAGAGACCAAATGTCTCGATTCCTTTAGATAGGTCTCTAAAAGGAGGTATTTCCAAAACTCTCCCTTTACAATAGATGCAAGAAATAAGCGCCATCTATCGACCGTCACTGCAAACTAACGGACTCGTGTCGGTGACTGTTTGGTTAAAATCATTATTATTATTGTTATTTTATTCTTATTCTTTATTGTTATTGTTCTTTATTAATTTGTAGATATCATTGATTATTAGTTTTTTGTTTGTTTATTTTTTTTCTTAATTCGGCAACGGTGTGTTGTTAATAATCTTTTATTTGTTTTGTGATGTAAATTAAAAATCGTATTCAGTGTTGTGTATGTAAATTATTTTTGTTGTTGTTTGTAGTAAATTAAAAAATTCTAAACTCTAATTTAAGCCAAGTCTTTATTTTATTCTAGAACGTCTTCTGGGGAAGAAGAACTCAAACTCAGCGAAACACTTTAACTTATAAGATTTAATTATTAAAAAGGCATCTCCTTATCGTGCATCTGAAAGTTGCTGATGGCTTTCGCCATCTATCGAAATAAATAATCAACTATTCTCGTTGATTTTCAATTATTCCAGAATTGGCCAAATGTCCATTCTTGATTAATCAAGAAAAGTGATTTTTAATTATTCCAGAATTGGCCAAATACACATTCTTGATTAATCAAGAAAAATGATTTTTAATTATTCCAGAATTGGCCAAATACACATTCTTGATTAATCAAGAAAAGTGATTTTCAATTATTCCAGAATTGGCCAAATACACATTCTTGATTAATCAAGAAAAGTGATTTTTAATTTTTCCAGAATTGGCCAAATACACATTCTTGATTAATCAAGAAAAGTCAGAAAAGCAACTTTCAGTTACACGATAAGGAGATGCCTTTTTCATAATTTATGCACCTTATCCCAGTACATTATCACATTTGTAATATTTTTTTCACATTATAAGATTTAAGTTAAGTATATACGCCAGCAGGTGACAAAGCCACATTATCAGCTTTTAAAATTTTATAAGTCCCATCCTTACACCATGGTGTTGGCTATTATGTCAGAAAGAATGATATATTTATTGTTTAATTGTTTTTGTGGACATGAGGAACAAACCTCAATACATCTTTTACTGGATTTTACTGTTTTTTTTAAGTCTATAGAATCGACAATCATTTAATAGTAACAGATCCAAGTATGCTGATTATAATATAATATGTCCAATATTTCCTTGAGATCGTTACATCAAAGACCATTTTTCTTAATGAAATCCAAAATATATTTACAAAGGAAATTAACTTTTATATATGTGTCCTTATTTGAAATTAAATCACTAGGTCCTAAAGCTATTAAATCGTTGTTGACTCTGTAATCTTGAAAGACAGGGCACTCTAGCAAGAGATGTATAAAAGTTTGTTCCCCCAATCCACAGAAACATGTCGAATCTTGCACAGCCTGAATTTTCTTTTGAAAAAACCTGAAATTTCCATTATTCTGTGATAAATTGTGAATTATAATAGTTTGGTCGAAAATATTTCGGAATTTCATAAGGAAAGAAATCTAGAAATCTGAAGATAGAGTTTGCCTAGCCGCCATTTATATTTCTGTGAAAAATAGACACTTCGGCCAGTTTATGAGAACACCCTTGCAACCTCAGAACAATTTTAACGCCTTGCCAAATGCTTTTTTATTTCTCCTGACGAAGACAAAATATTTTTGTCGAAACGTTGAGAAAATAAAACTTTAACTGGCCAAAGTGTCTATTTTCAATGAAATAGATCCAAGTATTTTTATTTCCAGTAAAGAAATGTACAGTGGTACCTCGACATACGAGTTTAATTCGTTCCGCAACCTTGCTCGTATCTTGAATTACTCGTATCTCGAAGCAAATTTCCCCATACAAAACAATTGAACTACCATTAATCCGTTCCAACCTCCAAAATGTCACCCCAGTTATTTTTGTTACGTGGTTTTAAATAATAAAAACGTATTTATAAATATCAAATATTTATTGCACAAAAACAAAAAAGAGAATGTAAAGAAATAAATTAGATATCCTCACTGGTCTTTGCCTTTTTCGCTACATTTTTCTCGCTTTCACCTGTAGGCCGTTTAGAAAAAAACATGTCCAAGGAGGTTTGTTTCTTCCTCCCTCTCAGAATGTTCCGGAAATGAGTTAGGCAAGTGTCATTAAAAAGGTCAGATACACGACCTGTTGCAACTTTTTCTGGGTGTTTTTTTTTTCCACGAACTGTGAAACTCTCTCCCACATTCCTAAGTTCTCCTTTATCTCACTTGTAGAAATTTCACATTTTAATTAAATACTCATAATATTTTTCTTAGCACTTGACTTTTTACAAACTTTCTTCCGATCCATGGTTATAAAAATAAATGAACTAAAACTGTAAATGTAAACGCAACACAAAACGCGAGCACAAAACACAACTTATCACAGCGGAAGCACGCTGCTAACTGATCGTGATGGCGCGACTGCGTGTTACTACCGAACCGAACTCGTATCTCGAATTTCGCTCGTAACTAAAAGCAAAAAATCACTTGCTCGTCGGATAGTATCTCGAAAAACTCGTATGTTGGGGCGCTCGTATGTTGAGGTACCACTGTATATTCAATACCTTTTGTAGATATATTTTAAATTATATAGCAACACATATCTTTTAAGAAACTGATTATTTATATTATGTTGATTGTAGATATTGCCAGACACTTCTTTCTTTTGTACACCATCTCTGTTCTTGTTTTTCTATCTTTTTTCATTGTTAATATAATATGACTATTCTTTACGGCCTAAAATTATTGTAAATATGTATAGACAAATGTCATACATGAATGCCAGCGCAAGAGTCCATAGGGGGGCATAGCGCTTTAAATAGAAATATAATTTTTAATTTCCAGTTAAAAAAATTCAATCTATAAATTTAACCATAGAAATACCCAAACTACTTTGCAAGCAAACACTTATTTGAGTGATTCTTAAAATTTCGTAAATCTTTTGTAGAATTAATGATGTTCGCCTTAGACTGACGAGGGCCATATTCTCAAATAATTGTTTTAGAGAGTGCATTATGAATTTTTCAAAGCTGATGTTGTGGATTTATCACCGAATAGAGTCTGCGAATTCGCAGGTGAAAGGTGTCTTTTATAAATAAAATAGTCTCTCTCATTCCGTTTAAGAGTACACCTATCCCCCGATTTACACGGTAGATACGTTCCTGAGAAAAACGTGTAAATCTGGGGATAGGTGTACACAGAAATAAAAATAAAATGCATTGACAGGTTAAAATATGTAGTCAGCACATAAACTCGGGATTCCTCGTGAGATGTGTACACAGCGCATGTGTTCAATCACAGTAGCATTTAGTATAGTTGACTTAGGTCAGAAGGACATCCCGGGTAGTTGGCGACTTCTGTACGCTCCAGGAACCTGGGTTACTTAAATAAATAATAATAATATAGTGCGATAAAAACAAACAAAAAAAACTTATTTGGAAAACCGTGTAAAAGCGAAAACGTGTAAAACAAGTACCGTGTAAATCGGGGGATAGGTGTATATTATATTTCACTGAATAATATGGGGGGGGGGGGGGGGCTGATAAAAATTATATCATACCTTCCTTTTACCATTTACTAAGTGCATTAGTGCATAGTAAAACAGATTTGTATTTACATTCGTAAACATTTTTTCACTTCAAAAACCTATATTGAAAAATATAAAAAAAACCTGAAAACACTTTGATAAAACGTAAAAAAGGTTTTAAATCTTAATTATATTTTAAAAAATAATAAAATTAATATTTAATTAAAGTATATAAAAATACATCGAGATTTAAATATCTCGAAATTTTTAAAATTTAAAATGTATCTTAAAAGGAATAACTGAAATGTGTAAAACTAAAAATAATGAAAAATAAACCTGAAAAATGAAAAATATTCTATATTGTAGAGAGATAAAAAAAATATATAATATATATATTAACTATATATATTCTTCCCTTTTATATCCTTGGAAAATATATTTCCAGAATATATTCTAAGAAGTTCTAGATGAGCCAAACGTCTCTCAGAAAGTAAAACGGTCAAAAAAGCACAAACCCCATCTCACTGGTCTCCAAGGATTACCAAGATCTCCATAAAAGCTTTTTTTTTATTTTCAAAAGGATATATCTTGCAGCAGAGGTTTTGTGCTGTTCTTGCAGAAGACATTTTACGTATTGGAGCATACGATTGAGATTAGAAGTCTAACGAATTATTTATTGATGCAATAACAATTGTGTCAGGATGAATAGCACTGCCATTTTACGTTTATAGCCATTATCGTTCCAATATAATGCTGCAATTATATAAGCCGCAATAGAGATAGAATGCTATATTAAAAATTCGTTTTGAAAAATTTCTTATTATTTACTTTCTAGAACATCAGCCATTTGCACAGTGGACGGAAAGAAATATTTAAGAATAATTAGCTTAGAATTCTGTCGATATTCTCTTTTTGCTTATCCTTAGTACATGTGGTACAGACCATGATAATCATGGTGGGTAGAAGAAGGTGACTGCTTTTACTGTAAGTGCACCACATGTCCACACATGTAAAAAGCACTTCGACTTTGCACTTTCAAATGTGCCAGAGCCCCGTTTGGTTACTTGCACTCGCTGGTGGCGTTGGATTTTTGCAAAAATCGAGGGCCATTAGATCCTTTTTTTATCAGGAAAAAGTGCCCAATGCGGGAATCGAACCCAGGTCGTAGCGGTCAAAATCCAATGGTTTAGACTATCTTTCCACCGACCCCCTATCTGTCGATATAAAAAAAAGAATTATTCTCACACCGCTAAAATATTCATTACAGAATAAGGAATTCAAATATTTCTACCCTTTATAATAACTCTAAAACATATTTGTTTCAAATAAATAAACATAGATTCCATTTTTTATTTAAGAAAAAAGTAAGAATTTTCGAAACTGCTATTTTATATTTGTTGAACGGAAGGCTGATTGATAAAATAAAATAACGTGATGGTAGAAATAGATCAGCAGGCGAATAAACCTAATACCATATACTCGTATATTGCCATGTAGGAAAATTAAGAAAGATAAAATTAATGATGACACAGCAATTTATTTAAGGCAAAAACAAATCAAAATTTCTAAAATACCAGAGAGATGATAATGCAAGTTTAAAGAGTAGGAGAATTAAGATTTGTTCATAAAATAATAAATATTTAGCTACCTAGTCCATTCTCTATGGAAGCTGGGACTCACAACTTGCAAATCTTGTTGCTACTGTCTTGAATGTGACGTGTTTCTGTCAAATATATAGTTGTATTGTATTCTTTCTGAGTTTTGGAGTTTGTTTCTATTTCTTTTGCGTCTTTTTTTATTGCGGTGTGAAAAGTGGTTTTGGGTACAATACAGTATTGAACTAACTGTTGGTTAGATTGAATTGGCGAAACTGGTGGGAGGGTTTACTACTGATGAGCCAAGCCCTTTACAATATTTTTCATCGCAGTAAAGACAGTACAAGTTTGTTCTGTGTATAAAAGAGACATTCGTGCTTATTTCCTTACATTTTTTATAAATAAAGAGACTAGGTTATTGAAATAGCATCTCCTGATAGTGAAACAGAATACTACTGGTGGCCCACCGCCATATCTCAGAAAAATATCAACTAACCGTTATGAATATTATTAATTATACAGAATTTGATCGATATCCCTTTTTGATAAATTGAGAAAATATAAACATTTATGTATTTTGGGTTACTGGACAGTGTGATATGGGTCATAGAACAATATCAATAGGATTATTAACCGTTTGTTTTTAATTCAAGAAGAAGTGTACGGCCAAAAGAAGAAGAATAATACAAAATATACAAAATTATTTCTTTAGAATAGTTTAGAAGTAGATATAACAGGGTAATGTAAAATAATGGTATTGGCCAATTTCCGGAAATAATATCAACGGCATTAGGGCCCATCATAAACATTTATCTACACGCTGTTCGAACCCTTTAATCCTTCTCTTTCTTTGAATTTTGTATAGTAAATTTGAACTTATTAATTTTATAAATAATACTATAGTATACTAAAACATTTGTCTGATACTATAACATGACCGTACAATACGTTTCTTTAATAAAATCTAAAAGAGCTTCTATAAAAAAAACTTATTACTTGTCCATGTCGAGGTGTTGGCAAAAGAGGACGATAGGAGAAGGAATTGATCACTGAAGAATTTATTGAAAAAGGACTTTTGACTCAAATTTATGGTAATCAACCTCACACTGAAAGGAAGAAAGCGCACAAACAGAGGGAGAATATGGTTTTACGGGCTACTAACCAAAGTGTATGATTTTTGATCCCAAAAATGAATGTAGTAAGAAGACAAGCCGCAATATATTGTAACAAAGTACAAAGGTGCTGCACGCCACCATGGTTGTTCGAAAAAAGGTTAGAATCCCCAGGCCAGGGAAGATAGAAGAAAGACAGGTGTTGATTAGACAAGAATATTATATAAAGCGGAAATAATTCAACAAGTGCTGGCAATATATATATATTATATGTTTTGAAAATAGAGCAATCCATAAATAATTCTTTAAATAAAAAGGCATATATTGGATCAAAATATCATTTATTTTACCAATATTTCAGTTGATTTAACGCCAAACTTTATCAAGGTACTAATATATTAATACCAAGATATAAGCGGAGGTGTACCCGGCTTCGCCCGGGTTTTATCCGAGTGAAAGTTTGCCGAAGGAATATTATTGATAATAATATTCTGAAACACGCAGAATATTATGATAATAATGATAATAAAATTTCGTTATATTATATATTTATATAATATATAAAATATAATTTTCGAGCAAACATATCATCTCTCTCTACTGAAAATATTTTTAAAAAGTATATATAAATAAAAATATCTAGAGATATACTACATGATCTTATCCAAAAGGCCGAGAAACGATATTTTATATATAGAGATGACGTGGCTTCGTGTGTCTACTGCTCGAGTGAATGTTTCGCTGGTAGAATTTTGTTCCTGCCTACTACAAATTATTATCTGTCTTCGCCCGTAGGTCTCCTTTAGTGAATATTCCCCTAAGGAATTTTGTTTATGTCAATCAAGCATGATACAGCAATATTGTCATTATCCTTTCTGACTAAAAGATATTGTTGCTCAGTACTTGGTTAATTTTAATTTTTATTGGTTAAAAGTGCGACAAAAACTCTTTCATATTTAACTCTCTGTCCTGTTCAAATTTCAGCGAGATTAGTCACATATTGAGGGCGTGCATAGCCGAAAAACATATATATATATATGGAAGCAATGGTCGCCTCTCCCGTCAAAATTAACGTCAGAATCTGACGCCATTGCTTCCATGGATTAATTTCCTCCCGGCAAATTATCCATCTATATATATATATTAATTAAAAGGCATATTTTGGACCTAATATAGAACAAACATTTTATTTAATATAAAAATGCCAATATTTCAATAGGCTATACGCCTAACTTCATCAGGGCGTTTCTTGTTTTTAAACTGCTTCGGTTGATCACGCGATGCCTTCACGCGACGATATATAAAATATTTACAACTCTGGGGCTAAAATTTAAATATATACACATAAATATCAATAATAATAGACTATATATACATGATTCATAATAAGTATAAGAATAAGAAAATAATTTTAAATCGATTTGAACTGTAAATATAACGGAGGGATGTCAATTTTTCTATTAATACTATTAATATATATATGTTCCCGGCTTCGCCCGGTTTTTACCCGAGTAAAAGTTTGCCTAACGAACATTTATTAAAACGATTCTAGCAAACATCCAATCCCTACTGAATCTATACTTGTCTATACTCTCGAAATTTGAAATTTTTTCCCGGTCCCTTGAAAAATACTTGATAAGTTGAATAAAATCAATATTAATTGGTCCACTCGGTAATTTGAAGTTGAAGGAATCGTATCTTGCCACAAACGAACATTTGTAAATAACTGTATTTAGCAAATGTACCCGGCTTCGCCCGATTTTTAGCCGAGTAAAAGTTTGCCTAACGAACATTTGTTAAAACGATTCTAGAAAAAATCCAATCCGCCTATATATAAATTTATAAACGTATAAAAATATTGTTATATGCGTTTAAATATATTTTTGAAACACATAATATTTTGAAAACATTTATTAAAATATAAAATCAAATTAAATTTAAAAATTTTTATAATTGGAACACATTTTAGCATTTTTACAATTTATAAATGTAATTTCACCAGGTACCGCGAGAGGCGCTGCATGCGAGTGAAAGTAGAAAATTTGCAAATAAAATTGCAACGAATATTTATTTCAAATCGATATCAAACCAGAAACCTTCCCAGTAGTATAGTAAATAACTTTCTAAGTTTCACGGCTAAGGATAATCTTACCTTTAAAAAATTTTGATATCGTGTAAACAAAATACCTGTAAAAATTTAACCAATTAAATTCATTTATCGTCGTGACCAGTGCTGCGCCAAGCGGTAAAAGGCTGGAACTAAAGCTTTTGGTTTTACATTCTGTTAAAAAGCACATTAACCTTTTTAGTTTTTTTAATAACCTATATGTTAAACGAAAATTTCAGCTACTTACATGCGAAATTTCATAATGATTGATTCTGTAGATTTTGCGCAACGCGATAACAAACATCGATTTTGGATTTCATTTTTATAGATATATAAAGGAAGGATATAATGTAACGAATATTAATATCATTATTATCATAATAGTCTGTGTGTTCCGGAATATTATGAATAGTCGAATGAATAGATACTCCATCACAACTGAAAAAGGAGGAAAACGGGATGAAGGAGGGAGAACGAAACCAATGAAGGCAACTAAACAAGGAATAAAATGTATTCAACAAAATATAAGGAAAAGTGTCATAGCATTATATGAACTTCGAGCCTCTTTTTTACTCTAAAACTGACAAAACAGTCTACACAGCAACGATTATTCTTAACAGTACCATTAAATATACGACAATTTATAGATTCACTAATTATTTTTATACAGCTATTTCTATACATTCAGAGAATTCAAATATTGTTATTTCAAACTACTACATACTCCCTAACAATCTCGGTAATACTCTCCAAATATTTATTTAAGAACTTTTGGAGACTTTCGGGTTACACAGCCAATAATCCTCTGTGATGATTTTAACTCTCGACATCCTGTATGGTACGACCGAATAATTTACTCTAATGGCTACAAATTCCACTCTATTGTGGATGAATACAACCTGTTTATCCATAACCTTAAAACACCTATATGTCGAAATGCCAATATAATAGATTTAACAATATCAAACAAAATTTCTATAAAGCTGATACAGAATTGGAGCACATCAAATTTTACAAGTATTTCCGATCATATAGAAATAACCCTCGACCTACTGCTGGAATGTCCACTCTTCTTTAGCGCTAGACAACAGACAATAAACAAGGTTGTAGATCTATATCAATTTGTAAATAGCAGAAAGAATTATCATAGATTTACTATTTTTGTAAATATATTTATGATTATCTTTCAAATCTGAAAGGTTCAGGTTCCTAATATATATTATTGTTTCTCTTTTTTATTTTTGATTACTCTTTCTTGTATAATATGTTTATAACTGTTTCTTTAAAAAAAATGTAAATCGACGCAATTAACCCTAGCCGGGATATCCCGTTTTGTGTGTTGAAATAAATAAATAATAATCGTTAGCCAGACTTTCACTCGGATAAAACCCGGGCGAAGCCGGGTACACATCCGCTAGTAAATAATTTATACAATTATTTTAATTTGAAAAATATTAGTAAATAACTAAATAGAATTTTACCTTATGAAAATGAAAAAAAAAAAGCTATTTGAAATGCAATTTTTGCACTTTTAGTCTAAATGATAAACCAAAACCTCAGCTACCTACGTGCGAAATTTCACAATACAGTTTTAATTAACCCAGGTTCTGGGGGTGTATAAATTTGATAACGATCGATTAATATTATTTCCAAAGAGTTTAAATATATATATTTTCACATTTGTGAATTAAAAAAAAGTATTTCTTTTTTAAAAATAATTTCTGTATATTAATTTAAAAAGTCATTTTTGTTATAATCACATACAATGTAATTTTTTTCATAAACAAACGATAATAAACAACAACAATGGAATTTGTATCTTCATTATTATAAAACAACATCAAATTAAATTATCAATGGTAAAATATATTTTAACATTACAACATTTTAAAATTTAACACAAAAACGTTACAATATATATAATCTTACCTTTTAAAAACATCCATCTTGTAAACAAACTAATATTCATCTTGTAAACAAACTACGTGTAAAATTATTAACCAATCAAATTAATTTATCGTCGCGACCAGTGCTGCGACAAGCGGTAAAAGACTGGAACTAACGCTTTTTGGTTTTACATTTAAAAAAAAACACATTAACAATTTTAGTTAGGCTAGGGCCAAATCTATTGGCAAAACAAAAATTTGGCTAGCCACATTGCCAGCAAAACACCTCTTTGGTAGATTGTGAGAATTCCATTAGATCCCGTGTGGATCTCATGAAATAAAGTCCGCCCTTGACTGACGAGGGCCATTAGCCCGAAACCATGGTCTGTAGGTGGACGCTTATCAGTTTGCCAAAGTTGGTGTTTAGGCTTTGTCATCGACCCGAGGCCGCTAGTTGCGTCGACGGTCAATAGATGGCGTCAGATTCTGACGTTTATTTTGACGGGAGAAGCGCCCATTGCTTCTATATATATAAGAGTATATTGATAGGCTTTCAAATTTTGATAAGGGAAGTGCTTTGTTTCTCTAATTATTGTATTCAGTTTAATAAATCACTTTAATATAATATATGCCTATTTACTAGTAATATTAATGAAATAGGGAGTGATAAAATATTAAAAATTTATACATATATATTAATTAATAGGCATATTTAAAATAAGAAAAAATTATGACAAAAATCCCATATTTCACTAAGCTATACGCCTTTCTTCGTCAGGATTTTCTATATTTTGAAATTATTTTGTTAACCACGCGATAATATAAAAAATAATTACAAAATACACTCGGTGGCGGAAATTTCAAATGTATACACACACATTTAGCGAATAACGACAGTGATAATCTTCTCGGTATTGTTTATGCGATAAAACAGAATAAGAGAAGAAAAGTTTCTTTATTAGACAAATTATAACGGTGCGAGCTTTCGGGTAAAAACCCCTTCTACAGGCGTGGTAGACGTGACACTATAACATAGGTAATGTGGCTAGAAAGAGAATATATACACATGATTATTTACATATTAGCGGAATATGCTATGCAAATGGGGATTTTTAATTTGTTATGACTATTGTAATTAAAGAGATAGTAGGCAAATAGGGCATTTGTATATTTGGAGTTTTGAGTCTATAGAGGAATATGTTAACGTAAATTACTGGATATGCGATATTTCAAAGAATTTTAGGAAATGATGCTATTACTGCAAGGCCAGGAGAGCACGATAGGCATCAGGAAGATCTATTTTGCAGTTGATGCTGTTATGTCTGTGAGATTCTATGGATTCGAGAACTAATCGCTGGTGCTGGTTATGAATGCGTCTGTAATGTATGGTGGGGTGGTTGGTGTTGAATGTATGGCCGGTATTGAGTGTGTGCTGGTAAAGGAGGGACCTGGTGTCTTGGTTGGAGATATTTCTAGAATGCTCAGACATTCTGATGGCGACGGATCTGCCTGTCTCGCCAACGTATGTGGCAGAGCATTGCTCACACGAGACAGAGTCGACCGCGCCAACAGAATGGAGGGGATCAGGGGGGGCATGCGATTTAGTATATGGGTGACGGAGGGATGTGAGCAGGTTGGGGGAGTTTTTATATAAGGTGCGGATACCGTATGCTTTAAGGCTTCTGGCTATGTCGGCTGAGGAGGGGGAGTAGGGAAGGAAACATAATGATCTGTAAATTTTAGGGTGGTTGGGGGGGCCAGGTGTATATGAATGTCTGTTGATGAATTCAAGCGGAAACGATGCTATGGAGAGGTGCGATATGATGAGATTTTGCTCTATTTCTTTAAGTATATCGAGCGAACAGTGGGTATAGATTCTTTTGGTGAGAGTTTTTACTATGTTGATTTTGTGGGAAATGGGGCAGTGTGAATTGAAATGGGTATAACTGGGGGGACACTGTTTTTTGTAGTAGACTGTGGTGTGGAATGAGGATGCGGTACGTATTATTAGGATGTCTAGGAATGGGATGACCTGGTTTGATTCTATTTCCAAAGTGAAGGAGATGTTGGGGTTAAAACTATTGAGGGCTGCAAGTATGGTGCTCTCCTGGCCGTGTCTGCATAAGCAAAAGACGTCATCAATATAACGGCGCCATATTTGTATATCTATGGGGGAGGGTACGGGTGATCCAGTTGTCTATTTCGGACAAGTGACTTCTGCGACAATAGAGGAAAGAGGGCTACCCATTGGAGAGCCCTTAATTTGTCTGTAATGATTTTCTTGGAATGTGAAACAGTTCATGCTCAAGCAGAGCTTGGTAAGTTGTACTATGGATGAAGCTGTATGGGAATCTACACTCTGTGAGTCAAGGAACCGCTCCAGACTATCTATGATGAGATTGTGGGGAAGACTGAGGTAGAGGGAGGTTACATCGAAGGAACACATTGTAAAATGTGGGGCGGGTTTTAAGGCAGTTAACTCATTGATAAAGTGGGGGGTGCTTCGTATGGAGTATATATTCCTGTGGTTTTGTAACAGAGGGGAAAGGTAGTTAGAGAGGAATTTGGCCAATGGATAAGCGGGTGAATGATGGTAGGCGATAATCGGACGGAGTGGTACGTCAGGTTTATGGATTTTTGGCAGGCCGTAGATGTATGCGCTGTTGGAAAGGTTGGAAATAAATATCTTGTAATCGTCGGGGGTAATATGTTTAGATTTTTTCAACTGTAGTAGGGAGGTTCTGAAAACTTTAACTAGGGAGAGGCTAACCTTGTCTGAGATGGGGGAGAAGGTGGTATCATCTCCGAGTAGATCGTGCATCTTGGCTCGGTAATCCTCTTGGTTCATGATGACGGTGTTTGAGCCCTTGTCGGATCGGGTGATGACTCTTTATTTACTCTGCTTAAGTCTTTGAAGTGTTCTTAGGTCTGCACGGTAGTTGGGAGGAAGGGTATAAGGTTTAGTTAGAGTCTTGGCAACCAATGTTCTCACGGAATGTTTGTCTTGCAGGCTGTACTGTTTGATGGTAGATTCGACGGAGCTGATGACCTCAGAGACCTCACTGTCGTTATTCGCTATTGAATCTCTCTATGAATGAAATTAATAGGTACTTATGGCTAACTCACAAAAAATCACTACAGCTATCCCGATGGCGAAGTCACCTCCAATTCAATCGTCACTGCAAAAATGTCGGATTCATCCCTCCCTCTCTTAGGCTCAAGGACCCCGTTGATAACCCTTTCTCTAGGATCCTTTCTCTCTCTCATTAGGAAAACCCAACAACAATTGCTCAACGCCAGAATCAAGGGCTGTTTTTCGAACATAAGGTTCCTGACCAAGTCAATAAAAGGGCTACTCTTCCTAATAGCTCAAAAGGTCCCTCCTGCAGAACTTGCAAACCATATTATCGGTATCAAAAATGACATCAGGGCGCAAGAAAGGATCATATCACTCAGGCACCAGAGGAAACTACTCTTCTGGCAAAATAAATTTTCATACCCTCTCCTTTCCTCCTACAATCAGAAGCAGCAGTCGTCAAATGTGGTCAACTTGTCACACCGTACCCTATCTCCCTCAGAAATATCACTTTTAGAGAAGGGCCTCAAGTTCCG
Organism: Cordylochernes scorpioides; assembly: GCA_030710605.1. Lineage (NCBI taxonomy): Eukaryota > Metazoa > Arthropoda > Arachnida > Pseudoscorpiones > Chernetidae > Cordylochernes > Cordylochernes scorpioides. The sequence goes on from CP092880.1 coordinate 48,288,808, forward strand.
CATCCCCTCCAAGCCCAATATCCCTGAGGTCATCAGCTCCGTCGAATCTACCGTCAAACAGTACAGCCTGCAAGACAAACATTCCGTGAGAACATTGGTTGCCAAGACTCTAACTAAACCTTATACCCCTCCTCCCAACTACTGTGCAGACCTAAGAACACTTCAAAGACTTAAGCAGAGTAAATACATAGTCATCACCCGATCCGACAAGGGCTCAAACACCGTCATCATGAACCAAGAGGATTACCGAGCCAAGATGCACGATCTACTCGGAGATGATACCACCTTCTCCCCCATCTCAGACAAGGTTAGCCTCTCCCTAGTTAAAGTTTTCAGAACCTCCCTACTACAGTTGAAAAAATCTAAACATATTACCCCCGACGATTACAAGATATTTATTTCTAACCTTTCCAACAGCGCATACATCTACGGCCTGCCAAAAATCCATAAACCTGACGTACCACTCCGTCCGATTATCGCCTACCATCATTCACCCGCTTATCCATTGGCCAAATTCCTCTCTAACTACCTTTCCCCTCTGTTACAAAACCACAGGAATATATACTCCATACGAAGCACCCCCCACTTTATCAATGAGTTAACTGCCTTAAAACCCGCCCCACATTTTACAATGTGTTCCTTCGATGTAACCTCCCTCTACCTCAGTCTTCCCCACAATCTCATCATAGATAGTCTGGAGCGGTTCCTTGACTCACAAAGTGTAGATTCCCATACAGCTTCATCCATAGTACAACTTACCAAGCTCTGCTTGAGCATGAACTGTTTCACATTCCAAGAAAATCATTACAGACAAATTAAGGGCTCTCCAATGGGTAGCCCTCTTTCCTCTATTTTCGCAGAAGTCGCTATGTCCGAAATAGACAACTGGATCACCCGTACCCTCCCCATAGATATACAAATATGGCGCCGTTATATTGATGACGTCTTTTGCTTATGCAGACACGGCCAGGAGTGCACCATACTTGCAGCCCTCAATAGTTTTAACCCCAACATCTCCTTCACTTTGGAAATAGAATCAAACCAGGTCATCCCATTCCTAGACATCCTAATAATACGTACCGCATCCTCATTCCACACCACAGTCTACTACAAAAAACAGTGTCCCCCCAGTTATACCCATTTAAATTCACACTGCCCCATTTCCCACAAAATAAAAATAGTAAAAACTCTCACCAAAAGAATCTATACCCACTGTTCGCTCGATATACTTAAAGAAATAGAGCAAAATCTCATCATATCGCACCTCTCCATAGCATCGTTTCCGCTTGAATTCATCAACAGACATTCATATACACCTGGCCCCCCCAACCACCCTAAAATTTACAGATCATTATGTTTCCTTCCCTACTCCCCCTCCTCAGCCGACATAGCCAGAAGCCTTAAAGCATACGGTATCCGCACCTTATATAAAAACTCCCCCAACCTGCTCACATCCCTCCGTCACCCATATACTAAATCGCATGCCCCCCCTGATCCCCTCCATTCTGTTGGCGCGGTCGACTCTGTCTCGTGTGAGCAATGCTCTGCCACATACGTTGGCGAGACAGGCAGATCCGTCGCCATCAGAATGTCTGAGCATTCTAGAAATATCTCCAACCAAGACACCAGGTCCCTCCTTTACCAGCACACACTCAATACCGGCCATACATTCAACACCAACCACCCCACCATACATTACAGACGCATTCATAACCTGCACCAGCGATTAGTTCTCGAATCCATAGAATCTCACAGACATAACAGCATCAACTGCAAAATAGATCTTCCTGATGCCTATCGTGCTCTCCTGGCCTTGCAGTAATAGCATCATTTCCTAAAATTCTTTGAAATATCGCATATCCAGTAATTTACGTTAACATATTCCTCTATAGACTCAAAACTCCAAATATACAAATGCCCTATTTGCCTACTATCTCTTTAATTACAATAGTCATAACAAATGAAAAATCCCCATTTGCATAGCATATTCCGCTAATATGTAAATAATCATGTGTATATATTCTCTTTCTAGCCACATTACCTATGTTATAGTGTCACGTCTACCACGCCTGTAGAAGGGGTTTTTACCCGAAAGCTCGCACCGTTATAATTTGTCTAATAAAGAAACCGTTCTTCTCTTATTCTGTTTTATCGCATACACACACATTTGTATAAGAATAGACTATATACTACTCTGTTCAAAACGTTTCGACACTTTGCTCATAAGTTAAAAAAAATTATTATTCTACCATATTTAAATTGTCCCCTTAGAGTAGTCACCGTTGGCCGCGATGCACTTCAGCCACCTTTTTTCAATCGGCAAAACACCTCTGGTAGTCTGTTTTCGGAATCGCCTTCATGGCCTTCTTCGATTCCCCTTTGATCTCTTCTATGCTCTGAAATTTCCGACCCTTTAACTTTTTTTTGAACTTTACAAAAAGGAAGAAGTCGCAGTGGGCCAAATCGGGACTGTAGGGGGGGTTGGGGGAAGACAGAGGTTGAGTTGTCCTGCAGGAATTTCGAGAATTCGAGGGCTGTGTGCGCCGGCGCGTTATCGTGGTGGAGGATCCACGACTTGCTCCTCCACAGCTCCGGCCGTTTCTTCCTGATCGCTTCCCTCAATCGCCTTAAAACTCCCAGGTAGGAGTCAGCAGTTATTGTAGAGCCTTGTTGTTGAAATTCATGATGAACGATGCCCTGGTAGTCGAAGAACACCGTCAACATGACCTTGACTTTGCTGGGAGCCTTCCTCGCTTTCTTTGGTCTCGGCTCATTTTTGAAGCGCCACTCCGATGCCTGTTGGGTAGTTTCCGAATCAAAGCCGTAAATCCATGTTTCGTCTCCAGTAATGACACTCTTCAGCAATTCGGGGTCGTCGGTTGTCGCTTCGAGATTGAGACTGGCCGTTTCTTTCCGGGCGTTCTTTTGATCAAAAGTCAAATCTTTGGGAACGAGAACGGCGTTGAGTCTTTTCACTCCCTAATTGTCCTTCATTATCGATTGAGTCGACACGAATGATATCCGTGCTTCTTCGTCGACCTCCCTGACAGTTATTCGTCGGTCTTCACGCACCTGTTCCAACACCTTGTCCACTTTTTCAGGCGTGGTTGATGTGGACGGTCTCCCGGAACGCTCGTTGTCGGCGGTCCCTTCCCGACCCTCCTTGAAGCGCTTGTACCACTCGAAAACTCGCCTTCGGCTCATGACGGCATCCCCGTAGGAAATTTTCAAAAATTTCGGCACCCTTGAATCCGTTTTTCACACAGAACTTGATGCAAAAACGTTGATCCTCTATTTCGGTAAATAACGAAATCGAAGCACGGGCAAAATGGCTTCGCTTTGAACAGCCGCTACTCGCGCTGTTGTGGTGCGTGATTTTTGAAAATTTGCAGGTCTTCAAGCCAAGGGCGACGCTTGTGTTTGCCACAAACCGGGAGAAAAGATATTGAGTTGTCTGGATTTTATGAGCAAAGTGTCGAAACTTTTTGATCAGAGTAGTATGTACATTTTAAAAACTTAATTAGTGATAAATTAATCCTAAACGTATAATAAGATTGTATACATACATGTATATGTGCAACAAAAGAAGTCCCTCTCCCTATTTAAAAATCATTAAAACAATGCATTTAAATTCATCATCACAGTATTAAACGTAACGGGGAGGAGGGGGAGCAAAAACTAGCTCACTAAAAAACCTGGGCTTAGTTGGCCCGGCTGATAGTACCCTGTTAGTACCCTGTAAGGGCTCCTGATCCAGGGATACATGATGAGCAGCGTTGTATTCCATATTAGGAGCGGCTGCACAAGGCGTCTGTTCCTCAAGCCAGAGGCGGCCATTTATTTTGGAGCTAAGTCAGTCTGCAATCATGATGGTTGTCAAATCTCTTTTTCAAAAGTCTCAAGCTTCACAGGCAGGACACCCTAATATGATTAAGTGGAGATAAGAAATAAGAAGAATATATACTTGCAACTTCTGTTATAGACTTAATTTTGAATCTCAATCATTACCTTTCATACATGGGTTATAAAATGCATTGTATTAATGTATTTGAAGGGAGATTTTCTTATTTTCGAACGAGAATACCATAAATCTCCTCAAATTTATATTATGTTAATAACTACGCAATCCTATATCATAGTCATAGGTAGGCTCTAGAGTAAGGCATGGGGTGTAGAGTTCGCATGTAGGGAATAACTCACGCAGGAGAAGTAAATCAAATTTTGGTATAAATAAAATCGAATTTGCAGTAGCATACTGAATATTTTAGTATTGACACACATATATATAGCGCCATTCCAGTTAAAATGTTACTTTAACCAATATCCCACGGGTTAAACTATATTCTATGTTACATATATTCTATTTATAGAAGCTACGTGTAATATTCGGCTATATAGAATATTCAATTTCTATAATATACAATGGTCACTCTAAAAGCTTTTACAATAAATATGAAAAAATTAAAGTATCAAAAATTATAAATTATACCATTATAATATACATGCATTTTTTACCTAACACATAAACATTTCCATAATTTAGTAAAATAGTTACTAACATTAGTAACATCAGTGGTAAACCTTCGAGAGGATTCTCCAGTTTAGTCTACCATATTGCTATGAGATTTCATGCCTTAATCTACAATGGTATTGAGTTACTAACTGTTTAACTGTTAGTGTAACTTTAACTGTTTTCCAAGCGGTGTGTGATACAGAAGTGGTTTGCCAGTTTGATTGGAAGAGGTCAAGTAAGCTTTTAAAAGGTCACTAGAGGAGCTGGGAGTGATATTCATCCATAGGACCAATTGGAAAATATTTGTACTTATAGCAAGAAAAGTCTAACATATACATGATGGGTATTTAAAACAAGAATATACTGATTCTGAGAGGGTTCACCACTGATAAGCCAAGCGCTCATATAATTTTTCCATCGCAGAATGGAAAGCAGGGAAATTATTAATCTTTTTAATAAAAATAATTTCGCAAAAGAATATTTCAAAATGCATTAACAAAATGAGCACTATGCCTTTGTATTTATAAAGTTTCAGCTCGTTATCTGTTAGCACGTTTTCTTTGAAGTTTCTTCTAGAAAGAACGAGCTGACTCAATTTGATTCAATTGATTTATTTCAAACAACAAAAGAGAATTACACTACGATTTAATGCGATTTAGTTGTATTTATAACACAAAAGAAAACAGAAGAAGAAAGAAAAACAACAAAAAGAATGATGATAAGCAACAAAAAATTATATGAATATGAATTATAATTAATTATAATGAAATAAAATAATAATAAAAAAACCTAACATTATCTATATTGCTAAAATCATGAAATGTTTCAGCGCAACTTTAATTTTGGATAAAAAAAAATTCCTTCTAACATTGTTGATGTAGACAAATGGTTACATCTAGTTACATCCCAGAGAAAGAAGAAAGCGGTAAAGAAGCAAGTTTACCTCCACAGTCTGGGCAGCACTCAGAACGGCTAAATGTCTCGAGCCAGAAATGCCTGGGGATTGCCGTCTCCATAATGTAGAAGATCCATCAAGCAGATTTTGCCTTCTTTAATCTCATCCTTCCATTTTCTCTTTCAAGTATTTCACAACTATGTTTTATAACTCTCCTCAACTTTTGAACTACTTTAGAAACTTTTTACGTTTCTTTTAGAATGGAAATATATTTAAACCACTCATCAGCAACGATTTGATCAATGATTATTTTTTAAAGCGACAACGTTTATGAAGTCCAATATTAATTAAATATAATGGCATTCCAGAATGATTCAACTGGAAGTTTTATGATGGATATTACTATCTACCGGAAAAAAATATCAACTATAATCGTTGATTTTTTTTAAATTCTGGATTTATAGGCCAAATATTTTATACACATTTCAAGCTGTTATGTTACGCGATTGGATTTTGAAAATTTTATTAAGAAAGAAAATTTTGCGATAATTATATAATAATTTTAAAAATCAACGATTAGTTAATAAAATTTCCGATAGATGGCGCAAGTCATTTGCAACATTTTGCAAACTTTGCAATCAGCACCTCTCTATTAAGTACTTGTGTAAAATAGACATGATGTCTTTACACCTAACCAAATTATACGTCAATATATGATCATGAATTTCCTATGGATTGAAGTAAAATAACAAATTTCAATGTGTTTCTTTATTAAATACTAGGCGAATGACCCAGCTTCGCCCGAGAAATCCCTTGGGTGCAATTTTCTTCATACTAAAAGTATATCAATAATAAATATTAGAAGTGCCATAGAATAGCAATACAGAAATAACACATAAACTACAGGAAAAAAGTGTGTGTGATGGAAAAAATTGTAATATATTAGTGTTTAGGTATTTTATTTAATTAATATAGTTGATATAATAATATATATTTATATTATATATAATATAAATGAGTTTTAAAATTTGTTTTTAAAAAATGCATCGGCCGGGAATCGAACTCGGGCCGCCCGCGTGGCAGGCGAGCATTCTACCACTGAACCACCGATGCTTAAGAAAATGGCCATATTCAGTTATTCATTCCATTCCGGATTAGTCCGCGTAAAAAAAAGTTCTTCAAATGAAAAAAAGAAATAGCCAAAAATACTAATCAAAATGCAGCCGAAAATTTTCCTCAGGTTTATAAAAAGCGACATGCAAAATTTGGTACCAATTGGTTCAGTAGTTTTTGAGTTTATCGCGAAACAGACAGACAGAATTTGACTTTTATATATATAGAGATATGGCGATCTTTTGAGGGTTAGGTCTTCTTCATCTCCTACAGAAACTTTAGTTTACGATGTTTCAAATAAGAACAATACAATTTAACATATTTACAAGTTTTTCAATTAAAAAGGCATATATTGGATCAAAATATTATTTATTTTACCAAAATTTCAGTTAGCTGAACGACAACCTTTATCAAGGTGTTATAACATTTTAAAGTTTGTCAACAACAAACTCAGCGCCACATAACGTCAACAGCATTAAGGTTTTAAAAATATTTTGTTGTTATATTCAACGAGAGAAAAAAATTGATATATATATTTATATTAAAAATGGCATATCCTGACCAGAAGCACATGTGCTTTACAGAAGGCAGAGCGCCATCTGGTGAAACAGAAATCAACTAAACATTGATTTAACCTGTTCCCTGTGCCTCGGGTGATCAAGAATAATGAAGACAAAACCCAGCGGCTACACCCGTAAAGCTTTCGCTCTACTAAAATAAACCCTTTATTTGAACAACACGGCTAAGTTATATACATTCAAGGGGAAATTTACATAATAATTTATACATTCAATAGAAATCTGCATTCCTAGTCATACTTTAAAAAAGATATTCACATATTGTATGTTACGACTTTTAACATACCCCCACCTTTCTTTTTTGTAAAACAAGAAAGAAAAAATCCGGTCCACCGTGATGGGGGGATCCTGGTAGGTGGGACACCGTTGCAGGGAGCCCAGGCTCTTAACCAGGAAAACCATCTTCTCCTCGGCACACTGCGGCACCCTCTCCATACACACCACCGGAGATTGCCCCATAAGCGTCCAGAGATATATGTTTTGATGATGCCCGTCCAAAAATATTGTTCGCCATTTTAGCCTTGGTTCTTTGAATTAATTCTTTCAATCAAAATTTTCCTCAAATATCTCATCAATGAATTCAGTACGTATTTTATAAGCAGGGTTAAATTCTCGCATTTCATTATGGGTCCAAATTAGCCGAGAAACACTCTCGTAAAAACATTCGGAATTGGACTATCATTCTCTACGAGTCGAGATATCTCAAAATCTTTCAACTTGGCAATGAAGTTGTTGGTTGGGATTTCATAATTCTCTCCCTCAATGTCGTAGTTCAAAACCTTTTGAGAAGTTGGCCGTATCAAGACATCTCTGGGACTTATTTCATTGTGAACCAACCCGATGTTTTGCTCAGCATGACTCACCGAAATACAAATCTGACAAAGAATGCTCATTAATCGTTCGGGCAAAAGTTTTCCATTTTCCAATATTTTCCCTAGAGATTTCCGTCCATATTCAGAACGAAAAAACTACAAAATAAGATAAATTCATATAATTCAAATCCAAATTATTATCCTTTTCGCTATCTTCAATAATATTTGAAAAATATTTAGATTCCAAATCACGAACAACCCAAAAATCTTCAGGATAACAAAGGTTGGCTTAGCACCACCTTGTACTCTCTCAAAGGGAACAGGTTAAATCAATGTTTAGTTGATTTCTGTTCCACCAGATGGCGCTCTGCCTTCTGTAAAGCACATGTGCTCCTGGACAGGATATGCCATTTTCAATATTGATTTCAACACCTGATCTTTTTATCTTTTATTTTTTATTTCGTTTTTTAATATATATTTATATTATGAACAAAAATTGTATACAAAATTTTTATCCGTAATATAAATATATATATCAAATTTTTTCTCTCTTTGAATATAACAAAATATTTTTTTTTAAACTTAATGCTGTTGACGTTATGTGGCGCTGAGTTTGTTGTTGATACACTTTAAAATGTTATAACACCTTGATAAAGGTTGACGTTCAGCCAACTGAAATATTGGTAAAATAAATGATATTTTTATTGAATATATGCCTTTTTAATTAAATATTTATCTATGAATTGCTTTATTTTCAAATATTTAAAGGTTTTGTATAATAAAATTCACATAAAATTAAAACATTAATTATAGGTACACTGGCTGTATTATAACCAATATTTGTCAAAATTTGTGTTGTGGCTCCATCTTTATCAATATCATTAGATTTTTGTGATAAAAATCGTTTGTTTTTAGCAGCCATGACCTAGGATAGAATTCCGCATTGGGAACTTATTTATGAATAAAATTTATCCAATGGCCGCCGATTTTTGCAAAAGTCTATCCCAACAGTTAGTACAAGTAACTAAACAGGGTTTTGACACACATGTAAATGTAAAAGAAGAACTGCCTTCTACCTGTTATAGTAAAAGAAGTCACCAACTGCTACCATCCATGATTATCATGGCCTTCACGTGTGTATGGGATATTATAAAAAAGAAAACATAACGTTTTATAATGAGGTAATAAATAAAAGCATTGTTTTAATGAATTTTTAAAAGGAGAGGAATAATAGAATATAGTATTAGAGTTCTAAAAAGCGGTCTGGTGAATCAAGGTCTTGAAACCTCTTGAAGAGTTTACCATTGATGAGTCAAGTTCTTCTAATATCTTTTCATCGCTGTCCTTACAGCGATAAAAGACACATGTGTGTCCACAATGTCGTGAAAAAATTCATACTACTATTTCAATCAAAGCTTATACAAGCACAATTATTTTAATGGTCCGAATATGTGACTAAAATAGCTTGATAAAATATTGAAAAATGCTGGTTTATCAAAATGGCGAAACCTCTTGGAGGGTTCACCACTGATGAGCCAAGTCCTTCCAATATCTTTTCATCGCAGTAAGGATAATGAAATTTTATATATTAAATTGCTTGAATTTCTCTCTATAATATTTCTTATTTGTAAATATGCAAATTGGTTTCGATATCTTTCAAAGAACTATTATGTTCTGATTTAGTAGGAGATTGAATAATTAACATAAGAGAGAGCTTGCTGAATACTTAATATCGAAAACATTGTAATCTGTGATTTATCCTTTATCACGTGGTTTGTAAGTTAACCTTTAGATCAATAAAACTGAGAGGTATTTATTTCTTATATATAGATAACGCGTTATATTGTCTTAGAAACAACTATAACTTGAACTAAACAAACCTAACCTACAATAGGAGACCACCTCTCTAGAAAAGACCAGGTGTATCTATTTTTCTGCCATTTTGTGGTTAACTCAGCTCTACAACAAATATCGGAGAAAAAACTAATCTTATATCCCTACTCCCCGAGGAATATTTTTGAATACATTAAAATAAAAATATAAGAGAGTGACCACATTTAATTAGAAAGTCGAGGTTGACACTTGCCAATTTGGTGACAAAATTATTTATTGAAATTTTCTTGAGATTCACGCTTATTAACTTTAATAATGCCCCCTAGATGGCGCATACTAATTAAAGTTTTAATATATTCGGTCCCCCTGGCTACTAGCTTTCTTACGTCATAATCAGCTTACAGATGACTAGGGTAATTATTCTTATTGGCTAGCAGCGAGCACGTGACAGGCAGAGAGGACAAGCGTTAAAATTAAGGATGTAAGACGAAAAAAAGAACTTTTTCGTTGTTGATGGTTAACGTCATATATAGAAATAAATATTTACTGCATGATGACCACTTTTAATTTTCATTATTGATATATTATAAAGGACTGCGGCGTATGATTATAAAACAACACTTAAAGTTTCACCGCATAAGTTTCTTTTCTGTGAAAAATCAATATTTATTTCAAAGAGAAATATTTACTATTTCTAACTTTTTTGGATGAAGTATGAAAGGGTGAAAATATGAAGAGTAATGGCGAACGGAAAAAAAGCGGAACGTTGTGGGTTCGATTCCCGCCCCTGGACACTTTTATTTTTCCGTTCGCCATTACTCTTCATATTTTCACCCTTTCATACTTCATCCAAAAAAGTTAGAAATAGTAAATATTTCTCTTTGAAATAAATATTGATTTTTCACAGAAAAGAAACTTGTGCGGTGAAACTTTAAGTGTTGTTTTATTATTGATATATAACCTTCCTGAAACATGCTATTATCGCGCCATCTATATATAAAAAATGGTACTCTATATATAGCATGAACCTTTGTTTTTCTTATATATATATAAAACTTCTTACTATACATAATGCCGTGGAAAACTATATACTACTATTACACTCAAAGCTTAAACAAGTACATTCCTTTTATTGGACCAGATATGTAAACAAATAGCCTAAAATACAAGAGAGCGGATTGGTTGAATCAACTGGTGAAACCGCTGCGAGAGTTCACCATTGATGAGCCAGGCTACTAGGAAGGTTTTTTTCAATTGTGAGCGATAATTTCGTGATAAAAAAATGTTTTATTTTATTTTTTATGATAAACTGTATCTTTATCAAAATTGGAAACTATTATAGACGCGTATGATTCTTTTAAAAAATAAAAAAATGTCTACTGCCCTTACTGAAAAGTAAAAATTAATGGGAGGGTTCACCACTGATGAGCCAAGCAGTAAGGGCAGTATAAATTGTTTTTATTTTTTAAAAAGAATCATACGCGTTTATAATAGTTAGCAATTTTCATAACAGATGGCGCGCTAATGCATCATAAAACTGTATCTTAGATAAATAAAAATACCCTGGTGCAGATTGAGTTTTGGTAATAGATGGGAAATGCGTGCTTCTTGGAGCGTGTTCCAGTTAGATTTTAGAATAATTGTAATAGGTGCCGCTCTCAGGAAGGACAACCCAGTTCATGACAGTTACAATATAAAATAGATTTATAGAGGCTTTCGTATATTTACAGGGTTAGCGTTTTATGGTATACTATTTCTTGGTTTCTCGTGACTCGGTTCTCTTTTTAGTTTATTCAGTTTTGACTGCGCGTTTTTCTGACGTTTATTTTTTAAATCAGTCTTACTTTTGTCTCTGTTGATGAAGCATTAGCCTTGATTTGAGGTTCTAGTCTTCCTTGTTTCTAATTGTATGCCTTTGGGAAGTTTTATTATGAAAATATTTTGGAACTTAAATGCTTTTATTATTATGAAAGTGTCTATATTTCAGAAATCAATACAATTTATAGTAATATTGTGTGCCTCTAACACAATCTGGGGCTATCAAAATATCCCAATTTTTTAAAATTTCCCTATTTTATCAAGACTGAGTGATCTTAGGTAAGAATTGTTGATGGACTATATTTGAAGACCGTCTGGTATAGGAGTACTTAACATAATTCGTTTTTGTTACTAAGTTATACTGACGGGTTGACCGCTTCGTTCATAAATACTCGTGGAAATTTACAAATGTAAAGTTCACTATTTATTATTAGCATCAATACTATTATTGTTATCATTAGTGATAAGACCTAATTGACCAGTGGAAAAAAATTTGCTTATCTGAATAAATTTATCACTCTAAGGAACTACTATATAGAAAATTGGTTCGAAATCGTTAGAGCCGTTTTCAAGAGCCCTAAACAAGAATTGATAGCTTAGTAGTAGATGAATATACGTGTTAGGTTCAATATTCTGGCAGCCGAAATACCAACAACCAAAAATACCGACAACCCAAAATCCGAATTGACCAAAATTCCGGTAGCCAATATCCCGAGAGACAAAAATCCCGAAAACCTGAAATCTCGACAACCCAAATCTCGATAGCCAATATCTCGACAGCCAAAATCACTACAACCCAAAATCCCTAAAACCAAAGATTCCTAACAGCACAAGTCCCGACAATCAAAAATCCAGATAGCCAAAATCCCTACAACCCAAAATTCCGATAGCCAAAATCCCGACAGACCAAAATCCTAACAACCTAATATTTCGACAATTCAAAATCCCGACAACTGAAGATCCCAACAGAAAAAGTACCGACAACCAAAAATCCAGATAGCCAAAATCCCTACAACCCAAAATCCCGATACAAAAATCCCGACTGACCAAAATCCTAACAACCCAATATTTCCTCAATCCTGAATCCCGACAACTAAAGATTCCAACAGAAAAAGTCCCGACAACCCAAAATCCCAACAGACCAAAATCCCAACAACCCAATATTTCGACAAACCAGAATCCCGACAGGCAAAATCCAGACAACTAAAGATCCCTACAGCAAAAGTTCCGAAGCCCAAAATCCCGATAACCCAAAATCCATATAGCCAAAATCCTAGAAGAACAAAATCCTAACAACCCAATATCTTTACAATTCTAAATCCCGACAACCAAAGATCCCTACAGCAAAAGTCCTGATAACAAAAAATCCCGATAGACCTAATTCTCGTAAGACTAAAATAACGACAGGGTCAAAATTCGGCAAATTAAATAATATCGAACATAAATAATTTATTTTACGTTAAATATGAATATATCATTCTATGACCACTAACTCCAAATACAGTGTGTGAAATGATTTACTCAAATTCCGAACCTTACTTATATTTTATTTGTTGAATTTTGATCAATTTTGGTGTGTCGGTATACATCTGAGCACAGATTTAGAGCCGTTTCAGATAGCTAATTTACATCATGCATCTTAACGACTTCTATCGCTGAATATAAAAATATTTTAACACTAGCTTTTTATAAATTATTAAAATATACAAGTATCAGAGTCATCAATCAATTCTTAATTCTGTCACCGTTTGCTTTTGTGAATGGAATAAATACCCAAATATGGCTATTTCTCATAAGCATCGATGGTTCAGTGGTAGAATGCTCGCCTGCCACGCGGGCGGCCCGGATTCGATTCCCGGCCGATGCATTTTTATTTTTACAATTTTTAAAACTCATTTATATATTATACAAGAATGACATCCACGGCGCCAATTTATAATTGTAACGAATAGTATTTGAATAAAAGCATTTAATCGGGTAAAACCCGGGCGTTGCCCGAGTCATTCGGCTAGTATATATTTAAAAGGTATTTTATCACAAACTCTTTTTTACGGTGCTATGAATAAAAAATTGAAAGGATGGCATGGCTCATTAGTAGTGAGTGCTCACTTCCTATTTCTACAGTCCTTGAAGCCTATCGTCCTTTAAAAAAAAACACCCATTTACTCTCTTTCTAATAACAATATCAAAAGACGTTTATTAAGGACAATCGTTTCATACAGGATTCTTCCAGATGGGTAAACTGAATTAATAACAGTCATTAACAGAAATTAGAGAATAAGATCACCATAAAATTCTGGATTAGAATACTGAAATGGATCATAGCAGGCTACCTTCAATTTTTCTGGAGCATTTATGGGATAAATTAATCTCTGCGAAACAAATTATCGGTTCGGTAAAAAGTGTGATGGAGATATTAAATAATGCCGGTTTCTCGTAGCTTGTTTGTGTGTTGGATGTACATGTATCAATACTTTACTGAAAAACATTCCTCTTGATTCAATAGACCAGTCTATGCAGTTGGAATTCCAAAATTATTCCAACATTTTTATAATATCTAGTTTACAACGAACCACGGAAATTGTAAGGAAATTTTAGCAATAATTGGAGCGGTTGAGGACTCTAGCTGCCATTGTGACAACAAAATCCAGGACTCGAGACACCTACTGTTGGAATGTCCATTATTCTCTCTAGTATTTACGATTTGATATATTATAGGTATTCAACATTGTTTACTCTCTGTTGTCTAGCGATGAAGAAGACCTTTCAGGTTAGAAAGATAATCATAAAAATATTTGCAAATATAGTTAAATCTGAAATAATTCTCTCTAGTATTTAAATTATTACAGATTTAACTATTTTTGTAAATATATTTATGATTATCTTTCTAACCTGAAAAGTTCAGTTTCCTAATATATATTGTAACGTAGAAATCAAGTCTTGGAATATGTAAAGGTATTTATTGATGACGTCACGGCGACTAGTCGACAATTATTAACAAATCAACAAAACTATCTACAGCTAGGGAATCTTAAGCAAGCAAGCAAAGAAATATTTTTAAAGATGATTTTACAAATACAGAGTAATATATATTGTAAAATAGTATTTATGAATTTTATTTATATAACATAGTATTTCTTAATTTTATTATTTTTTATTTAACAGAGTGGTCATTTTTATGTTTTATATCTTGCGACTCTGTAAATTTTCCCTCGTGGCTTATCTTTTGTTTACATTTGATAGTTTGTCCTTCCCTGAAATAAATTTTGTCTCCTCCTGAAGTTTTTTGTCTTCCCTAATTTTCCACGTGGTAATATTTTTATAATCTGTTGAATAGTTACATTGAATAATATTAAATTAAATAATAAAATATTTCTCCGCCACAATATTATGGTTTCTCTTTTTTTTTATTGTAAAATATTCTTATAACTGTTTCTGTTTAAAAATTTATATCGAAGCAATTATCCCTAGCCGGAATATCGCGCTTTGAGTGTTTAAATAAATAAATAAATATACAGTTGGATTTAGCAAGAATATATTTAATAAACTCTGTACTTTATTTCAATTTAAGCATTTTTCATACATAAACTACTATGGAGCCTTACACAAAAGGTGATTTTCCAATGACTGTAAAGCGTTGCGTTGCGCAAGTAAGAATTGTTTTTCGTCTTTTAAACATAATCACGTTTTATTATTGAAATATAATAATTCAATATGCTCTTTATGTAATAGCTAATATAGCCTCGACTTTCTACACTACATGTTTTATTGTCCACTGGAAGAAGAGAGAGAAATTCTCCGTCAAAATGTTGATCATGAAAACAATTCGCCGTATGTTTTATTGTCAAAAGTAGTAAAAGCATACGCAATTCATTATCTTTTCAAAAATTCTGGAAAACAGCAAAGACAATAAGCGCAAAACAGATGATAGATCCAACTTGAAGAAAGGTCTATCTTAATCTTCACTTTCTGTAGATACCTCTTATTTTACTTTTGTTTACTTTACAATAACAAATGTCGGGTATGTAAGAAATTCATTCAGATACAGTATTAGCTTGGAGATAAAAAGTGCGGCCTGATGTACCAGGCCTTTCCATGTTATTTTCCAATTCAAACTCAAAGTAGAAACTATATATATATATATATATATATATATATATATATATATATATATATATATATATATTTGCTTATCTCTAGTACATGTGGCCATGATAATGATGGTGAGTAGAAGTAGGCGACTGCTTTTACTGTAAGTGCAATAAATGTCTACACATGTAAAAAGTAGTTCGACCTTGCACTTACAAATGTGTCATTGCTACTATATAAAATAGTTTAATACTTATAGCTTCATTTCTATCAAGATCGCTTCTTTTTGATGATTTTTAATTTACATATTTTAAAATAAATCGTTTATTAATTACTTATTCTAATTTTTCACAAATATGAACATAGACGAATGTTTGTTTTCTCAAACAATTTCCTATTTGAAATATAATACAAAAAAGTTGAATTGTACTGGGATCATAGGTAGACATATTAATAAAAATTAAATGATCAAGATATGCCTTTTTCTTAATTTTCTATTCGTTGTGTAAGTATGATTATAAGTATAATTATAAACTCCAAAAATAATTGAAAAGGCCTGGCTCATCACTGGTGAAACTTCCCAGCAGTTTCATCAGTCTACCATAATATTCTAATATATAATATAGTTATATGGGGGTGGTCGATAGAAAGAATTGTCTGACAGTTGGCTTTAGAACGCTACGACCCGGGCTCGATTCCCGCATCGGGAATTTTTTTCTGATAAAAAAAAATGCTTCAATGGCCCCCGATTATTGCAAAAGTCCAAACCCACTAGCGACTGCAAGTAACCAAACGGGGCTCTGGCACATTTTAAATGCAAATTCGAACTTCTTTTCACATGTGTAGACATGTGGTGCACTTGCAGTAAAAGCAGTCGCCTACTTCTACCCACCATGATTATAATGGTCTGTACCACGTGTACTAGGAATAAGCAAAAAAGCATAGTTAGAGTAATATTATACTTATCAATCTGTCACTCTTAATTCAAAACATCTCATTTGGCACTCAACTTTCGCCCCAAAATAGTTAGTATTTATGAAAATAAATGACTCACTGGTAAAAAAATATTTTTATTACTAGATTTGATGAAAATTCGAAACTATTATAGACACGTATGATTCTTTTATAAATTAAAAAGATTGTACTGCCCTAACTGCAATGAAAAAATTAATGGGTGGGCCTAGCTAATCAGTGGTGACTTTTCCATTGCAGTTAGAGCAGTAGAAATTGTTTAATTTGTAAAAGAATCATACGTGTTTATAATAGCTTCGAATTTTCATAACAGATGACGCGCTAATGCATCACTAGATTTTATATATAACCTATATACTTAAAGAATAGACTAATCATTCAGTGGAGTGAATTCTCTAACTGGTTATTTCGGATTTCTGATTAATGACTCTCAAAGTTTGGATTGTTATTAGACGCCATTGAAATGTTATCCAGAACCCTGGTAATTAGGAATTTTAGAGATAATTAGCATTTTCGGACAATTCGTATTAATAATCCGATTAGTAATTAGTATAAGCATATAAAAATTCACATTATGTTTAACTGGTTGCTTATTTAGTCTTGAAACCTCCCTAAAGATGATAATTATAATGCTAAGTCATCGTATAAATCCGATTTATATATTTACCTTTTTTGGTGATTTATACAGAACTTTGACTATAATATTGGAATGGTTAACTTTATTAGAATATTTTGAAACTCTTTTTACATCTGTCTGGTGGTGGTGGTGTCTTGTCCATGGAGCAGATAAGATCGATCCATGCACCCAGATCACAATACCGGCCAACTGAGGTGGTGGTGGTGTCTTGTCCATTAGGTAGATAAGATCGATCCATGCACCCTGATCACAATACCGGACAACTGAGGTGGTGGTGGTGTCTTGTCCATGGAGAAGATAAGATCGATCCTTGCACTCTGATCACAATACCGGCCAACTGAGGTGCCTTGTCCGTATGGATGTCCTCTTCTGGATTGATGTCTGCCATATAGAGGGTTGCAAGGATGGCCGGGTATATATGGTCCGGAGTGAGTTAGGTATTGTAACAGTTATTACAGTTCCTGTAGGATCTAGTCATATCTGGGTTTATCTTCATTCCTTTAAAATTTCCTGTTCTGATTCTTGAAATTGTTGTTGTTAATTATCTGTTAATGTCGAGGTTGCATATGGGGTGGGGTATTTTGGTTTTGTAATAGTTTTGATTTTGTTATTGTATTTACCTCTTTCAATGTTATTGGAACGGTTTCCAGAGCCTGTTTTCGCCCCTTCTTCGCTAGGCCATCAGTCTGTTCATTGCCCTCTATTCCAACATGGGCTGGTATCCATTGCATGGTACATCGTTTCCCATTGTGTCAAGTCGACTTAGGATTTCATGTATTTGGTAGGTTATGTCTATTTTCCCTTCTCTATTCCATGTAGTTTACATCTGTTTAAACACCTTATAAATATAAAGGCCCTATATAGGATAACAATAAACTGATTGAAATAGAAAGTGTAACACCTAGAAGGAACTGATGGAATTTCTTGAAAATTTCGCTAAAAAATAGACACTTCGGCCAGTTAAATTTTACTTTCTCAACGTTTCAACGATATTTTTTTTTGTCTTCGTCAGGAGAAATAAATATAAAAAAGAGCATTTAAGTAATCGTTAAAATTTGTTATGGAATTGTTAAATAATAAATGATTTATTATTATTCATTTCTTCTGACGAAGCAAAATTATTTTTGTTGAAACGTTGAGAAAATAATATTTAAACTAGCCGAAGTATCTATATTTTCAAAGAAATATGAATACCGGCCAGGCAAACCTCTATCTTTTATCTTGAAAATTGTTATGGTACAGTTTTTTTAAAATCAGTATTATCCAATGGGTAGGATTACACGAGGTTATTTCTGCATCCATGTGAGGATCAAGTACAAAGATGTCCATGTCATGGACAGTCTCCCTCAGAGGTAAAACTACTACAGTGAGTACTTCCAGCTTTTTAAAGCCAACAGCAGTCGCACCACTAACCTACCATGAGGTTGAATAGTACAGATTATTATATAGACCAGAAGATTAAAAATTATAGAGGTTTCCGTTTTTTGTTGGGCAAATTAAGTATTTAGAATGCTCTGATCAATATAGTTACCTAGCTGAAACACCTGTAGTCAGTAATTCAACTCGAATATTTTCACGCGATCTCTACATAATTGTTTAAATATAATTATTGCGTAGAACGTGATTCAATATATACAGCATAAAGTTTCCGGAAGATGGTATTTATGAACCAAAAGGAACTGGTGCAAAATCTTGAAATTTTCTTTTAAAAAAAAATAGACAATTCGGCCAGTTAGTTTTATTTTTCTCAACGTTTCAACAAAAATATTTTGTCTTCGTCAGGTGAAATAAATAAAAATAAAGAATTAGACAAGGCGTTCAAAATTGTTCTAGAATTAAATCCCATTAAATATACATGAATATCATATTCCTACAACTTTATATAAATTCTAGCCGGAAATTCATGTTTTGTTGCTTCACTAGCTTAAACATTTTTTTTGGAAAATTCGACCGATTTTATAACTCCTCTCGTAGGATGTTATGTAATCGAAGCCGCTCTTGTACTGATAAGGGCCATAGCTTGAGATCATGGTATAGAGGTTGGCTTTTGTCTGAAATTTTCAAAACTGACGTGGTGGCTCTTTTTTTATCACTATTGCTACATTCTATACTGAAGTGAAAGCAGTCGCTAACTACCCACCATGATTTTCATGGCCTGTACCACGTGTACTAGGGATAAGCAAAAAAAAAAAAAATACTGAAGTGATAACCAAAAATACACTGTGAAAATTCGAAACTATTATAGGCGCGTATGATTATTTTGAAAAATAATCAATTTCTACTGAAAAAACTCATACGCGTCTATAATAGTTTCGAATTATTATAACAGATAGCGCCCTAATGCATTATAAAATACATTGTTTCAAAATGTTTTTTTTTTTAAATAGTAATCTCGTTTGGTATAATTATCATTTTTAAGTGATTGTGTTCATGAAAAAACCTACCTTAATCATAATAATCTTATCTAAAAATATGATATTTAATATTCAAATTTGTGTGGGACCACTCTGATAAAATTAAAACAAATACATCCCCAGCTGATTGGTCAATAAATTACTTAATTGAATTGAAATGGAAAAACGTTGGTTAATTTAATTCAAGACGATTATTAAATTAAACTTTAATGTGCAATCTATTTTGGCCAAATAATAATAAAATAATTGCCTCTTTCAAAAATGGCAGTTTGAATAATGGCCAAATGCAAATAATGAACAATTTTAGATTTTAAAATGAGATAGGGACACAAACATTTCGAAAACCTAATTCAGAATATGAAGCCACATATATCTTTACCTTCTTCAAAATGTTGCATTTCAAATCGCAAAAATTCGTAATATTTCATATTTAATATAATAATTTTCTATATATTTTTTTTATTTAAAATTTATTTATTACAAGAGAACCTCTCTTTAAAGGACACCTAATTGCAGAACCAAAGTGTTCTTTAGGGAAAGGTGTCCTCTTACAGAAGAATTCCTAAATTGTAAAATAGTAATTTTGCAAAAGAAAACTGTTCTTTGTAGAGAGGTGTGCGCTAACGGAGTGTTCACTAAAGAGAGGCTCTACTGTATTTCTTACGTTTTATTATTTTCCTGATGTTTTGGAGGCTTTTAAAAATCTATAAGACATTTTGTGATAGAGATTGGAGGTTGTCTTTTTGTTCTAATAAAGGAAGCTGCAGAGTGAATTATATACAAAATAATGTAATTTTATGGTTTAAATGATTTTTTTTATCTCAAATATTAATGATATCATGATTATCTTGTAGGTGGCTAGGGCCGTACCACACCGGAACGCCATGGCGACGTAGTCAGCAATGCTTCCAATTAACTCTTTTAAAATGAATGGCAGGTATCTCACTTGGTGACGGACTCGAATTGGAGGCGTCGCCGCTGCCTAACGCTCCTCGTGTGGAGACTGCCCACCCTGGCTACTTGGTTGGCGACACCAGCAATATAAATGAGAGTCAACGCACCGTCAGGACCATACCTCACCGGGACGCCATGGCGACGTAGCCAGCAACTGCGACTGAAGTGGTCGCGACCTTGCGGGCGGCGTTCTTGGCGAACCACGGTTGCCAGGAGTAGTCGTGGTGACGTGGCGTCCCGGTGAGGTACGACCCTTATTGTAAAATATCAAATATATAGAGTTAGACCTGTCTATAGTGCCCCCTCTTGGGACTCGCCGAAATAGGGTGCTATAGAGAAGGGGTGCTTTAGACAGGTCACTTTTAATGTTTAAAATGGGCGCTATAAAGAGAAAGGCGCTATTTAGAGGGGACTCTATAGACAGGTTTAATTGTATATTCAACCGTTTAATAATACAACCCCTTCGGTAAAATTATAAATAGAAGACACTGAGTGAAAAGTTTCTTTTATATATAACGGCAATATAAGCTTTCGAGTATGAAAGCCCTTCGACAGGTATAACTACGGTACTGAATTTATTATTGTCGTGATAAAAGGAAACTTACAGTATTTTTGTCTTTTTATTTATATAACTAAATAATATTTTTAATACGTTCATTCTGAGCATTCCTCTACCTACCTTTTTGCCGAGTGTCGAATGGTTGACGAAGGGTGAGAAAGTTGGAACTTACCTGAAACAAACAGCAGAAACTTAAAATCAAGTAGTATATCCTTCTTTTTGTAGATATCTTGATTTTCAAAATAACTATAACTATATAATTAAATAAAAAAGCAATTTAAAAACGATCATAAAATTTTTAAACTGTGAATACCAGCTTATAAAAACAACAACAAAAAATTATATTCTTAGATATATATAGCAATCATTTTCATATCACCGTGGCAGACTATATACATATAACTGAACACTTGTATGTAAATATTGGTTATTTATAAAATATAAAGATTCAAGTAAATATATTATATTGCTGAGTTTTGCTGTCAGTGTCATTTTATTTTGTGCTCCTATCTCTACCAACCTTAACTCTACATTATTTTATGTTTTACATATATTTACATATATATATTTTTTAAAATAGAGCCATCCATAATAAATATTTAATTAAAAAGGCATATATTGGATCAAAATATCGTTTATTTTACCAATATTTCAGTTGACTGAACGCCAACCTTTTTCAAGGTATTATAACATATTATAAAATAATGATATTTTGATTCAATATATGCCTTTTTATTTAAAGATTTACATATATATATTCCATAGTAAAACATTAAAGAATGTAGAGTTAAGGTTGGTAGAGACAGGAGCACATAATAAAAAATATTATATATATATATGTAATAATAGGTTGGGGTTTGGTAAGCCTGTTGTAGAATCCTGTCGACTCTCTGTAATAATGTTGAAATGTAATAGTAGTTTATGCTGTTGGTTGAATGCAGTGTGGCATGTTGGCTAGAAGCAGTCGTAGTTGTTGAGCGATGGGTGGTAAGGACACACACATAAAACGAAGCGACACAGTTGTCGAAGGAAAATTTCTTGAATAGATAAAAGGTCGAGCCAAAAGCAAAGATGGAGATAGAAGATTCCTTACTGTTTTACATGGTCGATGAGTTGGTCCCTGGAGACGACAAGGGGTGACGCTGACCGGAAGACTTACTGCAACTGCACTCACTGGCTGTTGCTACGCGGGCGTTTTTATACTACGCCTCCGACCAAGAGAATTGGGTCATGCACGTGTCACACGTGTCTCTGTTACTCGAGAATGGCGCCTGGCTGTCGGCTTCCAATCTATCTTTAGAAGTTACTTTGTAAATCTCTCAATCTTGCTTTTAACTTAGTTTTTAATCTATTATATAGTTTTATTTATTCATCCTCAGTACATTACATTTGGTGATGCAAGGAGACATGTCAATTATGCATATAATTAGTTATAGTTTATAATTAGTTCTATATACAACATGACAATCTTGTTATAAATATTATAATATATAGGGTTGTTGGTTTAAATTATCATAGATGGGCCCCGGGAGTGAAAGGGTTTATCCGGGTTTAAGCGGGTAAAGCCTCTCTAACACAGGTAAGTAATTAAAATTTCTTTTAATTAATTAAAACTGTGAGGGTAAAGGGCTATAACAAGATGTTTATTTGGATATATCTGAAAATTATAAAAATAAAACTTATGTTTAATTTAAAAGTTATGATATTCATTATAAAAGAGAACTTTAGATAAAACCTTTGTTTGATAAAAATTAATGATGATAAAAAATGTTCTAAAAGATTGTTGGCGGGCGTTGGAAAGGGTTAGGGGTTGAAGAATATGCAATTGTAAGTGTTGCACAGACAATCAAATACTGAGATCCAGGTGCAAAGCGAGGATATAGACTTGTGCGTCTTCCTAGGCAATGTTTCACCTGTGATCCTGTATAAGGTTACAGTGCTTTGTCACAATTGTAGGGTTATTGGGTTGAAAAGTTGTTGAAGAAAAGACTTAATATGATTGAAAGGGATGGTAGAGCCATGCGATACGTAGAATTGTTGTAGCGACAGTAGGTGGTCTGACTTGACTTGAAATCAAAGGTTGATTGTGGTCCGCTAGAGCTGAAAAAATTGAAAGTTGAAAAAAGCGAACGCTTTGTGCATGCGTTGGTGATGTGCTCTGCGGATGATTGAAATAAACTTTTGAAACGTGTTCAGACCAAAAGTCGAGACTTGTACTTCTGGGGAACTGTGTTCAAAGAGTTTGTTGAATTAAGAAATCAAAAGAAAAATTGTCAAGCAGTACTGTCGTTTCTCTACGTTGATGTGAAGCAATGGCGGAGAGAAAGATAGTAGTGTAAAGTACACTGAAGTGGTTAGAGAAATAGATTGTTGTAAACGATTGTTGTATATGCCCGATAGTTGATGATAAACAAACATTGTCATATAATAAAGTATTTAAACAAAAATATAGTGAATAAAAAGATAAAAATGTGATTGCGGATAAAAAAAAAGTATAAGTGGATAAGATCAAACATGTACTATATGAAAGATATAATAATGAATTAGTAAAATATAAAAGATATAATAATGAATTAGTAATATATAAAATATATAATAATGAATTAAAACTGATTATTGAAAGAATTAAATGTTTTGCCATACTAAAATAATATCATGAAAAATAAAATTGTTAAAATAAAGTTGTTAAAATAATGTTGGAATAAAAATTTGATTATATAATTGAAAAGTAAAAAAAAATAAAAATAAAAATAATTATTCAAGATTTTATACAAAAAATATAATATAATTAAAGGTTATTAATGATTAGATAAATGTTAAGTAGTAACAAATGGAGCAAAAAATGTCTCTTTTGAAGAAAAGTTAAAAGAAAACAAAAAATATTCGTTCCTGAAAAAAAAGAACATACTTACACACAATGTCTATGTGTAGGTGCAATATTATTAATGTCTTTAGTTCGGCCTACGGGGAGGCAATGTGATCCTATGTCGCTTTGGTCCGGTCTGAGAAGTTGGTCTATGCCAGATCTTCCCGATTATATTATGTGAGACCAGACGGGGAGCGATCTTGATCCCTAAAAATGATGTCAGTGTATTGGAAGATGGGGACTTTGGGTACATGAAGTGTGTAGTGCATGTCTTAGGCGCTAAAAAGATTGCAGAGCGTTTTATGCTGTTGGTCTGCAAAATTTTTAGGTGAGCCTACCCAAACGCCGGCTTGTTACGCTTGGGAAAAATCATTTAAACTATTAATTTAACAGATCTTTTTTCCATGTAACATTGCGTTACATATGGAGAAATGAGAGGTTAAATCCTTTTTTATTCCTAACGAATGAGCCGGTAATGTTGTGTTGTTCGTATTAAAAGCGTACCCAAAAGTCATATAATTGAATGATTGACAGTGAAGAGTGTTGAAGATTGGAACATTGTCGTGGCGATGGGCGCCATTTTGGGGTTTTAATTGTCTTTTTACGATGGTATAATATGGCGTCATATGATGTCATTTAAAGGATCGATAACCTTATAAAAATAAGTTTTGCTATAAAAGGAATTTTATATAACTTTCCTATCCGTTTTAATCTGGTAGGTTATTTGGACACGAAAATCTAGCATTCTGCTGTGCCAAAGATACAGGCCTACTGCAATTGGAGGTGTCATGTTAACCTGACGCCGCTGCAACTGGTGTCCATTTCAGCTGGGTTGTTTGTTTTTGCTGGCGGTGCGATGAGTCATTCTGCTGGCTATGGGTAAATCTCTCTGCCTCCACTGTGGCAATTGTTTTTCTGACCTAATTGAAAATACTGGGATTTAAATGTAAAAAAGGCTGTGAGCTTGTAGGCGGTATAATTCGGAATAATTGTGTCTCGAAGATATCGGGAGTCAAATGATTGAATTCAATGAAATGTACATCTTGAGGCAATCGCTGTGGGTGTTGAACGAATCGGGGCTGTGGAGGTGTTATGTACAACACATCCTCTGTGTAATATTTTAATTTATTGACATGTATGGTGTCACTGTCTCTATTGAGGGACTGATTTGGGCGATCTATTCGAACGACATTGGGTGAAATGATTTCAATTATTTTGTAGGGTCCAGTAAAATATGGTGCTAATTTACCTGTGTCGGGATGTCTGTAATTTTTTACCAAAACAAGATCATTCTCTTCGAAATGTGGTGTTCTGTGCTGCTTATCAAATGTTTCTTTATCTTTTTTATGTTTATTTTGAGTACGAGAGTTTGCTATCTCTCGAGCTATTTTTATCTCGGGATATGGGTTAAGATGAGTTCTTAGATCTGGGGGGATAACATTGAACATTAAATAGGTAGGTGGAAAACTTGTGACAGAATGGGGTGTGTTATTGTACGTCTGAGTGACGCGTTTAACTATTTGAGTCCAGGAAGCTTTTGGATTTTCTAGATAAGCTAGTCTGAGCTTGCCTGTAATGGTCGCATTTAAGCGTTCTATTAAACCGTTTGCTTGTGGGTTATTGCTGGTAGTTAGTAGAGGTTGTATACCATGCATTATTAGAAATTTACGGAATTTTTCTGAGGTAAAAGCGGGCGCTCTGTCAGATAACAGACGTTTTGGAGATCCTTGCTGTAGTACAGTCTTGAGGGTTTGAATGTACGTTAGGGCACTGGTGGACTTCGATGGAAAGGTCCAAGCATATCGCGTTAAATGATCCACTATTACGTGTAGATAGGTCTTGGAGTGTCCATATTTCGAAAATCCAGCTATGGTATCTATAGAGATTAAGTCGAATGGTTGTTGAGGTGGTGGAATTTGTCCGAGGGCACCATAGGGTTTACCTTTGGGCCTTTTAATGATTTGGCAGGTGTGACACGACCTGACAAATTTTTCTATAGATTTAGAGATACCTTTCCAGTAGTACTGGGTAGTAATTATGCGGGTCATCTGAGAGATGCCTGGGTGGTTATATTCTTGGTGAACTTTGTTCATGAGAGTATGTTGCAGGGTTTCGGGAATTATTATTTTAGTTACACCTTTTCGGGTAATGGTATGTAAGCCGTTTGTATCAATGTTGAAGGGGGATTCTGTTGGTTGATGCTGTTTTATAATATCAGTACTGATAAATCCTACAAAGGGGTTTCTTGAGAGTAAATCTGCCTCATACTGTTGACTGCCTTTGATGTAGTGTATTTCGTAATTATAGGTAGATAGTCTCAGGCTCCATCTAAATAGTCGGCCTGACGGATTTTTTATAGTTTTAAGCCATTGTAAAGCTTGGTGGTCTGTGTATATGGTGAATTTTATACCGGTGAGGTATATTCGGAATTTGTCTACACTTTCGACGATGGCGAGGCACTCAAGTTCGGAAACGGTGTAGTTTCTCTCATGTGCCCTAAGGGCGCGGCTAAAATATTGCACAGGATGTATTTGTCCGTCTGGGTGTACCTGTTTGAGTATGCCGGCAATCCCTTGGGTGGATGCGTCGCAATAAAGGCGGCATGGTAAACCGACTTGATACAAGTGTAGTACTGGTTTACTGGTTAAACTCTCTTTGAGAGTGGTGAAAGCTTGTTGACAGTCTGGGTTCCAATTCCATTTTACATCCTTTTTAAGTAGTTTATTTAAAGGTGCTCGTAAGCGGGCATAATCTGCTATAAACTTATTATAAACGTTTACTGCTCCTAAAAATGATTGTAGTGTTTTTTGATTGTTAGGTGGTTTGATGGCATTTATGGTATCAAGGTTGCGCGTCTGCGGTGCATAAGTACCTGCGGTAACAGTGTATCCTAAGAAATCTATTTTTGTTTTAAAAAATGAACATTTATTATAATTAAGTTTGATGTTTTCGTGTTGACACACTGTTAGAAATTGTTGTAGGTGTTGTAGATGATCCTCTAGGGTGTCAGAAAAAATAATGAAATCGTCGAAGTAATGGGTAACAAAATTTAGTTTATATTTTTGCATGACCTGGTTTATGGCACGATGGTATATCTGTGGTGAATTTTTAAAACCGTAAGGAAGTCTACAAAATTCGTACTGACTATCTAACGTCACGAAAGCTAGTAGATTACGTGAGTTAGGTTCTATTTCCACTTGCCAATATGCGGATGCTATATCTACAGAAGAGTAGTATTTGGCTTTTGACAATTTGTCAAGAATGGTTTCTATTAAAGGTAAAGGATGTACGTCTGGAGCGATGATTTCATTAAGTTTTCTGTAATCAATACAGAAACGTTTCGTTTGGTCACGTTTGGTAACAAGCGTTATGGGACTGGCATAAGGTGAAACTGACGGGGCAATGATTCCATATTGGAGCATTTGTTCTATTTGGGTTTGTATTTCTTGTTGGTCGTGTAGTGGCACTCTATATGGGCGTAATGCTATTATTTTATCTGTGGTGGTATTGATTTTTACCGGTGGTATGTTAAATTTGGGCACATTGTATTTATAAGTAGAGAACACTTGCGAGAATTCATATAGAATTCGGTGGAGTTCGTGTGGACAATGTTCTAACTGAGGTGCCGCATTAGAAGGTATAGAAATCTCAATATCATGGGTAGGAGATATAGGGGGTGAACATATAATTGGAGTAGAGTCCGCCACGTGTAAACAGGACTGGTGCGAGGGGAAAGTGGTAAACATATCAGTTTACCTCGGTTGAGTGGAACATAAATCCTGTTTGCACTTGGTGAACTTATAGACATTCGTTGGGAGAGCATCATTATTTTGATAAATTTGGAGATTATTAAAATCTATAATTAATTTAAATATTTTAAGGGTATTAATAGATAAAATACCAAAAGGTAGTGAAGCTTCTACTATAAAAAATTTTAGTTTTTGGGTGAGGTTACCGATTTTAAGTTTTAAAAAAATATATCCAAGGGTATTTACATTGTGGGCTATTGTATTTATAGTTAAACTGTACTGATGGATAATAATTTTATAGGGTAATCTATTTTCTATGGTTCTTAAAATATCTAAGTTAAGTAGGTTTATAGATGCTCCCGTGTCTATTAAAAAGGGCAAGTTTACATTTGGTGACAATTCAGTCCATATTATTAATCGTTCAACGAAAATAAGTTTCAGGTTTTCCTACCGTTGAGCTGCTCGCGGGGCTTGCAGAGTCGTCTTGGCTTGCAGCTTGGACTTGGGGAACATGGCTCGGAGGTTGGACCTTGGGCTGGGTGTGGGTACCACGTTTTGGTACAGTGGTTGTGTGTGGTCGGGCGCTGTAGACTGGGCGTGTTTGGTCCCGTGGGAACCGTTGTTCACACTGGGAGTGCCAGTGCATGGCATTGCAATACTTGCAAGGCGAGGGGGGAGGTGTAACTGGGTACGTTACACGTGATGGCCGCTGGTTGTTGTACCGCGGTGGTGGGTTGTGGTAGGTGGGGTGTGGAGCCTTGTCTACTTGGCGCTGGTTCACTGCACTGGTGGCACACTGAGTTATTCTTGACACTAGGTCGAACCATTCCTTAATGGTGTTTGGCTGCACAGTTGCGACTAATCGCTGGTCTGCGACGGGTAGTCCGTCGGTCAGAGAATCAATTAAAATGTCGGCGGGTAGGTCGAGTTTCATACCCATAACCGTTTTGTTTTGGTAGTAGTTTTCAAGGGACATTTGGGGTGTCAATTTGATTGCCAAAAAGCGTGCAAACGACGCTTCTGTCGTTACTGGGAATAAGTCTATTAGTCTCTGGCGGGCTTCAATATAATATAACCTATCTAAACGTAGGCTTCGGAAATATTGGAGGGGCTTACCTTGTAGGTAGCAGGGTAATTTGCGTAGGCGATCTGTGTAGGTCAGTTCAGTTCGGTCTGCTTGGGCATCGAAGTTGTCGAAAAAGCTTTGGGCTTCAAAAGTACCATCGTATGGACTTACGTCTATCTCCCTAGGAGATCGGGCTACCAGTAACTTACTCAGGGCATCGGCGATCTGTGTCAGTGGGTCTGCGGAGGTATCTTGGGGCGGCGACGTTTCCTCCTCTTCCAATGTCGTCTCTTGTTTGGGGATAGTTTGTTCGGCTGTATCGTTGGACGGGTTGGTTTGCTCCTCCATCCTGCTTCTTGGCTCTTTTCTATCTGGACAGTCTTTTTACCTTCTTCGCTGTGGTCTCCTTCGTTGTGGTAATCCTGTCGACTCTCTGTAATAATAGGTTGGGGTTTGGTAAGCCTGTTGTAGAATCCTGTCGACTCTCTGTAATAATGTTGAAATGTAATAGTAGTTTATGCTGTTGGTTGAATGCAGTGTGGCATGTTGGCTAGAAGCAGTCGTAGTTGTTGAGCGATGGGTGGTAAGGACACACACATAAAACGAAGCGACACAGTTGTCGAAGGAAAATTTCTTGAATAGATAAAAAGTCGAGCCAAAAGCAAAGATGGAGATAGAAGATTCCTTACTGTTTTACATGGTCGATGAGTTGGTCCCTGGAGACGACAAGGGGTGACGCTGACCGGAAGACTTACTGCAACTGCACTCACTGGCTGTTGCTACGCGGGCGTTTTTATACTACGCCTCCGACCAAGAGAATTGGGTCATGCACGTGTCACACGTGTCTCTGTTACTCGAGAATGGCGCCTGGCTGTCGGCTTCCAATCTATCTTTAGAAGTTACTTTGTAAATCTCTCAATCTTGCTTTTAACTTAGTTTTTAATCTATTATATAGTTTTATTTATTCATCCTCAGTACATTACATTTGGTGATGCAAGGAGACATGTCAATTATGCATATAATTAGTTATAGTTTATAATTAGTTCTATATACAACATGACAATCTTGTTATAAATATTATAATATATAGGGTTGTTGGTTTAAATTATCATATATATATATATATATATGAAAAAACAATAGAAAAAAAAATGATAAGTGGGTCAGGTGTTGATATCCCAATATATATAAAAGTCAGTGTATGTATGTATGTATGTGGGTATCTATGTCGGCTATACACGTCCACAATACGTAACTAATCTGACTGAAATTTTAAGAGTATATAGAGTAGAATCTGGAAAAACTTATAGTGAAAATATCAGGTCTCTATCCCGAATATTCTTCGAGTTATTTGCAAATTGCGTTGCAAATTTGCCTTTTCGCTCGCAAGCAGCGCCTCTAGCGGTGAAGATGGGAGGTAATATCAGCTGAACTAATGTACATGTAAAACGTGTTTTGACAGTACATAGAGAAAAATCTGGAAAAGATATTTATTGGATTTTTAGCCGATAAAAAATAAAATTGACAGGTTCTGGGCAAAAATATTTGTTTTTTTAGTCAGAAAATGATGATGACAATATTGCTGTATCATGTTTGATTATCAGATACAAAATTATATCAGGAAAAATTCCAAAGAGCTGAGACCACGGGTGAAGCCAGTTCATTTTTAGTGTGCAGGAACGAAATTCTAACAGAAAAACATTCATTCGAGCAGAAGACACAAAGCCAGATCATCTCTTTATAAAAATATCGCTTCTCTGACACAAAGTTTGGAGCGGGACGTTTCACAAGAGTGACATCCACGGGGCCAATTTATAATTGTAACGAATAGTATTTGAATAAAATCATTTAATCGGGTAAAACCTGGGCGTTGCCCGGGTCATTCGGCTAGTTAAAAATAAAAAAGGCATCTCCTGACCACGAACACATGTGCTTTTTAGATGGCAGAGCGCCATCTAGTGGAGCAAAAATAAACTAAACGTTTATTTAGCTTGCTTCGTGATATTTGGCCAACCCAATTTCTTGATTTATCAAGAAAAGCCATCCACGAACGCGTTTCGCGCTGTTGGCGCTCGTCAGCGTGGAGAAGGCTGTAACCACTGGGACCAAAAAATATTTTTGGTCCCAATGGCTTCCTGAGAAATCAGAAAATGGGTATTTAAGGCCAAATTTGTGTAAAGACGATTAACACATGAAAAAACAATAGAAAAAATAAAAGATAAGTGGGTCAGGTGTTGATATTAAAAATAAGAAAGGCATCTCCTGACCACGAGCACATGTGCTTTTTAGATGGCAGAGCGCCATCTAGTGGAGCAAAAATAAACTAAACGTTTATTTAGCTTGCTCCGTGATATTTGGCCAACCCAATTTCTTGATTTATCAAGAAAAGCCATCCTGACCCACTTATCTTTTATTTTTTTCTATTGTTTTTTCATGTGTTAAGCGTCTTTACGCAAATTTGGCCTTAAATACCCATTTTCTGATTTCTCAGGAAGCCATAGGGACCAAAAATATTTTTTGGTCGCAGTGGTTACAGCCTTCTCCACGCCGACGAGCGC
The DNA here is from genome assembly GCA_030710605.1 of Cordylochernes scorpioides. Lineage (NCBI taxonomy): Eukaryota > Metazoa > Arthropoda > Arachnida > Pseudoscorpiones > Chernetidae > Cordylochernes > Cordylochernes scorpioides. Next base: position 48,320,234 of record CP092880.1, read on the forward strand.
CAACAGCGCGAAACGCGTTCGTGGATGGCTTTTCTTGATAAATCAAGAAATTGGGTTTGCCAAATATCACGGAGCAAGCTAAATAAACGTTTAGTTTATTTTTGCTCCACTAGATGGCGCTCTGCCATCTAAAAAGCACATGTGCTCGTGGTCAGGAGATGCCTTTTTTATTTTTAATATATATCATATATTATAAGTACTGGAATCCCTTCAATAAAGTAAGATAACAATTCGAGGATCAAGGGACGAGTGTCTTTTATACGTTGATTTATTGTAAAACGCTCAAGCTTTCGGGCGGTTGCCGGCCCTTCTACAGGAGACACGTGAAAACATATGGCACATTGGAAACTATATAGGTAAGAGACTATTTACATATTTAAAAACGACAGGGATTTTGCATATCTATGAAATGTTGAGAGGAATAATTAGCATACTAGGAAATTATGGAAAGGCGAAATTAACATGCATGATAATAGCTATTGTATTTAGTAGAGTTAGGAATATTTTCTAATGTCTATGAGGGAGGAGGGGGGAGGGAATACGCACAGATGGAGGATACAAGGCTATGGGAACAGGGATTGGTAGGATTCAGGGAGGTCGATGTGTCTATTGATGGCATGGAAGCCCTGGGAAACAAGAGCTTCCAAGGTAAGGCGCTGCTGCTTGTTGTATATGCGGCTATAGTGCACAGATGGATTGGCTAGGTCGAAAGAGTGGTTGGAGGTACGGATGTGTTGGTATATAGCTGATTTCTCATCTTGTCTGGAGATGTTTTTTCTGTGCTCCTCGAGTCTTGTCCCTACGCTCCTGCCTGTCTCACCAACGTAGACAACGTCGCAGTCAGCGCAGGGGATGGAGTAGACACAGCCAGACAAGAGAGATGGGTTATATGGGCTATTGCTTTTTGTGTCTGGTTTCTAATGAGGGAGCTGATGTTAGGGGAATTGGAGTACAGGGTCCTGACTCCAAATTTGCTTAGGGCTCGGGCTATGGAGGAGCTAGTGGGGGAATATGGGAGGACACATATGGATTTATATATGGGGTTGGAAGGGGTGTGGCTGGGGTTGTAGAAGTGGCGTAGTATGAATGACTTTATATATATATATGTGGCAATATAATAATAATGTGGGGAAAGAGAAATAATCACACCACGATTTGGAAGATGAACCCAGGCAATCAGAGAGAGAGAGAGAGAGGGAGCGAGAGGGGCCTGCCACCGCTGAGCGGCAGTTTTGTGCCGCACACAATGCTCAAGTGTCTCCAAAGTCCCGAGGTGTTAAGTGACGGACCCCAGGAGCCCCTTGGAATGTCGTTGATGTCTAAAGTGACACCCTTTAGCTGCCCATCTCTCTCTGGGTTGACTGTAGGTTTGTTTTATTATTCCAGGAAGAGTATATATTATGACATATATATATATATATATATATATATATATATATAATAGTATTACATATTTAACATAAAGTTACGGGAGGATTATATTCATGTTCCTAGAGATGGATCTCTCCCTTTTTAATTATACATCAAAACGATGCATTATGTTAATCACCTTAGTAAAAACCGCCTCTGTAGTCCGAACCCATGGTAAAAGGTTGGATTTTGTCTGAATTTGACAAAACTGGCGTTGTGGTTCATTATTCTTCATCTCACTAGTAAAGGTTTTTACTAAGAGTGTGGACATAATGCATCGTTCTGATGCATGATTAAAGGAAGAGATGCCTCTTTAGGTACACCCTTATATTTATAAAATAAAATAAAACTTATATATATATATATGTCGTATTAAGGTATATCTTTGAATAATTATAAATTTAAAACTCTAAATTTGTATATAAGAAATAATAGACGCGACAAAAAGAAACGCAGCCATTTTCCCTTTGTTTATTTTCCAACTTCTTTGTTCTCCACTTCTTCCCTCTTACCCCTCGGGTCGTTGGTCAAAAAATTATATACAAGCATTGTGTATTTACTCTTTGCTTATAGATATTAAAATATATGGATATTAAAATATATGGATATTAAAATAAAAAAATGTGTTGACTATTTACAAGTAGTGTGGGAATTATATTGCATATATATATATATATATATATGATGTATATCCTTTTATTAATTTCATGTGAAAATACTCACTAGAAATTCCAATTAGAGACTGATTGAAAACTCGGATATTTATCATTTTTCGTGGAGATGGCCTCTTATTGGCGGTTATGGTATATCATGCCCCCATTTTTGTTATTTCACCTATATTTGCTGATAAGATAGAATGTTTAATTGTATATGTGAATTCTTTGTAAAGAGAGAAAATGAAGAGAAATAAGATGCGAATCAAAGGATTTCACACTAGAACATTATATATGAGTTTAACTGAGCATGACTTTTATCTATCGATGTGGTTTCTCATTCAAGGTTGTATTCAGCTTAGATTGTTTTTTTATTCTACATGGGTTAATCTCCGGGAGGTGGTCTTTCATTGTAGTTCAGGTCAGTCCAAATGAGGTATTTTTGATTCTACAAAGGTGATCTCTCAGGGAGGTGGTCTTTCATTGTAGGTCTGATCAGTCCACATGAGGTATTTCTTATTCTACATGGGTGATCTCTCCGGGAGGTGGTCTTTCATTGTAGGTCTGGTCAGTCCACATGAGGTATTTCTGATTCTACACGGTGATCTCTCCGGGAGGTGGTCTTTCATTGTAGGTCTGATCAGTCCACATGAGGTATTTCTTATTCTACATGGGTGATCTCTCCGGGAGGTGGTCTTTCATTGTAGGTCTGGTCAGTCCACATGAGGTATTTCTGATTCTACATGGTGATCTCTCCGGGAGGTGGTCTTTCATTGTAGGTCTGGTCAGTCCACATGAGGTATTTCTGATTCTACACGGTGATCTCTCCGGGAGGTGGTCTTTCATTGTAGGTCTGATCAGTCCACATGGGGTATTTCTTATTCTACATGGGTGATCTCTCCGGGAGGTGGTCTTTCATTGTAGGTCTGGTCAGTCCACATGAGGTATTTCTGATTCTACATGGTGATCTCTTCCGGGAGGTGGTCTTTCATTGTATGGCTGGTCAGTCCACATGAGGTATTTCAGATTCTACATGGTGATCTCTTCGGAAAGTGGTCTTTCATTGTAGGTCTGGTCAGTCCACATGAGGTATTTTTGATTCTACAAAGGTGATCTCAGGGAGGTGGTCGCTCATTTGGGGAGTGTTATTTTAGATGAAGTCTTTTCTGATTCTACTTAGGTGGCCTTTGTGGGATGTGGTCTCTCATCGGTGGTCTAGTTAACTAAGCTGAAGTATTCACTGGTTTTACAAAGATGGTGTCTCAGGGAGGTGGTCTAATTATAAATCGGGTTATTTCAGCATAAGTATTTTTTGTGTCTACGAAGGTGGTCTCTCATTGGAGGTCGGATTATTTCAGATGTAGTATTTTGTGATTCTCTACAAAGGTGATCAAGTTTTCCTTCACGAGAGGGTTTTACTGTCTATAGACGAATATAATAAAGGTGTGTGTAAAGGAATAAGGTAAGATGAATAAATAACTCAAATCCAAGAATCACTACTCGAGGCGAGGTATCAAAGAAGGAATTAACTCTCCTTAAATTGAAATTGACACATTCTTCCATGCACTCAGCTCCAGCTATTTCATTGGTTGACAAAAATTCTCAAATCGATTCTGTTATCGATGGGCTATCGTTGAACATTTCCTTTAGTCAGACAGACGAACTTGACCCTGTGGGTCAATTCATGTTCTCTCATTTGATCAACCTGTTGAAGGTGGATATTGATGCGCTATTTATAACCGATGTTGTCTAAGAAACATTGGTACAATGTGGAAAATAGTACAAAAGTGAATTCGTACTGTGATGTGAGAGGTGGATAAATGAAGAAAAATATACTATTTTTTAAAATTAGTACGGTAATTTGAAATCTAATGGGAATACAGTGGAGACGATCTTCGGCAAAATTAAATGACTCGGTCAATTTATACACACGTTGCAGTCAATCTTTTAGCGTGAAGTATCATTATGAGAGAGTCTTCACACACACACCTTAATGGAATCAAAAATACTTGAATGGGAATTGGTATAAGAGTATTAGAAACCATTATTTTTGACAGCCTCACGACCAGAGATCGAATTCCGCAATGAGTTCTCTTTTCTGAAGAATAGAATTGTTTTTAATGGCCCCGATTCTTATAGAAGTCCAATACCACCAGTGATTGTATGTTGCCAAACTATACTCTGAAACTTTGTATTTAAAAAAGTCGAAACTCTTTTCTACATGTGAAGACATATAGTGCATTTATAGTAAAAGTAAGAGCTAACTACAACGATGACTATCATGGAAAGTTCAGCGTGTAGGTGAGATATTTTTAAAAAATACTTGGATTTGAAAAACCAACCTCTATAAATAGCATCTACAGTAGAGGTCAGTGTATTAAGTGTCATTAGGGCATGAGTTTGTGAATTGATTGTTTTGGGTACTAGAAGGATTGTTCAACCTCTACAATTCTAATATAGCCAACTAGAATCATTTAATAAAAATTATTCCAAGGCCTATCCGCACTAACATAATTAGTTTTAAATATTCTATATTATATTCAACCTGAAACTATTTGAGCGTGTATGATTCTTTTTTTTTTTTAAATAAACAGTATCCTACTGTCCTCACTGCGATGAACAAACATTAAGAGGGCGTGACTCATCAGGCGTGAACCCTCCAGTTCAACCTACCATTCCGCTTATAGAGTTAATGTTGTAATGGACGGTTCTGTTTATATGTCCGGCATTGTAGGGTTGATATTCTGGCATTATAATTTCACATATTGGTAAAAAGGCAATAACACGCCCTCTATATATATAGGAAATGAAAAAATTAGGACACGAATGCTTCTTTTACACATAAAACAAACTTTTACTGTCCTTACTGCGAAAAAAAATATCGGGAGGGCTAGGCTTATCCAAGCAGTTTCGCCAATTTAATCTACCAGATCCCTTCTTAGAGCTCTAATACTTTATTTGATCATTCTGCTTATATATGCTACACTGAAGAGTGGAATCTTAGAATCGGTATTCGAGCAACCTATGGACATAAGCTTTTAGGACAGTAGAATTATTTATAATATTTTCATCGAGCCATGATCTTCCGCAAAAAAATAAAGAAAAGGCCAATTGATATAAATTAACATAAAGCAAAAACGCGCCATCTATATATAGCAAATGAAAACATTATGGCAGGAATGTTTTATTCACACATGTAAACTTCTACTGTCCTTACTGCGGTGAAAATATATTGGGATTAAAAATTAGGTATACGTAATTATACTGTCATAAAAGGTTATGTCCATTGTTTGCCTAAATACCCATTCTAAGATTTCACCCATCAGTGAAGCATATATAAGCAGAATCGTCAGTACAGTATTAGAGCTCTAAGAAGCGGTTTGGAATATTAAATTGACGAAACCGCTGGGAGGGTTCACCACTGATGAGTCAAGCCCTCCCAATATTTTACCATCGCATTAAGGACAGTAGAAGTTTGTTCTAGGTGTAAAAGAAATATTCGTATCATAATGTTTTCAGTTTTATAAATAGACAACATATTATTGCCATATGCTCATATATAGAAACATAAGTATGTTGATATTTGTTTGAATTCCATCAGAAATACTAAAACAATAGCCATAAATATCACATAATTGTTATTGCTTTGTTTTGAGAAACCAGAATATTATATAGAGATAAGACAATTTTACTTAATCTTATGTATTCCTTGAATTATTTGTTTGATTATAGTGTTCACTGGATTATTTTAGTTGTATTCATCTCTACCTAATGGAAGGGTCATTATAGATGGGACGTGTATTATATATTTATGTTTATGGGATGAACGTGTTGAAACTGAAGAAGAATAAAGTTTTGAAATAAGTAGTTGAATTTTGGTTTAGGATAATGAGCTCTGGAGAGAGGAAGAATCTTCTGATTATAAAATATCCGCTTGTTTCAAAAGACGATCAATAGATTGCGGTCTCACCTACTTCTGGCCTTAACTACCCGTTTCATGATTTTTCAAGATATCTGAATGACAAGTTTTTTGGTCATTGAGGTTCAGCTTGCACCACGCTGATGAGGGCCAACAGACCGAAATGCGTACGTGGTTAGCTTTTCTTGTTTAATCAAGAATGGGTATTTGCTAATTATTGAATTAATTAAAATCAACGAATAGATGATATTTATTCAGATAGATAGAGAAAGCCATCAGCAACTCTCAGTTACCCGATAAGGAGATGCCTTTTTTTTTCTTTTCTTAAGATATTATTTATTTTTGCGTCTATTTTAACGAGCGAGGTGTCATTCAACACATCAAATATAGTAGAGATGAGAAAAATACCAGAAAATTGTATAAAGAGATAAACTAATAGGTAAAGTATATAAACACCAATTTTCGGGTCTTTGGAAGTTTTTAAAAAGTTCATTCAGAACTTCATTCCCTCAGGCCAACCTCCACAAAGAAGTTTTCCTCGGCATTTTTAAGAACCTCTTAAAATGGAGAGAAGTTTTACGAAGAGGTGGGTGTGACTTTTCAATTTTTTTTTCTTTGTAACTCTTCAAATACAGGAATAGAGGACTGGCTCTGATTATTATCTGAGATAAATATATATCAGATATGACTGGAGGGGGTGATGATTGGGTGTAACTCCACATTTCCTGTGTACAATATTTTACACAGTTTGAGCAGTATAAATAACCTGTAGTACACCCACCCCCAGAGTGTAGGCGGGATTTATAGATTGGGGGTGATTATTGGGTGTAACTCCACATTTCCTGTGGTCAATATGTTACACAGTTTGAGGAGTATAAATAACCTGTAGTACACCCACCCCCAGAGTGTAGGCGGGATCTATAGACTGGGGGTGATGATTGGGTGTAACTCCACATTTCCTGTGGACAATATGTTACACAGTTTGAAGAGTATAAATAACCTGTAGTACACCCACCCCCAGAGTGTAGGCGGGATCTATAGACTGGGGGTGATGATTGGGTGTAACTCCACATTTCCTGTGGACAATATGTTACACAGTTTGAGGAGTATAAATAACCTGTAGTACACCCACCCCCAGAGTGTAGGCGGGATCTATAGACTGGGGGTGATGATTGGGTGTAACTCCACATTTTCTGTGGACAATATGTTACACAGTTTGAGGAGTATAAATAACCTGTAGTACACCCACCCCCAGAGTGTAGGCGGGATCTATAGACTGGGGGTGATGATTGGGTGTAACTCCACATTTACTATGTACAATATGTTACACAGTTTAAGGAGTATAAATAACCTGTAGTACACCCACCCCCAGAGTGTAGGCGGGATCTATAGACTGGGGAACGTGTGTGTAGAATTCCAGTTTGGACAATATCCAAGCACGCAACATTATGGAACAGTTCCAACCAGAGTAACGGACTGTGATGATATATCAATTTGACTTTATTATAGAGAACTAGTTGATTATATGCGGACAACTATTTCATTTATATTTACTATTATCGAAAGAGATGGCAAATGAATTTATAAATATAATTTGGAATTTGTAACAAATATATTCACTGGCAATGTGTTTAATTTAATAATATCAACAAATATTATCTCTACAGACCTTTCTGCAATGATATAAGTTATTGAATAAGAGGGCTTGGCTCATCATTAGTGAACCCTATCAGCGGTTTCGCCGAATTAAACTCTAGTAAATTTATTTTATATAAATTTTATCGATTGATGGCAATTGAATTTATAAATTTAATTATTTAATATATACTTGTTAGGAAACCATATTTTTGCGGAAGAGCTTTGCTCGATACAATACCTTGAAATTGAATGCATGTACCTCTACAGACCTATAAGCTTCTGTCCTTAGATTCACTAAACACCCCTAAGCTGCCTTCCATAGAAAATGCATGGTTTATCCTAAACCAATACAATACAATAGTAGAGAGTTCTATAGATTAATTTGGCGAAACAGCTGAGAGGGTTCACTACTGATGAGTCAAACTCTCCCATTCAATAACTTATATCATTGAAGTAAGGTCTGTAGAGATAATATTTGATGGTATTTGAAGAACCAGGTTCCTAGTAAATTTATTTGTTACAAATTCATTATATTGTCATGAAGCTAGAGGCTGTCTGTCCCACATTCATAGTTTTAGAATTATAGACACTTCAGCAAGTAAATCTTGTCTAAACGTCGAAATAATAAAAATATATACTGACCGAAGTGTCTTTAACTCATTATATTGGTTTAAAAGACTGTTATATAATGATGAATTCTATATATACAGTAGAACACACCCCATGAGGGGACACTCTAGCTAGAGAACACTTATCTAAAAAAAAACCTTTTTATCGCAAAAACTACCATTTTTACTAATTACAGCCGGTAAGAAGATACCTCTCTCCAGAGGTCACTTTAGTTTTGTAACTAGGTGTTGTTATTTACAGAGTTTGTTCTACTGTATGAGAAGTTATGATAGTTATAAAATCAGGATGAATGTATCTTTATATTATGATGTGTGTCCGTTTGCGTTAGATTTTGTCCCTCGCGCACTTAATATTAAAGATAAGACGCATCATCTGTTTATAAAAAGTGAAACTATTTTTAGCGAGAATATATTTAGTTTTTTAAATATTAATATAAACAACTTTCTACCTACCTTTTTGTTGGATGAAAGATATTTTGTCTTTAATACATTTAATGTACGTATATTTAGATCCCCAAATTGTTGAAATCAAATTTTTATTAAATTGTGTGCCTTTTTTTTTTATCAAGCTCTAGACTTCTAGAGTATGTATGTTTCTCTGTTTGTAAAATTAGATATGGTTAAGATCAATTTCGTCTGCCGTAATAGTTGCGTAGGTGATAATTCCAAGTACACGTGGTAGGTAGCCATGATAATCATGGTGGATAGTTAGAACTTGTTTTTAACTTAGGTTCATTATATAGAAACACATATAGAAAGCTGATAAACCTTTGCGTTTATAAATGTGCCAAATCCCTGTTTGGTAACTTGCACTAACTGTGAAATTAGATTTCAGAAAGAGTTGGAGGCTATGCATGGAAATTTTGTTTTAAAAAAAGTATCCAATGCGGGATTCGATCCCGAGCCGTTACTATTAGAATCGACAGTTTACACCACTCGTCCACCGATTACTTTGCAATAATGAATTTTAGTGATAATAAAGAGGTACCTCGTTCGGAGGTTCCTTATCAATAAGTAGGGAAAAAGAGTTAAATCGGCAACATGATGGAAAAACATCTCCTGGTCGTGAAACTGAACCTTGTAAATTAGATATGAGACTTTTAAGCGCGAATATTTATTTTACACTTAATACCAACTGTTCTACTGTTCTTACTAGGATGAAAAGTATATTGGAAGGGCTTGGCTCATCAGTGGTGAACACTTCTAGCGGTAATCATCGCAGTAAGTACAGTAGAATTCTGTTTATGGGTAAAATAAACTTTCCTGCTTAAATCTTTTTTTCTCATATACGAATATAAATTTTAAAATAAAACTACAACCTTTCGCAATGAGTTTCTTTTATTGAAGAGTTTAAAAGTCTTTTAAAAGAAACTCATTGCGAAAGGTTGTAGTTTTATTTTAAAATTTGTAGCGCAATTTTTTCGTTTACTACGAATATAAATGTGCGTTATTGCTCCATAATTAAGATATGAGACTGTCAAATTTGTAAATGTAATATGTAATATAATTACATACATCAAATAATTGTGACGCGCGATTGCATTATAAATTTCATTTTTATAAAATGAGCAGATTTTGAAATATTTACATTCTTCAGCTCAATTACAAACAAAAGCATTGTTACAGATCAAACTATTATTTACTAAATGCTTTTAGAAAGTCTAAAGATAAAATGTCACCATTACATTAAAATAGACGCAGAATTATAGGAGATCTATTGATGGCTTTAGTAAACTAGCGGTCTCAGGTCGGTGACAAAGCCACAACACCAGCTTTGGCAAACTGAGAAGCGTCCACATGGAGACCATGGTTTCGGGCTAATGGCCCTCGTCAGACCAGGGAGTTCTATAGGTAGACGCTTCTCAGTTTGGTAAAGCTGGTGTTGTAGCTTAGTCACCGACCTGAGTTAACTATTTTGCGAGACAGTCAATAGATTTTTTTTTTCATTTTGACAGGAGAGGCGAGCTTTTATTTTTATTGATCATTATTTTCCTGGCAAAGTTTTCAGCTTTTGTAGAGACTATATTTTTATTGATATTGGCAGTTACCTGAGTTGAGGTATATTTAATAATTAATTAGAATATATATTATATACTAATAAAAAGATATATTTTGGATCAAAATAAAATAAAATATGTTATTTTTCTATAATACAATATATTTTACAAGGCTATACGCTTATCTTAATCCGATTCTCTCTTTGTTTTCAAAAGGTGTAGGTATTACGAGATAAATAAAACACTTTCAAAATATAGAGAAACACCAATAAGAATATAGTCTTGCGAAACTTTTGATTGTAAAATAAAATCCTGTATTTAATTTTTAATCTAAAATTTATATTTTAATGAAATTTGCCGATAGATGGTGCTTGTCATCAACAACTTGAAGATCCATGATCAGAAATATACTAAAGAATTCTATTAAGAATGATAAACACAAAGTAATAAGACGTTTTGAATATTGTTACCATCATCAGACAAATCACACTTGATAACAGTAATTTTCAAAACATGTGCTGTAATATATTTTCTCATTCAGTACTTTTGTCTGATGATGGTAACAGCGCTGTTACCGAAACGTCGCACGTCGTTTATATTTTACATACTAGCCGAATGAACCGGGCAACGCCCGTTTTTTCCCGATTGAATGTTTTATTCAAATACTATTTGTTACAATTATAAATTGGCGCCTTAAATAAATGCATATATTAGTTAATAACTATAGCCTATGTGCTTTATCTGTCTATGTACTGTTGGCTTCCGTAGGCGTCTCTTACTGGGAAAAAGAAATAGAGGATTCCATTTAGTTATTAACTAATATATGCATTTATTTAAGGAGCGACCCGCTCCAACACAATAGTTACAAAAACGAAAAAGCGAGTGGGGGGGGGGGGCAAAGGTGGCGTGACCGTAGCCAACCAATAGGAGGGCGCCATTCCAAAAAAAAAAAAAAAGCAAACGGTGACAGAGATGAAAACTGATTATTAGGAGATGAAGAATGACGCTCTTAACTGTATATAGAATTATTCAGCATTTTTCTCCCATTGCCTTTCGTGTCAAAAAGTTGATAAAATTGATTTGATAGAATTAAATTTCTGTTTAATCCTCATGACTGTCTTCTATTATTGTTCTACATGATAATATGTGAAATATTCCGAAACTTTCTGGTGTTTAGCAACACACACTATCTTTGAAAATATCTCATAAGGTTAGTTCCAAATATTAAAGCTTCACGCTTGAGATATTTGAAGTATTTTTATTAAAGGTTTTTGGAGATGAGTTTCTTTTATCTTCATTAACGTAATCTCAAGCTTTCAGATATTTCTGCTTTTCTACAGGAGTATATAAAAACAAATAGACGGAGTTTATTCTTTTTATGTACTTCTGTAGAAGGGCAAAAATGTCCTCGAAAGCTTGAGATTACGTTAATGAAGATTAAAAAAAACCTCATCTCCAAAAATCTGTAGCATTATATAATTAATATCCAAGAGATTTAAATCAAGTGATTCGAAGTATTTGTCAAACAGGAAAACCTCTAACGTAGACAGCCTAGACATGGATAATTACAGTCAATCCGGGTGGATGTCAGTTAGTACTTTTCCTCATTCTCTTTCGAAGATCACGGCTGGATGGATCAATTATCTTGTCGATAATAAGAGATAATTAGCCGACAAAGAGAAATGCCAGTTTGACCCACTTCTCTAACACAGAAAGACACAAAGAAGTTTCAAAAAAAAAAAAAGAATCGACCTTATCTAACACCCGACAAGCAAAAATAATCATAATTAAGATACACATTTGTATCTAAATTGCACAGTATAGTGGGAATATAAAGTGGTATACACCTAGAAGAAATTGATGGACTTTTATTATAATTTGGTATGGATATAAAGGGAGAACAATACTAATACATAATAGACCAAATGATTAAAACTGTGATCGAAATTTACAATTACGATTACGATGTTATGAAATCCTAGTCCCTCCTCTGAATTTTTCAAAGCCGGTACTGTAGTTTTGTCACAGGCATGATACTGCTAATTTACAAAGACGGTCAATAGATGGCGCTTAGTCTTTGTCTCTATTTTGACCAGAGAGGTAACCTTACTTTATATATATCAATATTTTTACGTTGAAATTTTCATAATATTATTCAAATGCGATCAGTTTTATGTAAAAAATAAGAAATATATAAATATGGTCAGGTGTTTATATTAAAACAAGAAAGGTATAATTGACCGCTCACATGAACATTTTAGATAGCAGAGCTCTTGTGGAACAAAAAATCAACTAATATTTTGCCAACCTATTTTCTTGAAATCAAGAAAATACAACCAGGTACGTGTTTCGGGTTGTTGGCCCCTGTCAGCGTGGTGCAGGCTATACTAGTACTTCGACGACAAAATATTTGGTCCAAAGGGGCTTCCTGAGAAATCAAGAAATGGGTATTTAACACCAAATTCACGTAAATACTCTGTTCACGTGAAAAACAAAAACCCAAAAAGAATACCATTATCAGTTTATTATATCCTATATATAATAATTAATTCGCAATAATATACCTTGGACAGCGTGTAGGACGAATTCATCAATTCTATCACAACTATCGATTTCGGAAGATGACCGACTTCTGTGGCATGTACAACGGAATTGTTTGAGATTATTCGGTCACATCGCGCGAAGGGGAATGGAGTACACCATATTGACTGGAAAGACGTCTGGGCGACGCATACCTAGACGCTCACCGACACGCTTCTTGGACCAATTAAAGGAACTCACTGGCTTAACGGTCGTCAAGATGGTACATCGAGCTCAAGACAGAGATGGCTGGCGTCGCATCGTTTTTGGGATGTATTACGTACAGAGGGACACAGCGTTCGATCGCGAATAAAATTAATTAATACATAACAATGGATTAGGCTTTTTAGGAGGGCCAAAACTGACTTCCAACTCCTAGAAGGCCTAAAGCCGGGTGCTCCCTGGATATCCAATCAACGGCAGCAGTACCATCATGGAGAATTTTCACGCTGAATCTACACCGTGGAGATGCCACATGGCTGTCCCGCCTCAAGGGACACACAAGGTAGATAATATTTGAAGGCGGAGTTAGCATCTTCCCAACATGCACCATCTGTAAAAAGGAGGAGACCACCCCAGGCCATCTACTCTTATGTATGGGAGTCACCAAGCACGACTTGTACTACAACTAATCCATAACAATATACATGTGTCTCCATTACATTGTGTAATGATACATTAGTGCGCCATCTGTCATGAGAATTCGAAACTATTATAGACGCTTTGGGGCCGAAGACTTCCTTCCAGCCTGCTGGGATGACAGACCACGCCGTCGGCAAACATACAAGCGGGGGACAAAAAGGAGATGACCACCGCTGCGCGGCGTGGCAGATCAGCGGAAGTCAATGAGAACCAGAATAGACATTCTAGGGTGTTGTCCTTTTTGTCTTCCTCTAAAAATGTAGCTAATAAGTAATACCAATAAAACACTAACTTTGAAATACTTTCTGGGCCATCTCTGGACTAATAAATCGACACACCACAACGCGTATGATTCTTTTAAAAATTAAACAATTTTCTACTGTCCTTGATGCAATGAAAAATTAGTGGGAGTGCCTAGCTTATCAGTGGTGAACCCTCCCATTAACCTTTCATTGCAGTAAGGGCAGTAGAAAATTGTTCAATTTTTAAAAGAATCATACGCGTATATAATTATTTCGAAATCTAATGACATTGTATAATGACACAAGGTACAAAAAATAAATTTTCGTATTTCAGAAAAACAGTTGATATGCTACTAAATTTCTATTCTGGGTTCATCAAATTATTGAAGAAACTTTTGTCTTCAACAAATAATTTCCATTTCTAAACTTTCAAATTGATTCAAGCACACATCAAAGACTATCAAGTAGTACCACAGCTGGTATATTTAAAAAAAAACAACTCTCTAGCTAAAAAAAACACAACAATCTATAGTTCTTAAAAGAAATCTCATGAAATATTAAACAAGGTTCAGGAAAACGTGAAGCATCTTAAATTTCTAACCCTCGTCATTAAATAGAAATTCGGATTTCTTTTATTGTTCCTTGATAAGTTAATAATTCCTGTTACAACTAAACTCAAAAAATATCTATTGTTGTATTTCTTTGAACGCATAGAATTGCTTAATTTTATATGTAACATAATAGTTAGAAATTTATATAATAATCTTTGTGATTATTATTATTAGATTACTTTATTTATTTATTTTTACTTAATTTATTATAATTTTATTATTATATATTTTTTATTTCCAAGATCATAGTCTTTGACGAGTCTTTTGACTCGCGCTTTAGATGTTGTACTAAATTCGAAAAATCACGTGAGAACGCCCTTGCAAACCTCAGAACAATTTTTAATGCCTTGCCAAATGCTTTATTTTTATTTACTTCTCCTGACGAAGACAAAAGATTTTTGTCGAAACGTTGAGAAAATAAAAAACTCCAACTGGCCGAAGTGTCTATTTTTTATATAAAAAATTTTATATGGTTTTAAAAAATATATAATATAATAGTTTTAGGCAATATATTTACCTAATTGGTATAGTAAACTGTATGACATTTATATAAAATGACGGTAACATTATCTCACACTATTATACGTTAAAAAAAAGCATATCATGATCTTGAAAATGAAAGTTAATGATGATTTGGACCCCCCCCCCCCCCCATCTATCTGAATTATTATCACATTAATCGTGGATATTTTATTCCTTAATGTTGTGTGTGGTCACAAAAACAATTTAATTTTAAATAGAAAGTATGAATTTCTACAATTATTTAGTTGAATAATTAATTAATTATTCAACTATTATTAGTTGCCAATCTCTGTGAAGGTTTTTCACTAACATGACAGGTTATTTTCAATTCTTTTCCAGCTGGTCAGTTCACTAATTATAGGAATCGTCATAACTCTGCCTTTACCGGTCTCAAGCCCGGATGAAAAAGGAGGAAGGGGAGCAGTAACAAGCTCTCTAAAAAACCTGGGCCCAGCTGATAGTACCTTGTAAGGGCTCTGATCCAGGGATACAGGATGAGCAGTATCTGTACTTCCTGTTAGGAGCGGCTGCAAATGGCGTCTGTTTTCATGTCAGAAGCAGACATTTCTTTAGGAGTTAAGTCGGCCTGCTACTGAGTAGTGCTCCCAGTCTTAATGCCAAAAGCAGACGCATTAAACTTCACCCAAGCTCTAAAAGCTTGATACCTTAATATGATTGAGTTAAGATAAGAAGGAAGAAGAAGAGAGGATCGTCATTGAAAATAAAAAACGACATTACGTGAAATAAGTTCATCCCAAACCCACAGAGTGGGCTATACGTGCTGATAAAATGAACTACAGATGTATTTATAGCGAGTGTGTTTCTTTTTAATTAAAACAAATTTCTTCTGCTTTACCACATTGATACATCTATTTAAAGATCTTAGCTCATCAGTGGGGAATCCTTCCAGCGGTTTCGTCAGTTAAATTTACCATACTTTTTATATTGCATTGGGACGTCTTGATTTTATAAACGGTAATAGAAAAGGTGATTTGATCGAACTGTGAACATAGGCACTTTGAGGACAGTAGAAATACGCATATATATATATATATATATGCTAATTTAAACCAACAACCCTATATTGTATAATTACTTATAACAAGATTGTCATGTTGTATATAGAAACACATCTATAAATAATTATATGCATGATTAATCTGTGTCATTGCATCACCATATGTAATGTACTTTGTACAAACTAAAGACAAATAAATAAAACTATGTAATAGATTAAGAGCTGAGTTAAAGCAAGATTGAAAAGTTCAAAAACGTCTACAATCCAATAACCCTGAAAAGGAATTCGGCAGCCCGTTGCCATCTGGTCCAAAGGGTGCGGAATGCCGCAGACGTTTAAAGTCCAACTCCCCCCCCTCCTCGGGAATGGTATATAAACACCTCGCTTTTTAGCCGAGCGCAGTTAGTCCATAGTTAGTCAGCAGTTAGTCTCTTCACCGTCGGCGCGAGCCCTTGTCGCTTATAGCCAGGACCACCTCATCGACCATGTAAAACAGTAAGAAACTCTTATCTCCATCTTGCTTAACTCGGCTCCTATCTGTTCATGGAACTTTCCTACTACAGCTGTGCCTCTTCGTTTTGTGTGTGTGGACATTCCCAAGCTTTCTACTCTGCCTCGACCACGACTGCCTGTACTCTGTGAAAGCTGTTAAAGGTCTTCCAAAGTGCAGAGAGGTACTGGAAAACTCACCACGCCCTGACTGTCCCTCTCGGTTACTACAGGTTTGACCCTCGGTTACCACAGCTTATAGCGAGAGTCGACAGGATCTCATCACAGATAAGTCGACAGCAACTCTTTACCACATCTAAGTCGACAGGATTCTACAAGGCTTACCAGACCTCACACTTCATCACAATTAAGTCGACAGGATTCTACAAGAGGCTACCAGACCTCAACTTATTACATATATATATTAAATAATTATTGAAATGGGGAGGAATATATTATTTGCTTGTTCTTGAATACAAAAGTATACAATGGTATGCAGTTAGACTTTGGAAAAATATAGTGAAACAACTTTAAATGTGATTATGAAATATGTAAGAATAATTCGAGAAAGTAATACCTGACTTGAGTAGTAAACTAAAATACTTGAATACGTATTTACCTATTTACAGAATAATTTGTACCAGGCCAAAGGAAATAACAACAGTGAATTTATATAGTCAAAGCAGCGCTACATGGCGACTGACTTCACAAAGTTGTATTAGAAAATTATATTTCAAAATTAAATGAATGTTTTATATATAACATATACATATATATAGGCATATACTGACCGCTCACATGAGCTTTTTAGATGGCAGAGCGCCATCTCGTGGAGAAAATATCAACTAAACGTTGATTTAGCTTGTTCCCTGATATTTAGCCAACCAGGAACGCCTTTCAGTCTGTTGGCCCTCATTTTAAATATGATTTAATTATTTTTTCATATATATATTTTTTTTTTTCAGGATGTCTTAATGACCAATTTTTTGGTCGTTGAGGTACAGCTTGCACCACGCTGATGAGGACCAACAGCCCGAAACGCGTCCGTAGTTAGCTTTTCTTGATTAATCAAGAATGGGTATTTGGCCATTTCTGGAATAATTAAAAATCAACGAGAATAGTTGATATTTATTCCGATAGATGGCGCAAGCCATCAGCAACTTTCAGTTGCACGATAAGGAGATGCCTTTTTCTTAATATATATGATGCACTAGCGCGCCATCTGTTATCAAAATTCGAAACTATTTTAAAGGCGTAAGATTCTTTTTGAAATTAAACAATTTCTACTGCCCTTACTGCATGGCTAAAATATAGATGGAAAATTTGCCGGAAAAAAATTGATCTAAAGAGGACAAGGGTCGCCTCTCCCGTCAAAATAGACCTCTAAAACCAGACGCCATCTATTGACCGTTGCTGCAACTAGCTGCCTCGGGTCAGTGACAAAGCCACAACACCAGCTTTGGCAAACTGAAAAGAGTCCACCTAGACTGATGAGGGACATTAGCCCGAAACCATGGTCTCTAGGTGGACGCTTTTCAGTTTGCCAAAGCTAGTGTTGTGGCTTTGTCACCGACCCGAGCCGCTAGTTGCAGAATAGAAATTCGGCAAAGCCAGGGACGATATAGGCTCAACGGCCCTTGCATCCCCTGTTTTTCGCTGAAAAAACATGTCACACAGCCAGAACGGATGATGCAATCTCATGCACCGAGCGGCCATTGGTAGGCCCCTCGCGCCCGCCATTAAGGTCTGGCTCCATGGGGTTGACCATTCACCCACAGGCGTCTCCGAGAGTTCATTGGCAAGGTTGCTGACCGAGCCCTCCCGTTCGAACTTAGTTAAACCCGTCCTACGCTCCAATAGGACTCCCCCCCCCCCCCCTTTAGCCCTCGAACCCTTATCCAGTACTCCCTGAATCTGCCGTCGAATCAAGGACCTTTGAGGTACTGAGGTTTACGCAGGGAACGTCGTGAACGCGGGGGGGTGGTACTACTGTGTGCACCCTTGGTTTTTCATGGTGCGCACGGCAAGGACGCTCCCAATGACGCACACACAGAGCGAAGACCCAAGAGTTTCAAGACACGTGCGCCTCGCCTCAGACAACCAAGGGCAGACGGCCAGCTTACAGCTTCACTGGACATCAGCCAGTGGCACTCCGACGGAGGACAACACGCAGAGACGCCTCTCCACTCACTCCCCTCTAGAGTGATTGTAGAGGGCGGGAAAAACTCCTTCCCCGCAGCCGCTAGTTGCAGATAGGAAATTCGGCAAAGCCAGGGACGATATAGGCTCAAAGTGGCCCTTGCGTCCCCTGTAGTTCGCTGAAATCTAGATCCACACACAGCCAGAAGGAATGATGCATTCTCCATGCACCGAGCGGCCATTGGTAGGCCCCTCGCGCCCGCCATTATGGTCTGGCTCTCTGGGGTTGACCACTCACCCACAGGCGTCATCGAGAGTCATTGGCAAGGTTGCTGACCGAGCCCTCTCGTCGGACTTAGAAGAACCCGTCCTACGCTCCAATAGGACTCCCCCCCCTTTAGCCCTCGAACCCTTATCCAGTACTCCCTGAATCTGCCGTCGAATCAAGGACCTCTGAGGTACTGAGGTTTACACGGGGAACGTCGCGAACGCGGGGGGGTGGTACTACTGTGTGCACCCCTTGGTTTTTCAACACCAGGCCTAGCCCTGGTGCAATTTTCGCGCACGGCAAGGACGCTCCCAATGACGCACACACAGAGCGAAGACCCAAGAGTTTCAAGACACGTGTGCCTCGCCTCAGACAACCAAGGAAAGACGGCCAGCTTACAGCTTCACTGGACGTCAGTCAGTGGCACCCCTACGGAGGACAACACGCAGAGACGCCTCTCCACTCACTCCTCTAGAGTGATTGTAGAGGACGGGAAAAACTTCTTCCCCGTAGCCGCTAGTTGCAGCGACGGTCAATAGATGGCGTCTGGTTTTAGACGTCTATGTTGACGAGAGAGGCGACCTTTGTCTCTTTAGATCAATTTCCTCCCGCCAAAATTTCCATCTATATTTTAGCCATAGATATGGCCCAGCCACTTTACCAGCTAAACACCTCTTTGGCAGATTGTCAAGATTCCATTAGATCCCGCGTGGATTTCATGGTATAAAGTCCGCCCTAGACTGACGAGGGCCATTAGCCCGAAACCATGGTCTCTAGGTGGACGCTTTTCAGTTTGCCAAAGCTGCTCTTGTGGCTTTGTCACCGACCCGAGGCCGCTAGTTGCACCGACGGTCAATAGATGGCGTCTGGTTGTCGACGTCTATTTTGACAAGAGAGGCGACCCTTGTCCTCTTTAGATATATATATATATATATATATATATATATATATATAATATAACGCAGCTGATGATTGTAAAACGAAAATTAAAATTATACCGCGAATGTTTCTTTTAAAAATCGAAATTTATTTTCAAAGAGAAATAGCGACATTTCTTACTTTGAGGATGAGGTATGGAAAGGTGAAACATGAAGAGTAATGGAGAACGGAAAAATAAAAGTGTCCAGGGGCGGGAATTTATTTTTCCGTTCTCCATTACTCTTCATGTTTCACCTTTCCATACCTCATCCTCAAAGTAAGAAATGTCGCTATTTCTCTTTGAAAATAAATTTCGATTTTTAAAAGAAACATTCGCGGTATAATTTTAATTTTCGTTTTACAATCATCAGCTGCGTTATATTGTATTTTAAATGTTACTTTAAATATAAGTTATGAACGGAAAAATACGTCCAGGGTAGCCGAGTGGACAAGGCACCTGCCCGGTAAGCAGAAGGGTGTGGGTTCGATTCCCGCCCCTGGACACTTTTATTTTTCCGTTCTCCATTACTCTTCATGTTTCACCTTTCCATACCTCATCCTCAAAGTAAGAAATGTCGCTATTTCTCTTTGAAAATAAATTTCGATTTTTAAAAGAAACATTCGCGGTATAATTTTAATTTTCGTTTTACAATCATCAGCTGCGTTATATTGTATTTTAAATGTTACTTTAAATATAAGTTATGAACGGAAAAATACGTCCAGGGTAGCCGAGTGGACAAGGCACCTGCCCGGTAAGCAGAAGGGTGTGGGTTCGATTCCCGCCCCTGGACACTTTTATTTTTCCGTTCTCCATTACTCTTCATGTTTCACCTTTCCATACCTCATCCTCAAAGTAAGAAATGTCGCTATTTCTCTTTGAAAATAAATTTCGATTTTTAAAAGAAACATTCGCGGTATAATTTTAATTTTCGTTTTACAATCATCAGCTGCGTTATATTGTATTTTAAATGTTACTTTAAATATAAGTTATGAACGGAAAAATACGTCCAGGGTAGCCGAGTGGACAAGGCACCTGCCCGGTAAGCAGAAGGGTGTGGGTTCGATTCCCGCCCCTGGACACTTTTATTTTTCCGTTCTCCATTACTCTTCATGTTTCACCTTTCCATACCTCATCCTCAAAGTAAGAAATGTCGCTATTTCTCTTTGAAAATAAATTTCGATTTTTAAAAGAAACATTCGCGGTATAATTTTAATTTTCGTTTTACAATCATCAGCTGCGTTATATTGTATTTTAAATGTTACTTTAAATATAAGTTATGAACGGAAAAATACGTCCAGGGTAGCCGAGTGGACAAGGCACCTGCCCGGTAAGCAGAAGGGTGTGGGTTCGATTCCCGCCCCTGGACACTTTTATTTTTCCGTTCTCCATTACTCTTCATGTTTCACCTTTCCATACCTCATCCTCAAAGTAAGAAATGTCGCTATTTCTCTTTGAAAATAAATTTCGATTTTTAAAAGAAACATTCGCGGTATAATTTTAATTTTCGTTTTACAATCATCAGCTGCGTTATATTGTATTTTAAATGTTACTTTAAATATAAGTTATGAACGGAAAAATACGTCCAGGGTAGCCGAGTGGACAAGGCACCTGCCCGGTAAGCAGAAGGGTCTGATTCCCGCCCCTGGACACTTTTATTTTTCCGTTCTCCATTACTCTTCATGTTTCACCTTTCCATACCTCATCCTCAAAGTAAGAAATGTCGCTATTTCTCTTTGAAAATAAATTTCGATTTTTAAAAGAAACATTCGCGGTATAATTTTAATTTTCGTTTTATATATATATATATATGTGCTTCAAAAATTGTGTGTGTTGTGTTGTTGTTGTGTTGTGTGCCCTATAATTTTTAAAAATAAACCTGCACGCTATAAACAGTTCATATTTTCAAAAACAGAAGACGCGGTAATGCATCATGCTTATATTATGTTAATTGTCTAATTATTGTTCTATAATATAATTTGGTTTCAAATAATAAAAAAAAACTATACAAAGTGATTTGACATGAAATACTTATATAGATTTATGTGTGCTATGTAAATAATATTCGTCATTGATTACCGCCTATGGAATTCAGAAGATGAAATACCAGTTCAGAGAGATGTTTTTCGATATTCTGGCAATCCATCATGTAATTACAAGTCCAAAAAGCTGTTGTTATCAAGACATTTCTCCCATTGCTGGCAGTTTACCAACATTTTTTGACCTGATTGGAGTCGAAAGGAAAATTTATCGTTTATACCAAAACTTGGAGGATCCATCTGTCAAGTTAGGAAATTGTGGAGAAGTAAAACTTTCTATTTTACACCAAAATGTAGAGAACAAACATGTCAAATGGTCTATTTGACAGAGTGTATTAATGTGAGAATTGCTTCTTAAGAATATTTCTATTCAAACACACATTCAATATCTATATATAAAAAGGGAGTCGATGGAAGAATGGTCTAAACCATTGATTTTCAACCGCTATGACCCGGGATCGAATCCCGCATTGGGCACTTTTTTTCTTAATTATAAAATGCTCCAATGGCCCCCGTTCTTGCAAAAGTCCATCCCACTAGCGAGTGCAAGCAACCAAACCGGGCTCTTGCACATTTGTAAATACAAAGTCGAACTGCTTTTCACATGTGTAGACATGTGGTACACAGTAAAATAAATCGCTAACTAGCCACCATGATTATCATTGCCTGTACCACGTGTATTAGGTATTTAAAAAATCTATATAAATTCAATTGCTCTCTATCGATAAAATTTGTAATAATATAAGAAACACATTGACAGTAAATATAATTGTTATAAATTTTATTTAGTATCTATATGAATAAAATGTATGATGAAAATGAACCAAAAGGAGGTATCTCTTCTTATAAAGTGCATTAAAACAACGCATTTGTTTATCATTCCAGTGTAGAATGCAAAGTTTGTATGATAGCTTGAGTCGCAAAATCAGTTTTGGAAAATTCAGACAAAACCCAACCTGTATATCATAGTTTCTGGCTATGGCCGTCAACATTTCAATGTAAGGAATGCCCCATTTCGGAATATAAATACCATATTCCCGCAAATTTGCGTAAAAAAAGGAAATGTAAGTTTGTCTGTTTATCTATTTTACATACGCTTCCTAGTTGAATATAGGAAATCGCTATATAATATAAATGATAAATAGGTCAAAATATTTCGCAATAAATTTGACCAAAACATGGAGCTTTCGACTCTATAACAGGTAAAATTGAATCTTTAACGTCATGTGTGTTTACACTCTTAGATTAAATTTTGCCCGTTGAAGAGCGAGAGTTCAAAATAAGGTAACTTATTTCAAGAAAGGTTTTGATTTCTTTATAAAATTCGTTTCCACAATACTTGATATAAACCTATGAAATACCGACACCTTTTAGAGTTATTCTGAATGAAGACACTGCCAATAAATATTTTTCATCAAATTTCAAAATACATGTTGATTTATTTTAATTATTCTGTGGCACAAGACGATAAATGTGAAAGAATTATTTTTTAAAAATTCCTACCTCAAATCTTTGCACCAAGTTGCAGCTTTGCAGGGTCGTCGACCTTGGTTTCTTCCTTCTATACACGTTTCCCGAGCGGATTTCCATATTCAAAGCAAATTAATAAAAGTAAACAAAAATAAATTACCTTTCAAAGTTAATGTGTTTATTTATTCGTCGTCTTCCTCGTAGGTCGTGATTCGCCGTCTTTCTCTCGGTCCTCTCTCGCTCCAATAAGCAATCAAGATATATGTAAAATAAAATATTACAAAAGAAATAACTATAAAAAGGAATGATGATAATCTAAATATTCTGTTTTAAATAAATATTAAATATCATAGAATATTTTGAATAGATGTAAGGCGCATTAAAATTGATGCAACACTATCAATACTACTTTACTGATACTAGGACTACTGTGCTATAGAAAATAAGGAAATACAAACCTCAGAATGACACAGAAATTTATTTAATTAAAAAAAAAGAAATACCAGAGTACCATTGAGTGAAGTTTACAGTGTAGCAGAAAAAAAAGATAAAAATAACTAGATATTAATAATATTGTATATTAACAATATTGTTGGGTATTAAAATGAGCGACACAAAGACAATTTGATTAAAACAATTTACAAATAATAGACATCGAATATTAGAGTCAGTGGGAGAAATTTGATGAATAGAAAAATTAGTGATCTTGAGTCGAACTGCTTTTCACTTGTGTAGACATGTGGTGCACTTACATTAAAAGCAGTCGTCAACATCGACCTACCAAGATTATCATGGCCTGTACCACGTGTACTAGGGATAATTTTAAATGATAATAATAAATTTCATTTTAAATAAAATTGAAGATTCTGCTATATATATATACATGGCTACCGGAGTTGTGACCCACAGCTTTCAGAGTTTGTTGGAATTGACATGATTCTCATTTGTTACTTTCACGAATTTCTTGGCGTCTTGAAAGATATTTTTCTTGCGCTGTTCATAGCGATTTTGTGGTCGTAGCGTCTATATGGGATGTTAGCGTTTATATGAATATTGTCTTCTTGGAGGGAAGTCTTCGCTTTGACATGGTGGTCGAAAACTGGAATTGTTCACGGAAATTGTAGATCACAGAACTCTCAACCTCAACTCTTCGTCTTCTTAGCCATCTTTAGTTTGTCTTCCTTAAACTACCCAGCAATCCACAATTCATTAAATATAAAAATTAATAAAAGGTTAATGTGGATAATTAAATATGTCATTGAAATAATAAAGAGTGTTGATGGAGGAAAGATAAAGCTTTTATATCGACAATCACCACACCTTTTTTTGAGAATCAAACTATGGATACACTTTTTCTGAATAAAATTATTGCTCCGATAAATCTCATTTAATAAAATACATTAGCGCGCCATCTGTTACCAAATTCGAAACTATTATAGACGCGTATGATTATTTTTAAAAATAATCACAGGTGTCTATAATAGTTTTGAATTTTGAAATCTCATTTATATCAATAATCTAGACCCAACACTAAGTGCAAGCAACCATACGAGACTCAGACACCTTATAAATATAAAACTCAAATTGTTTCCTACAATTCCTGTGATACAAAATGGGGGTAAAAGACAACTAGAAACCATCCACCATGAATTATCATGGCCTCTACCCTGTGTGTGCTTGGAATAAGTAAAATTTTAATTAAAAATAATATTAATAATAAACTCATAACATATATTTGTTTGGAAAACATCCGGGTCATTCATCCGGTGCTAGGTAAGAAAAAATCCAACTCACGTGGTAGGTGGAAGAATAAAATACAAAATTTGTCTGTTTACCAAAGACAAATCCCATTCCATAATCCTTTAAGATAATCCTTCCTTTTCCCTCTCTCTACATCGGTCCATTTTCTTGAGGACTCTATGGGGATTAAAATAAATCCTTTTTATTTTGTTATCTGTGTGTTTTCAGAAATCTCTTTCTCGATTATAAGAAACAAATATAATTTGTTTTTATACAAAATTTACTTTATAGTATTCTGTGATGAAAGTTATAAAATAAATATGGGTATTTATCTTGAATAAATAGCGGGTTTTATTGAAAATACGACAAGTTCTTTAAAAGTGACTATCTTCATTTATTACGATAAAATGAAGCCAATAGCTTTCAACCTCTGAGTAGTTCATCATCAAGACCATAACCTGATGAAACGCATTCCTATGACTAATTAATGAAACAAAATGTTCTTCTGTTCTTCAATGAAATCGACAGTGTCATAAGTATCACGCACAATCCTCCAATACAGGATTAGTGCTCTAAAAAGCGGTATGGTGGATTAAATTGGCAAAACCACTGGGAGGGCTCACTACTGATGAGAGCCATTTCAACATATATTTATTCATCGCAGTAAGGGCAGTAGAAGGTTTTTATATATTTTTAAAGATAATCGAGCTCTTAACAGTTTTATATATTGATGGCTATTGATGGAGGTGATTTCCTTAGGTTTAAATCGTATGATTTCATTTTATTAATCAACCAGGCGCGATATTGAAATATTCGCACCTATTACAGAGGAAACGAATAAAACAACAAACAAATGAGAGCTTAGAATTAAATATTTACAAATTTACATGTATTATTCGACAGAGTTCATTTGTTATAATAAAACAAACTAACATCTTTATAAACCCAAATTTATCGAATAAAGTGACATTTAGCTAGAGTTTAGGCAGCTTTGACCGATACCGTACGTTGCTGCGATATGGAAAATTCACCTAGACTAATGACTATGACCTGAAATCGCGTTGGCCTGTTCATCAGTTTGGTGTTAAGCATAATGGTGTCTTACATTGCAAACTAGCGTCTCACATAAGCGTCCTTGTATATAAAACCCCTAGTATGTCTATCCCTAAATATTGTCAGGTAATGCTCCCCGCTAAACTATATTGTGATCCATCATCCGTTGCGTTATGTATTTTGTTTAACTCTCAGTCTGTTTTTGTTTCATCATACGGAGGTTGTAAATAGTTTTCATGTGAAAAATAAATTTGTTTTAGCTAATGATTACTCGGTTTGGGTTTCACTTTTTTCGTCACACATTTTCGTAACATATTATCGTGACAAATATTTTTGAGACACATTATATTGACATTTTGACAAATATATTTTCACAATTTATTTATCGCAACAATAGATTGTAGCGTGGAAATCAAGTCTTGTATATCTGAAGGTGTGAAAGTATTTATTGATGACGTCACGGCGACTAGTCGACAAATATTAACAAATTAAACCCAAACTATCTACAGCTAGCCTATATTGAGCAAGCAAGCTAGGCAACTAAATGATGATTTTCCAAATATAAAATAATATTTTTTTCCGAATATTTTCATCGAATAATTAAATTAAATAATAAATTATTTCTTCACCACATAGCCTCCTTCTATAAAGAGCATCGACCCGATGCTTAGCAGGAGACTTGCATTCTCAGTCTCCAGATCTAGTAATAGGGCCAGGGATATTTTCAGGTGTCTGCGGTGGATGTCTTCTTCAGTTGAGATATCTTCTTCATGAGAGCTTGGCAGGTCTATATTTATTTCAATGTAGTTTTTTCCTATTTCTATTGTGGTCAGCAAGGAAGAATTTTATAACTTTGCGGCCTCACCTCCCATATGTTCTATCATCTAGTTTTAATGGTCCAGCTAGATCTTCTAGCAGGTGAGAAATGTCTGTTTCGACCGGGATATGAGGTAGGGCTTTGGTAGCGAGTGAAATTTTCCTCGGTGATTCGTCATTGGGCTCCTGAGATACGGCTCGAGAGTTGTAGAATACAATTGCGTCTTGCTTTCTTCAGGAATATTCATTTCTCCTTTCCTCTTTGTGTCTCTTCCTGTCGCGGCAATAGCGGACGACGTGACCTGGGCGCCCGCAGTAGAAACAGATTGGCTTCCCCTCAGTAGTCCGTCATTCATTGGTTGTTGCGTCTTCTTCCTTGTTTCTGATACTGAGTTGTAGGATGGGGAGTTCTAGGTTGAGCCTCGAATTTAGGATTTGATACCGGCGTGGGTGCTTGAGGGAGATTTATTGTAAGTTTTGATATAGGCCCCAAGGTCTTTACAATCTCCTTCCTCACTAAATCTTCAATGACAGCGATTTCAGGCTCCTCTTGAGAAGAGTGCAATGCTTGCTGTATCTCCTCGCTGACAATTTTTCAGATCAGCAATGACAGATCTTCTCCGTCATCCTGGTCACAGAGAGAGGCTACATTTGGTAGGCGTTCGTATCTAGTTGGGGTACCTCGCCTACAACGGAGCGCTTCGACACGGCGACATTCTGTAATGAATTGCTCGGTTCTCTGTACATCCCTCGGTAGGAGTGCTTGATAAAGCGTCTCAGTTACCTTCTTCATGAGGTGAGAGATTTTATCTTCCTCGCTCATTTGAGGATCAACCTCTTTGCACAAGCACAGGACATCCTGGATGTAAAATTCGGTACTTTCACCTTTTAATTGCACCCGTGTTTTAAGTTTCTTCTCCGCTTGCATTTTGAATTTTCTTTTTTATCAAACACATTCTCTAATTGAGATGTGAATTCCAAGTCTGGATGCTTTCTTCGTTGTACTCAAACCATTTTAGAGCAGTTGCAGACAGAGATAAAATAGACTTAGTAAGACAAAGTGTTTCGTCCCAATGATTGTACCTTGCCACACGTCCATACCCTTTTAACCATTTTTGGAGATCTTCACCACCCTCCCCGGAGAAAATGGAAGGGTTCCTTGGGAGATGTTGAACAACGTAGTTGCTTAACTGGGTACCTTCCGTCTTTACATTCATAAAAGTATCTTCTGTTTCAACAGAATCAATTTTTATTTTATTTCTAATGAGTATCGGTCTAGTCTCTCCACCAGTTGTAGCGTAGAAATCAGGTCTTTGTATATCTGAAGGTGTGAAAGTATTTATTGATGACGTCACGGCGACTAGTCGACAAATATTAACAAATTAACCCCAAACTATCTACAGCTAGCGAATATCGAGCACGCAAGCTAGGCAACTAAATGACGATTTTCCAAATATAAAATACTAAATCTGTTTCCAAATATTTTCATTGTATAATTAAATTAAATAATAAATTATTTCTTCGCCACAATATTTATCACGTTTTAAAAATCCAATATTAAGATATTTATTCTGATAGAAAACAGTGGCAACTTCCAGTTTCATTGTCAAAACTAGATGTGTGTCTGATTTAAAATTACTCTGGATGTTTTAGCTCTCGGAATCTTGCCGAATTATCAAATATAAAAGTATTTTATAATATAATATGATGCGGCTATAAATATAAAACGACATTAAACAAGTTTTACCGCAAATGTTTCTTTTAACACACACAGAACGAAAAATCGTTATTTTAATATTTTTAAGGAGAAATAACGACTATTCCTATCCTTAGGGAAAAAGTATGAAAAGGTGAATTGTGAAGAGTGATGATGAACGGAAAAATTCAAATCCCTGGAAACTTTTATTTTTCCGTTCATCATTCCTCTTCACAATTCATTCTTTCATACTTCATACCTAAGGATAATAATAGTCGTTATTTCTTTTTATAATAATTTAAATAACGATTTTTCGTCCTGTGTGTTTGTGTGTTAAAATAAACATTTGCAGTAAAACTTGTCAAATTTTGTTCTATAGAATCATTTTACATGTCTTATTTTTATTTTACTTTTTACACATATATGTTGTGGTTCATTCTTCAACATCACTAGTAACGTTTTGTTACTAAGATGATACACAGTCATTCTGATTCATAATTAAATGTAGAGATGTCTCTTTTGGTATATATATCTATATATATAAAAATCAATGTTTGTATGTTTGTATGTCCGGTATACAAATTCGCAGTAGTTCACTAATTCAAACCAAAATTTCCATACATAGGTAAAAAATACGGGGAAGACGATAGGCTATTTTAAAAATATATATAAATCAATTATTAAAACTATTTATTCAAATTATTCTACTTAGCTCACGAACAACGCCCTCTATCAAAGATTAGATTAAATTATGCTGATGCAAACAAATAGATAATGCTAATAACAAACAATTATTAAAAAAATATTATATAAATATATATGACTCGGGTAGATATGCACACGGGTCAATCCTGGGGCGAAGCCCGGGTCACCCGTCTAGTTTAAAATAAAAAAAAACATCTCCTGACCACGAGCACATGTGATTTTTAGATGGCAGAGCGCCATCTAATGGAGCAAAATAAAATAAACTTTTATTTTGTTTGCTCCATGATATTTGGCCAACCAAATTTCATGATAAATCAAGAAGAGCCATCCACGAACGCGTTTCGCGCTCATGGTCAGGAGATGCCATTTTTATTTTTGATATCAACACCTGACCCACTTATCTTTTATTTTTTTACATTGTTTTTTTTCATATATATATATATATATATATATATATATGAAAAAATAGCACAAATGTAACATTGTACTGGGATGCCTTTTTCTTAATATATATATATATATATACACGTGTTAATATTATGCATTATTGCGCCATCTGTTATAAGAAATTTGAACTATTTAAACTGGTGAAAACGCTTGGAGGGTTCACCAATGATGAGCCAGGCCCACCCATTATTTTATTATCGCAGTAAGGGCAGTAGAAAATTGATTTATTTTTGAAATAATCATACGCGTCAAAAATAGTTGAAATTTCTTATATATACGTGTCTTTATATTAAGATAACATATCACATGAAACGCGTATTTACGCAAATTTGGTCTTAAATACGCATTTCTTGATTTCTCAGAAAGCCTCTGGGACCAAAATTTGGTCGTAGAGGTAGTCTGCACCACGCTGACGAGGGCCTACAGCCCGAAACAAGTTTGTGGTTGACTTTTCTTGATTTATCGAGAAATTGGATTAGCCAAATATCACGGAAAAAGTTAAATAAACGTTTAGTTTATTTTTGTTCCACTAGATGGCGCTCTGCCATCTAGAAATGCTCATGTGAACCTGGTTAGGATATGCATTTTTTGTTTTTAAGATAACATTATTATCTAACTTTCGACTTCCTTACCCTTTCATCTACCATCCTGTAGATATATGAAGAAGCGTCTTGGAAGTCACCGCTCCATAAAACAAGCCCACACACTGACCGTCACTAACGTCCAATAAAATTACCTCGTAAATGTTCCAGGTTATGGAGGTGTTATCCCTGGTTAAAGTTATTTTAAACTGCGAATTTACTGTATATAACCAGGTGTGATAAACCTATAACCTGTAATTCTACCTACCATCATGTTAGTTACAAATTTGTATATGGAATCTTTCCAATTTTCTTGATTCTAAAAGAACTTGTACGAACAACATTTTCTCGTAAGGTTTTGTATCAAACGGGAAGAAATCTTTTGAATACCCGCATAACAAACTGTCACTATAACATAATTTTTTTAATATATCTTGGCTCTCAATGTACGTCTATATAATTGCACGCATCTCAAAACACACCTTGTCTTTACGCCCGTTGAAAAACGATGTCATTCGAAAGCTAACAAAACAAACATGTTATTATATAGAAGAAGCTCTCTCCTTTTGAGTTTATAATCTTACAATATAATTATGGTAATGTTGATGTCTACAAACCTCTTACCTCTTATATAACACTCTAATTCTTTGTTATGGCTTCCTCATGCTCATGTAATATAGCATTAAAATACAAGTATCTCTAAAGGGTCTCCCAAAAGGTACTTTACAATTTCAAAGCGAAATAAGATGACGTGAAATATCAGATAAATTAACTATGGTTTATATAATTATCCAACTCTATAAGTAGAGTTTATAAAAAAGGGCGTACCTGGATCTGTAAATTAAAAAAAAAAAACATTTTTTTTCTTTACAGATCCAGGTACGCCCTTTTTTATAATCTTAATTAATGGATCGCCTTTTGACTCAATCTATAAGTAGTATTTTGAGTATTTTTCAGATTAGCCGAATTTGGAATAATGCTGCCTGAAGAGGAAAAGGTGAAATACCTGAATTGAATATTTTTTTATATAAAAATTTACAAAAAATCATAAAAAATGTAAATAAAATCATTTTTTAAATTACTATTTCACTTTTTCCTCTTTATTGAAGAATATCTGGTTCTTTAACCCAGTTGTCCTTGTTGCTGTTGTTTTTTGAACAAACACATTTATAAATTTGGATCCGTTTTATGAATCTTGCAGTTTAACATTTTAAATAATTATTCATACATTCAGAATAATCACCTCGAAAATGATAATAAAAAAACTTATTTATACTAATTTGATTTCTCTTTCACTCTTCATTATTTTATATTTGGAATATCCTAACTACTCACATGAGCATTTTAGATGGTAGAGCGCCATCTATTGGGAAAAAAATCAACTAAGCCTTGTTTCTCAGAAAGCCTCTAGGACCAAATTTTTGGTCGTTGATGTACAGTCTGCACCACGCTGACGAAGGCCAACAGCCCGAAACGCGTACGTGGTCTTGATTTGTCGAATTAAAGTCTGTCGAAACTGACTGCGAGCAGTAATGATATGGGTCTTGTGAATGTTTGCCATTGCATCCATTATAGCAGTTCTGAGAGCTGCAGCAGTGTTGTGGAAATGACTATTGGAGTCTCTCTCAACTACATGTAATAGTCGAGCGGATTGACATTTGGTGAGCTGGGGAGTTAGGTGTGACATTGATGATGATCTTCTCGTTTGAGTAAAAACAGATCATTCCTGGCTCCACAGGATGTTTGAACTTGTTCAGAAGGCGTTTGGCTCTGGTCAAGCAGTTCACCTTGGTTCTTTAAGACATTAACTGTCCTCTCTGCATCACGTATGATTTGTAACGGAGGTCCTCATGAACCACACGTCGGATGGTAGCCTCATCAACCTGCAGCTCTCTGACGAGTGCCCTCATCGACTTCCCAGGGTCCTCATCGATGGTAGCTTGGGCACGGCTTATAAAGTCTGATGTCCTGATGCTGTCAAAACGTCGCCAATGTCGTTTCATTTAGGAAACCTCCGTCACATCACCCTTTCAGCTCCCAATTCTCTCCGAACTTTGAAAACAAATGATCGGGCGACTATCAAGAATACAGAAGTTTCTGAATCGGTGTATTCTTAAGCCAAAAAGAAAATAACTGCATGTCTTTTCATTTCTTGTGTAAGAGTCGGTTCTGCCATGTTTACTTGCAGCGGGAATAAACTATGTTATTTTAACACACAAGAAAGTGTGACACCTCTATTGTGTGTTCTCAAATATCTGTTTTACCCTGTGTATAAAGGATAAAAGTCGCATCTCCCGTCAAAATAGACTTTAAAACTAGGCGCCATCTATTGACCGCCTTTGTAAACTAGCTGCCTCGGATCGGTGACAAAGCCACAACACCAGCTTTGATAAAATCAGAGCATCCGCCTGGAGACCATGGTTTCTGACTTATGATCATTGTCAGATTAGGGCGGGATCTCTACGTTCAATATACATCTAGGAACAGTGGGCGAAGACCTGTTAGCAAGAACTCAATACAGGCGCAAAATGATGTGTCTATACCGTTGTTATTGTTGAAGACCTGTTGAAAAGCCTTTTGCTGGAAAGCTATCCACGTGGATTTTATTATGGCAATATATCGCTTTTTAAACGTGTATTGAACCGTTGATTTCTTCATCTTCGTTCATTAAATTAACCTAAATGGCGATTGAATTGGAAAATCACACACACAAAGTTATTTTAGCATTCGATTTGAAACATACTTTAGATCAATAGAGCATTAGAAAAATATTTAAATTCATTAAAATGTTCAATGAAAATTTGGGATTTTGCTTATGGTATGTCATAAATGATTGAACATTTTAGATGTAAAACGTTTAAACATCTATTTAATCATTATGTTTATTAAAAGTCTGGTCAATTAATAACAAATTTTGAGCTATCAAACCAGATGCTTCTGTATGTAACACTTTCCAGAAGTTAGCAAGAGGAAGATAGTCCAGAGAAGAAGTATATAGACCAAGGTCTTTCTCCCTAGTAATTCAATTGCTACCAACCCAGTTGTTCGTCTCAACTACTTGGCCGGAGGCCAGGGATCAACAGTAATTGGGATCTCTTCAAAACAAAACTGAGAATCTTTCTCTAACAACTTCTCAAACTGGACGACTGGGTAGCATTTGGTGGGTGATTCTCCAGTACTAGCACTCTCTAGGTCTCATCATTGGAACCTACGTCGGATATAACTTTTTAGAATATACTACAGCACAATAGCTTACTATATGCGACACACTTCAACAACAGCAATTACACACACACATATATATATAGATGGAAAATTTGCCGGGAGGAAATTAATCCATAGAAGCAATGGGCGCCTCTCCCGTCAAAATAAACGTCAAAATCTGACGCCATCTATTGACCGTCGCCGCAACTAGCGGCCTCGGGTCGGTGACAAAGCCACAACACCAGCTTTGGCAAACTGAGAAGCGTCCACCTAGAGACCATGGTTTCGGGCTAATGGCCCTCGTCAGTCTAGGGCGGACTTTATTCCATGAGATCCACACGGGATCTAATGGAATCTTCACAATCTACCAAAGAGGTGTTTTACTGGCAATGTGGCTGGGCCAAATCTATGGCAAGAATATAGATGGAAAATTTGCCGGGAGGAAATTAATCCATAGAAGCAATGGGCGCCTCTCCCGTCAAAATAAACGTCAAAATCTGACGCCATCTATTGACCGTCGCCGCAACTAGCGTTTATTTTGACGGGAGAGGCGCCCATTGCTTCTATGGATTAATTTCCTCCCGGCAAATTTTCCATCTATATTCTTGCCATAGATTTGGCCCAGCCACATTGCCAGTAAAACACCTCTTTGGTAGATTGTGAAGATTCCATTAGATCCCGTGTGGATCTCATGGAATAAAGTCCGCCCTAGACTGACGAGGGCCATTAGCCCGAAACCATGGTCTCTAGGTGGACGCTTCTCAGTTTGCCAAAGCTGGTGTTGTGGCTTTGTCACCGACCCGAGGCCGCTAGTTGCGGCGACGGTCAATAGATGGCGTCAGAATTTGACGTTTATTTTGACGGGAGAGGCGCCCATTGCTTCTATACATATATATATGAAAAAACAATAGAAAAAAATAGAAGATAAATGGGTCAGGTGTTGATATTAAAAATAAAGAAGGCATCTCCTGACCACGAGCACATGTGCTTTTTAGATGGCAGAGCGCCATCTAGTGGAGCAAAAATAAACTAAACGTTTATTTAGCTTGCTCCGTGATATTTGGCCAACCCAATTTCTTGATAAATCAAGAAAACGCCACGGAGCAAGCTAAATAAACGTTTAGTTTATTTCTGCTCCACTAGATGGCGCTCTGCCATCTAAAAAGCACATGTGCTCGTGGTCAGGAGATGTCTTCTTTATTTTTAATATCAACACCTGACCCATTTATCTTTTATTTTTTTCATGTGTTAAACGTCTTTACGCAGATTTGGCCTTAAATACCCATTTCTTGATTTTTCGGGAAGCCATTGGGACCAAAAATCTTTTTTGGTCGCAGTGGTTACAGCCTTCTCCACGCTGACGAGCGCCAACAGCGCGAAACGCGTTCGTGGATGGCTTTTCTTGATTTATCAAGAAATTGGGTTGGCCAAATATCACGGAGCTGGCTAAATAAACGTTTAGTTTATTTTTGCTCCACTAGATGGCGCTCTGCCATCTAAAAAGCACATGTGCTTGTGGTCAGGAGATGCCTTCTTTATTTTTAATATCAACACTTGACCCACTTATCTTTTATATTTTTCTATTGTTTTTTCATGTGTTAAGCGTCTTTACGCAAATTTGGCCTTAAATACCCATTTCTTGATTTCTCGGGAAGCCATTGGGACCAAAAATCTTTTTTGGTCGCAGTGGTTACAGCCTTCTCCACGCTGACGAGCGCCAACAGCGCGAAACGCGTTCGTGGATGGCTCTTCTTGATTTATCAAGAAATTGGGTTGGCCAAATATCTCGGAGTAAGCTAAATAAACGTTTAGTTTATTTTTACTCCACTAGATGGCGCTCTGCCATCTAAAAAGCACATGTGCTTGTGGTCAGGATATGCCTTCTTTATTTTTAATATATATATATGTTATAAAGTCAACTAAAATTATTAATACAAAAAAATAAAGATAATAATAAATTATGAAGATGGCATATCTTGAACAGGAGCACATGAGCTTTTTAGATGGCAGAGCACCATCTAGTGGAACAGAAATCAAACAAACATTGATTTAACCTGTTCCCTGATATTTGGCTAACCCATTTTCTTGATAAATCAAGAAAAGCAATCCACGAACGCGTTTCGCGCTGTTGGCGCTCGTCAGCGTGAAGCAGGCTGTACCACTGCGACCAAATATCTCTTTAGTCCCAGAGGCTTTTTGAGAAACCAATAAATTGGTATCTATAATAAAGGATAATAATAGTCATAATTTTATAAATCATAGAATAAAAAAGCAATATATATATATAATACAAACAAGAAATTGCACTGTCGGAATAAATATCTACTATTCGTTGATTTTTAATTATTCCTAATTTGGTCAAATATATGACTTTATTTATCAATTAAGAGAAATCCAAACGCGTTTCAGGCTATTGTCCCTCATAATATATACATATATTATCTATCCGAATTACAATAGAACCTCTATGAAAGTACACATCCGCTACAATACACCTCTCTACAAAGAGCAGTTTTCATCACCAAATTATCATTTTACTATTTAGCTGCTTTCCGATAAGAGAACAGCTCTTATGGGGGGACACTTTGGATATGCGACTAGATATTGTTCAATTAAATAAGGCTCTATTCTGAAATAAACTAGTTTTCAAAATTAATGATAAAATGAAAAAAAAAACTTCTGATATTGTCAGGAAAATGGTGGGATAACTTTACATAATCGAGCCTAGGATCTTATATTCAATATAAAAATTCTATCGCTCGTTGCAATCTCTGAGCTAAAGAAACACTTCACGCTTTTTGGTAGATTAATGTCACGTGACAGTAAACAGTCAATCAGAGTAGGAATAGAAAGAATATAATGAGCGACCCATCTGATGACCGTCCACCATTGTTACATAAAATATGATTACAATCGAATTAACCTAAATTCCTTTAAGCCAACACTTACATAATAATAGGAATAAACATTTTTTAACATGTTGGAATAATATTTGTGTGTGAGCATTATTTTTGAAACTTCGATATATACAAATGGAAATTTTGCCGGGAGGAATCTATAAAAATGAAGATATCAAACTTGATTGTCAAACGTCCTGTACTGACGAGGGCCATTAGGCCGAAACCATAATATTCAGGTGGGCCATTTTAAATTTCTAAAGCTGGTGTTGTGGCTTTATCACTGTCCGCTAGTGTTTGAAGACGGTCGATAAATAGCGTCTGGGTTTTGGTTTCTATTCCGACGGGAGAAACTACCTTTGTTTTATTGTTCTATATATAAATGTTAATATATATATGTGATAATTTGTATATAGGATTATGTACCCCCACCACACAATCTATATACCAAATATAATCTAAAGGTTTAATAAACTTTAGGCTTCGCGAGATGGAAAAAAAAACAAAGTTACAGGATTGCATCATCCAGGAAGTAAAGGTCACTGCCTAGGACCCATAAAACTTAAGCTCAAAGGCCTTCTTCTTCGTGGAAGATTGCAATCAGGGCGGTAAATGGAGATTCAGAGCCAACCATCATTAAGGAGGACAAACTAGTAAAGAATCACCAGAGCGCACGTGTGAGGAACTCAGCCAATGTGAAGTCTGAGATAGTCGATGACGATTATCTCGGACAAGAAAAGGCAGAACGTAGGTGACCGTGCTACGAGCTAAGTGTGCTAAACATAGGCTCCAACAAAGGCAGTGTACGCTCCATAGATGTGAAAGGCCAGCCGCCTCCCCCGAACTTCTTCCCTCCCTCGCAGGTCCTTATCAAGCCCATCGAAAAGAGTTGTGTTGTTCTTCCCCTGTGGAACCCTTGTCATTCGACCAAGACTACGCACACCACCATCAACATCCTCACATATATATATAAAGTATATTATGAAACAAACATAACACAAGCTTTCAGGAAAAAATTCTCTTATATATAATCGATTCTATGTAGGATTTCAAGGTCCACAAATTCAATTTTACACTTAAAATTCAGTATTTGAGAGCTCATATATTTTTAAATGAACATTATAAGAGCCAACAAAGCTTGAAACACGTATGTAGTTAGCTTTATTTGATTTATCTAATTCTGAGAGATAGAGCAAGCATTCAGCAAATTTTAGTTACACGATTAAATGATGTCTTTATTCTTCAAATATGTTAAGTTTTCAAACTGCGTGTCTATTGCTTTTAATATAGATTATAATCTTATAAATTACAAATGCTGTTTATCAATTTGATACTGAATATATTGACCATTATATCAAGCCGCACCGTTATAAAAAGAGGATGGCGAAATTCACAGAATCAACAGACGACTGATGAATTCACCTTCAAATCACCGATGATGATAACTATGATGATGGAAAATAAGCAGAATTCAGATAGAATCGGGTTGAAGACCTGAATAATATCACATAATACTCTATAGTGGCCTATTCTCTGAATTACCTTCAGTCATGTGACGTCAGCACTGCATTTGTCAATGTTTTAAGATGAAATCATCATCAGGCTCCTAAAGATAAAATTCATTTTTGAACATTTTAATTTATATCTATATTTTTCGGACATGAAAGTTCTTTATTGTATCGTACTTTTTCCTCTAGAAAGGCTTATATGCCCGAAATCTATTAAGATCTAAATTAACATTCATAAAAAGAGAACTTCTCCCTAGAAGCCTGATGATTATTTTGCCTTAATATTGATACAGAAGATGATTTTATTGAATTAAAATACAGTAGAACTTGGATAATTCGAACTTCTTTAATTCGAAAACCTTAAGTACATTGTAGTTCGTCTTTAAAATCACAGATTATGATATCCTTTATCATGTTTTAGTTTCGATTCTAAAAGAGAAAGAAATAAATGGTTCGATTCAATCTTTAGTTTTTATTATCCCTAGTATACATCATATAGGCAATGCTATTAATTGTCGGTATTAGGTAGCGACTGCTTCTACTATAAGTACACCACATTCCTACACACGTAGAAAACAGTTCGACTCTTACAAGTGTGTCAGAGCACCGTTTAGTTATTTGTACTTACTGGTGGTGTTGGACCTTTTGCAAGAATCAGGGCCTATTGAAGTTTTTTATTTTCTTCAAAAAAGGTGTTAATTGTGGGATTCGATTCATTGGCTGTTAAATATCGGCAGTTTATACAACTCCTCCACCAACCCTTAAGCCTGAAAATATAAATCCATAGTTAGTAAACTGAGCTATTATCAGTATGGCTTTTCGTGAAAGTCTCTATGCACCAAGTTGCAGCTTTGCAGGGTCGACGACCTTGGTTTCTTCCTTCTTGGTTTTATAG
Organism: Cordylochernes scorpioides; assembly: GCA_030710605.1. Lineage (NCBI taxonomy): Eukaryota > Metazoa > Arthropoda > Arachnida > Pseudoscorpiones > Chernetidae > Cordylochernes > Cordylochernes scorpioides. Next base: position 48,358,958 of record CP092880.1, read on the forward strand.
ACGTTCCCCGAGCGGGTTTCCATATTCAAAGCAAATAAATACAAGTAAATAAAAATAAATTACCTTTTGAAGTTATTGTGTTTATTTATTCGTCGTCTTATTCGTATGATAGTGATCCGCAGTCTTTCTCTCGGTCCTCTCTCGCTCCAATAAACAATCGATATATATGTACAATAAAATATTACAAAAGGAATGAAACTATGAAAATGAATGATGATAATCTGTTTTAAATAAATATTAAATATCATAGAATATTTTGAATAAATGTAGGGCGCATTAAAATTGATGCAACAATATATTATATAGATGTTTTTTAGGATGATTAATTCGTATATATTAGTGATGTCTAAGGGGGAAAAAAATAAATTTTAAAGGGCCAATTCGTTGTATATCTTGAAATCTCTCCGAACTCAGAGCGATTATCAGATTTTGTGAGGGGAAAATCTCATTCAACTGAAATTATCATTGGAATATTCCACGGCGATTAATTAATTTATGGACATTAAGGAACCTGGCTCTTTCAGATATCCTATCTATTATTCTCTAGTAATATGGATTTATGATGAAAAGTGTAAATCTGTGATCTCTTAAATAAGTAGTTGATTCTTTTTTGTTAAAAATAAGTCCTATCAATGTTGATTGTTGCTCCAGTTAGATATGAAGAGAGCAACAATGGTAATTTGGAGCTAGTTGTTCCCCCACTGTTTGGAGCGATCCTTGCTGCGGTCTGCTGGCTAGTGAAACTCTTCTGGGACTTTTCTCTCTCGCTGTGCTCGGACCTCGGACTCTCCTCTCTCGCTGTGCTCGGACCTCGGACTCTCCTCTCTCGCTGTGCTCGAACCTCGGACTATCCTCTCTCGCTGTGCTCGGACCTCGGACTCTCAACCGCTCGATGTGCTCAGATCTGGGACTCTCTTCGGCTCGGTGTGCTCGGACCTGGGACTCTCTTCGGCTCGGTGTGCTCGGACCTGGGACTCTCTTCGGCTCGGTGTGCTCGAACCTGGGACTCTCAACGGCTCGGTGTGCTCGGATCTGGGACTCTCTTCGGCTCGGTGTGCTCGGACCTGGGACTCTCTTCGGCTCGGTGTGCTCGGACCTGGGATTCTCAACGGCTCGGTGTGCTCGGACCTGGGATTCTCAACGGCTCGGTGTGCTCGGATCTGGGACTCTCTTCGGCTCGGTGTGCTCGGATCTGGGACTCTCTTCGGCTCGGTGTGCTCGAACCTGGGACTCTCTTCGGCTCGGTGTGCTCGGACCTGGGACTCTCTTCGGCTCGGTGTGCTTGGACCTGGGATTCTCAACGGCTCGGTGTGCTCGGATCTGGGACTCTCTTCGGCTCGGTGTGCTCGGACCTGGGACTCTCTTCGGCTCGGTGTGCTCGAACCTGGGATTCTCAACGGCTCGGTGTGCTCGGATCTGGGACTCTCTTCGGCTCGGTGTGCTCGGATCTGGGACTCTCTTCGGCTCGGTGTGCTCGGATCTGGGACTCTCTTCGGCTCGGTGTGCTCGGACCTGGGATTCTCAACGGCTCGGTGTGCTCGGATCTGGGACTCTCTTCGGCTCGGTGTGCTCGGACCTGGGACTCTCTTCGGCTCGGTGTGCTCGGACCTGGGACTCTCAACGGCTCGGTGTGCTCGGATCTGGGACTCTCAACGGCTCGGTGTGCTCGGACCTGGGACTCTCTTCGGCTCGGTGTGCTCGGACCTGGGATTCTCAACGGCTCGGTGTGCTCGGATCTGGGACTCTCTTCGGCTCGGTGTGCTCGGACCTGGGACTCTCTTCGGCTCGGTGTGCTCGAACCTGGGATTCTCAACGGCTCGGTGTGCTCGGATCTGGGACTCTCTTCGGCTCGGTGTGCTCGGATCTGGGACTCTCTTCGGCTCGGTGTGCTCGGACCTGGGACTCTCTTCGGCTCGGTGTGCTCGGACCTGGGACTCTCTTCGGCTCGGTGTGCTCGGACCTGGAACTCTCTTCGGCTCGGTGTGCTCGGACCTGGGACTCTCAACGGCTCGGTGTGCTCGGATCTGGGACTCTCTTCGGCTCGGTGTGCTCGGACCTGGGACTCTCTTCGGCTCGGTGTGCTCGGACCTGGGATTCTCAACGGCTCGGTGTGCTCGGATCTGGGACTCTCTTCGGCTCGGTGTGCTCGGACCTGGGACTCTCTTCGGCTCGGTGTGCTCGGACCTGGGACTCTCTTCAGCTCGGTGTGCTCGAACCTCAGACTCTCCTCTCTCGCTGTGCTCGGACCTCAGACTCTCCTCTCTCGCTGTGCTCGGACCTCGGACTCTCAACCGCTCGGTGTGCTCGGATATGGGACTCTCTTCGGCTCGGTGTGCTCGGACCTGGGACTCTCAACGGCTCGGTGTGCTCGGATCTGGGACTCTCTTCGGCTCGGTGTGCTCGGACCTGGGATTCTCAACGGCTCGATGTGCTCGGATCTGGGACTCTCTTTGGCTCGGTGTGCTCGGACCTGGGACTCTCTTCGGCTCGGTGTGCTACGACCTGGGACTCTCGTCGGCTCGGTGTGCTCGGACCAGAGACTTTCGTCGTTGCACCGGATGCGGACTCTGGATACCTTCTTCGCGCCATGTTTGGACCTGCGACTCCAGTCCCAGCATCGACTCCGCCCCCAAGTTCAGCATCAAGCAAAGTGACGTTGGATCTGGTTCGGATGTCTACTTACGGTGTAGTTCAATAAAGGTTAGTTGTGTATATATTATATGGTTGTAAAGACATCCGATCCAGATCCATGCTACCTCCAAGCAAGCAAGTCCTGGCTTCTTCTTCCTAGCGACTCACGACTTCTGGAAATGAAAGAATAAACCTAAAGTTTGATTCTTTTTATTAATATCGGCCTCAACCTTTCAAAGTAGACGTAATAGATTTGGCGAAAGTGAAACATTCAGGTTATATTTCTAAGGAAAAACATGTTTAAATATTTAATCTCTAACACCGGGAAGTTATATGTGAGATATTACTAGCTAACAACTTATATAGTAATGGTGGACCATCTATTAACAAAAAAATATTTCATTTATAACTGGAGTTTATTTTACATACAGACCGCTTTCTACTATTCTTACTGCAGTGTGGAAAAAATTGGGAAGGCCTGGCCTATCAACGGTGAACTCTTCCAGAAACCTCTCCAGTTTAATAAACTATTGTGCTATAATGCTAGATGTAGACAGCTATTGTTATATAGGGCTAGATCTGACGGAATTTGAAAGTATTCTATCCATCATAAATACCACTACTGTACTCTGCGCTTATCTTTATAGATTTGTTAAATGCCTTCAACAACGATTCCTTCTCTTCTCCTAATTATTTATTTTAAAGTAAATATAGCAGGTAACATTATTATATACTTATAAATGACTGCGGCGTATAATTATAAAGCTATACAACCAGTTTTTAACCGCATAAGTTTCTTTTTATTTATGAAAAATCATTTTTAATTTCAAAGAGAAATAATTTAATATTTCTAACTTTTGGATGACGTATGAAAAGGTTGAATATATGAAGAGTGATGGTCTATATATGAATGGATGACGTATGGAGGGTGAAAAATATGAAGAGTAATGGCGAACGGAAAAATAAAAGTGGCCAGGAGCGGGAATCGAACCCACAACCCTCTGCTTACCGGGCAGGTGCCATGTCCACTAGGCTATCCTGGACGATATTTCTCCGTTCGTAACTAATATTTAAACTGACTAATAATACTTATAAATGACTGCGGCGTATAATTATAAAGCTATACAACCAGTTTTTAATCGCATAAGTTTATTTTTATTTATGAAAAATCATTTTTAATTTCAAAGAGAAATAATTTAATATTTCTAACTTTTGGATGACGTATGAAAAGGTTGAATATATGAAGAGTGATGGTCTATATATGAATGGATGACGTATGGAGGGTGAAAAATATGAAGAGTAATGGCGAACGGAAAATAAAAGTGTCCAGGAGCGGGAATCGAACCCACAACCCTCTGCTTACCGGGCAGGTGCCATGTCCACTAGGCTATCCTGGACGATATTTCTCCGTTCGTAACTAATATTTAAACTGACTAATAATACTTATAAAACAAAATATTTTTTTGGCGAAATGGTGTTTTATTAATTTATCATTTGATATTATTAGGGTTATTTCCTGGTATTCAAAAAGTAAAAATACGTGTCGATCAGTTATATTTTTCAATTTATCAAACAATTTGGACGCTGAATATCTGATTCTGGTAGAGCGCCATCTAGCAAATAAAATTGTAACTAAAATCAATTTCGAATTTTTCATTATTTTCCCTAAAAATTTCCATTGCATCCTGAACACAATGGTGTTTACCGCATTGCTCTAGCGCAAATATTCGCGGAGTTATTAAATTTTTAAGTTGTGCAAGACTTTTGGATCATCCTGTATATAGTCTATTGAAAAAATAACTTAACAGTTATATTAAACAGAAATCTTTTATATAGTAAAAAAAATCACTAATGATATAGCCTCAATTGTATTCTAACTAATTGTATTTTTTTCTAGAGAAAAAAATTTAAATTGAACTTAATTGGAAGTAATTAATATCACTTTTCTTTTCTCGTTCGCAACAAATCTAATATCAATTCTGCCATTACACATTTGTAATTTAATATAGCATTCGAAGTCATTTTTATAAAAGTCCTTAGTTAGAACGAAAAAATGTTCAATCAAAGACCTATTTTGATTTATTAGTGTTGGACAGTATAAAGAATTTTATTTATTGCGTATGATATTGTTTTTTACAGCACAATACAACAATGTTGGCAAGTTTCTCTAGAGTGGAATGTCGAGGTGACGAATCCACTCCAGGGCCTCCTCTGTGCACCGGTGGATATCCCCAAGTGTTCCCTGGAAGAATCTTCGAGGACAGTCCCTTAGGATATGGTGCATTGTTTGTATTTGTCCACAGTCGCAGTTCTGGTCTGGACTCATGTTCCACTTATTTAGTAGGTAGTTGCATCTGCCAGTAGAGGTCCTGATTCTATTGAGGGTTGACCAGGTCCTCCTAGGTAGGTTGTAGCCGGGAGGTTTGGTGTTAGGGTCCTCCACCAGGTCTTTGTTGGCGATGGCAAGATTGCTCCATCGGTTTCTCCACTCTTCTTTAAGATCTACATTTTCATCGGCCACCCATGCAGGATTCCTTGATATTAGTCGAGTTGGGGGAGGAATTTCGAGAACAGTGTTGATTGGAAGCTTAGTGTTAGCTTTAATTTTACTGAGAAGGTTGGAGGTAGATTTCTTTCTTCTGAGGTCAGGAGGTGCTATGTTAGAGAGATATGGGAGCCAGTCTATAGGGGTAGGTCTCATGTTTCCCGTTATTAATCTCATAGTTTGGTTAAGTTGAGCATCTATGCTGTCTGTATGGGAGCTTCTTTCCCACACAGGGGCGCAGTACTCCGCAACTGAGTATACTAAGGCGAGGGCAGTCGTGCGTAGAGTGTCAGCATCACAGCCCCACGTGGTGCCTGCCAACCTAGTCATGATATTATTCCTTGTTTTTAATTTATCTCTCGTTTTTTCAAGGTGTTGGCGAAAAGTGAGAGATCTATCAAGGGTTACTACCAGATATTTGGGGCATGGATCATGGCTGAGTGGTTTGTTGCAGAATGTGAGTTTCAAGGGTCTATTGGCTTTATGGTTATTCAGATGGAATACTGATGAGACTGTCTTGGAAGGGTTGGGAATCAGGTGCCATTTTGAGAAGAAATTCTCCAATTTCTTTAGGTCTTCATTGAGTATCTGTTCCAGAGTTGAGAAAGATTGTTCTTGGTGAAGAAGAGCTATATCATCAGCATACAGAAATTTTTGAGAATTAGTAGCTGGGATATCAGCAGTGTAGACATTAAATAGTAAGGGAGCAAGAACTGACCCCTGTGGCAGTCCGTTATTTAGGGTGCGAGGTCTGCTTTTTTTGTTGTTGAGGTGTACTGTTATTTTCCTGTTGGTGAGAAAATTATTTATTAGTTTGATGATATTTTTACAGTTGATTATTTTGGATAGTTTGTATAATAATCCCTCTCTCCAAACTGTATCGTATGCGGCGGTTAGGTCCACAAAAACTGCTCCAGTTTTTAATTTTTTCTGGAATCCATCTTCAAGTATAAAGAATAATGGGCAAATTCCCAAGGAAAGCAGAGCTGCATGCTGCCAGGCGCGTCCCCGGGCTGTGGATAGGGGAACGGCCATCAGATATGATGGTTAGCTGCGAATAAGATCAGACAACTGGTCAAATAAGCAGTCGCGAACAAGCAGCGTCAGTGTTACCAGGGCGTGGTGGGGTATCAGGTGGCACTGGTACCTCTACAAAAAGCCACAAAAGCCCAATGACGACTCTGAGTCAAATGGCGAGTCCAGCCCGCCATGTAATCAACCAAAGGCTGTAGCCAACAACAACTACTGCAGCGTCTGCTTCCATGTTAGGAACGGCTGATGAAGCGTCTGTCCTCCATGTTAGGAGCGGCTTCTTCCGAGGAAGGTGATGGCCGGCATGCGCCCTCGGGCTAGATCTTTTGATCGACAGATATCACCAACTGATGACCAAATATCCTTTAGGATATCCTGGTCTTTACAGCACTAATGAATAGTATAAAGAATAAAAAAAGATGATGGTAAAAAAAGAAGAATTGATCGCTTTAATCTTAAAACTAAATAAAAATAGTTCAAGAAAGAGAAAACATTTTTACATTAACCAGGACCTGTTTAATATAGGAAAATGGAAGAAAAATAAATCCATTGTCAAAGAGAGAATGCCAAAATGGTGAAAGAGGTAAATTCATACAATGTACTTTGAAAGGTTTCACCAATAATGGACTATACCCTGTCATGTTTTTTAAAATAATTATTATTATCTCTAGTACACGTGATACAGGCCATGATAATCATTGTGAGTAGAAGTTGGCGACTGTTTTTACTCTAAGTGGACCACATGTTTACACATGTGAAAAGCTGTTCGACTTTTGAACTTACAAATGTGCCAGAACCCCGTTTGGTTACTTTCACTCGTTGGTGGGGTTGGGCTTTTTAAAGAATCGGAGGCAATTGGAGCATTTTTTTTATATTAGAAAAAGTTCCCAAATGCAGGTTCCTATCTCGGGTGGTAGCGGTCAAAAACAACGGTTTAGACCACCCTTCCACCGAACCCCAGGTTGTATTATACAAGGTATGTCCCATAAGTTCCCGGACTGGGTCCATAAAAAAATAAATAAATGAAAAATATAAATGAATTTGACTGTTTATTATAGAAAAAATATCTAGCTACACGGTGGTACCAATATCGAGGCGGTACGTGCACGCGCCCCAAAGTTATTCTAATTTATTTAAAGGTTACACATAGCGCTGCGGCGATTTTACGATGGAACGAAAATTGAAGCAGAGGATTTGCATAGAATTTTGTGTGAAACTTCAAATATCAGCAACCGAAACTTTTTAAATGCTTAATAAAGCATTCCCCAAAGAGAACAATTGTTTTTGAATGGCATAGGTGGCGTGAGCGTAGCCAACCAATAGGAGGGCGCCATTCCAAAAAAAAAAGCAAACGGTGACAGAGACGAAAACTGATTAAGAGATGAAGAATGACGCTCGTAACTGTATATACAGATACGCGAATATTATTTATGCGATTACTCTTTATTGTTTGCCAGAGAAAATGTTGTGGCTCTTTGAAACTTTGAAATTTTGTAAATTGTAGTTTTAACTCTTACTACTCAAAAGGTTGCCGACCCCCTGGCCTAGCCAAATTATTGTGCAGTAAGGTCGGTATATAAAGGTTGAAATGCAGTCAAGGCGGAAAGTAGCGAAGTCACACACAGGAATCAGGAGTAAGTGCCTACTAGGCGTACGCAAAAATGAGGGAGAAGTGTCGCGGTCCAGCGAAAAGTTGACTAATATGAAAACAGCATTAGAGAGATCTGTCAACTAATGACTGTGAATTAAGAAGTTTTTATAATCTTGCTGAGAATTTACCGGGCATTTGCCACTCAGTGCCAAAAATTAAGAAAACAAGAAAGCGACCTTTTTGTAAAAAGACGATATGTGTTATATAAAATAACATGAAGTAACAACACTTAATTTCTTTCTAATTATAACGCACGCTTTTTTATACATCTTGAAGGTCATTTTTACTTGATTTTTTATAATTTATTCAGATTAAACACTCATTTTAAAATATGAAATGTGTGAAAAAGTACGAAAGGATGTATTCCTGCACTAAAATTGAAGGCATTTATTTATAGTTTTTTTTTTTGTGCATAGTATCCTAAAAAGATTTACAACGTAATCTGACCTAAGAGTTTTCCACTCACTTCGTCTGCTGCAACAACTCTTTGCCAGATATGGCTGATTCCATCACTTTTCACTGAGTAATAAAATCGAAGCTGTCTTGTACTGATGAGGCAATAGCTTGAAACTATGCTATATAGGTTGTTGGCTTTTTGTTCAAATGTTTTGAAATATGAAAATTTGTGGCCTATTAATTATTCTGAATATACGTATTTTACACAAAAATGTTTAAGTATACTTAATGCTTTAATTTAGTTCGAAGTTTTGTGTTTTTTAATGCAATAATCAAAGGAAAGAAGTTCATTTTTGTGTATATTTACGATACACCCCGCTATAAATAAAATTATGTTATACCCAGAAGGATTTGAAGGTAAAACATGATATATGTGCCAAATAAACTTCTAGTGGTGTTTTGATTAATGTTGATATTCTAAAGCTAAAATAGCTTCAAAATATATATATGCGGGCACATTTTATTTCTTATTCAGTTGCGCCATGTGCATTAGCCTTTATATTCATACCAAGTTTCAGGATACTTCAATTTTTCCAGAGTGAGGGTATAAAACTTTACATTTTCCCATAATTTATATAGAGCTCTTTATTAATAATTTAGTTGAAAAAAATTCGTGTTTACAAATATATAACGGCAGAGTTGTGAAATTCTCATGTTGGTCACATTATTGTGATCTTTAGCGGAATTTAGCTGAAGTTATATACATGAAATGACCATAGCCATTATTTGGATATATTTATGTTAATCACATTATGATGATCCTTTAGAGAATGTAACTATAGTTATATTGATGAAGTGCTACCAAAGCCATAGTATGAAGTGTTCATGTTGGCCACATTCTAATGATCCTTTAGGCAATGTAGCTGAAGTGATATACATGACGTTTTACCAAAGCCATAGTGGGAAATGTTTATTTTCGTCATATTATAATGATTCATGGTATAGAACATAGATTAATTATATACACGAAGTTATCACAGCCATAGTGTGAAATGTCCATGGTAGCTCATTCTAAATATCCTGGGTGGGAGCTAGCTAAAGTTTTATATACATGAAGTTATTTACCACAGCCATAGTGTGATATTTTCATGTTGGCCACATTCTGATGATCATTGGGACAATATAGCTGAAGTTATATACATGATGTAACCACAGCCATAGTGTGAAAAGTTCATTATTGGCCAAATTCTAATGATCCTTGGTGGAATGTAGCTGAAGTTGTGTATAAATGAAGTTATCACAGCCATAGTGTGATATTTTCATGTTGGCCACATTCTGATGATCATTGGGACAATATAGCTGAAGTTATATACATGATGTAACCACAGCCATAGTGTGAAAAGTTCATTATTGGCCAAATTCTAATGATCCTTGGTGGAATGTAGCTGAAGTTGTGTATAAATGAAGTTATCACAGCCATAGTGTGATATTTTCATGTTGGCCACATTCTGATGATCTTTGGGACAATGTAGATGAAGCTATATACATGATGTTACAATAGCCATAATATGAAATGTTCATTATTGGCCACATTCTAATGATATTTGGTGGAATGTAGCTGAAGTTATGTATAAATGAAGTTATCACAGCCATAGTGTGAAATGTTCGTCACATTCAAATGATCTTTGTGTTGGAATGAATCTGAAGTTATATACATAATGTTTCTACAGATATAGTGCTAAATGTTCATGTTGACCACATTCCAATGATCTTTAGCGGGAAATAGCTGAAGTTATATGCATGAAGTCATCACAGCCATAGTGTATGATGTTCGTCACATTTGAATGGTCCTTGTTGTGTAATATAGCTGATGTTATAAACATGAAGTGTGTTACCACAGCCATAGTGTGAAATGTTCTTGTTGGTCACATTCTAATGATCCTTGTTTTAATGTAGTTGAAGTTATATACATGATGTTACCACGGCCATAGTATGAAATATTTATGTTGGCCACATTTTAATGATCCTTGATAGAATGTGATTCGACGCTAAGATCTGTATGTCATTACGCAATAATGTCATTAATAATTGCTCCAGTCTTGGGTCGTTAAAGTCAGCTGGATTCCAGGGTCTTCCTCCATTTTTAAGTCAATTTTTCAAACTAATCTTCTGCCCCACTATTATCTTGTTTTGTGTTGGAAGAAATGGATGGTGCTCCCAACTAATGCCACACTACCCATGTTCACCGGATCCATATCACATACTACAGTTGTCCTAAACATATATGGATTGAAACCATAAAATATTTCAGAAAAATTATTTATTTGACCATAATTAGATCAATAATTTATTAATATTATTACAAAAATAATAGAAATATATTACACCTACATTCTAAAAGCTTAATAATGTATAACACAAGGTGGTTTGTTTTGTCATAAATAGAATTACAAGATTCATGCTTTACATTGGCCATTTCGACCATTACAATGGACGAATGCAGATTAAAAATCATCAACTTCCCCCCTTATTCCCTTGAATCTAGCTTCTAGCGACTAATTAGGAAACAACAAGACTATATTTGAAAGAGGAAAATTAAAGGTAGCGGTGTGTCTTGTCCATGGAGCAGATCAGATCGGTCCATGCACCCTGATCACAATACCAGCCAACTGAAGTGCCTTATCCTTATGGCTAGAGATGTATGGAGACATCTGAGGCTTTTCATTATACACAACAACAACAACAATAAAGAGGATTCTATTAACCAAATAAACTATAGATATTTTATAAAACATTAATTTAAGCATAGAATTTTAAAAGGTTTTAGCATAATTAATTTTCTATAAATATTGACATTAAAAATACAATTTAAATAATTACATTATAAAGTAAGATGAGAATCAGGCTTTCTTTTATAATTTATTAGTTTAATTTAGAAAAATATTCATTTTATATTTAGCCATTCATTTATATGAAGGGTTTAGCCTATTTTTGGTATTGAATGTTATAATTTAAGATATTTTTGATAATAAAATAATTATCAAATATGCAAAAAATGGTTATGCAACTCTATAGTAAATTCTCTCTCATATAGAATGTTTGTTTATTTATTAATCACGATAAATTTGATGCCCGGAATTTATCGGCAAGTGTTTTTTTAAACAAGGTTTCTAAACAAAGTTGGTATTAGAAGTCTTGTAGAAAAACTGCAGCTCGAAGGTTAATCTATGCATATATAGTATGTCCTCTATGGAATTTCAAAGTATTATTTAATATGAAATATGTGTTCAAATATTATTCTATCTAATGAAAACCTTAAGACGCGAATGTGCCTTTCATACACGAATCAAAATTCTACTGTTCTCACTGCGATGAAAAAATATTGGGAGGGCTTGTTTTATCAGTGGTGAATCCTCCCATCGGTTTCGCCAATTCTCAATCTACCAGACCGCTTCTTTAGAGCTCTAATTCTGTATTGGATCATTCTGCTTATATAAGATACACTGAAGGGTGGAATCTCATGAATGGTATTTAAGCAAATTATGAACATAAGGTTTTTATTTTTTTCATCGCAGTAAGGACAGTAGAAATTTGATTTATGTGTGAAAGAAACATTAGCGTTTTAATGTTTTCATTTTCTATATATAAATGGCGCGTTATTGCTTTATAAATATTATTATAGAAATATAAAACTTTGAAAATAGATATGTATATTGACAATCAAAAATACCCCTACCTTTCAACGTGCATTAAGTGATAAGGAGGATCTTGAGCCAGGATACATCTTGAAGGTATGCTAATAAGGTTTTGTTTGAATTTGCATAAATTGATGTTCTGCCTTATTTGCATACTTGAATTTATTCGTAATGAGTAGAAAATATGAAAGATGTAAATTAAATTTATAAATTCAATTGCCATTTATCGAGAAAATTTGTGAAAAAAATTACGGTAATGTGTTTCTTTTCAATATAATAGCATTTTTATAATTATCAATGCAATTATTAAAAGGAAATACATTGCCAGTAATTTTTTTTCTCACAAATTTTATTAAAAGATGTATTGATTAAATAGTTAATATCCTGATTTAATCGATATATTCCTTTTTAGCTCATGAATACCATCCTCCTGTACATTTTCAAAATATAGTTTCAAGAAACGTTCAATCAATATCTTTGCTAATAGGTGTGAATATCGTTGGAAATTTTCAGCTAGATGATCAGGAGACTAAGGTTTCTCACCTATCATTGTATGTAATTTTACAATATTAATATTGTCTAAAGATGGGTAATATATAATGTAAAACGAAGAAAAGGTAGCATCCATTATAATGATTATAATACCGGTACTGGTCCTGCCGCTACATCAGGCCTCTCATCCGGGAGGCATTTACCATCATCGGGCGGTCCCCTGACCTGCAGGGCTGGGTCTTCGGGCATTGCCTAGACGATGACGTCCTGGTCATCCTGGCGTCTGCCAAGACGCGCATCTATAGGTACTTCCTCGGCGCGGAACTGAGAAGTGTACAAGAAGATCCCCTCCTTGTCTGGAGGAGGACTCTCTCAAGGTGGGGAAGCCTTCCTTGCTGAAGACATATATATATTCCCCTACACACTATATGCCCTTTTACTCTTTTATTTTTCCACCTTTGTAAAATTTGATTAAAAGAATCAATAAAATTGTTTAAATTGTCCATTATAATCATTATCATAACAAGAAGACATATTAATCAGGTAGAATCTAGCGATATATGTATTTAAAATTCTTAAAATTAAAGATATTTCGGCCAGTGATTCTTTTTATTATATCGACGTTTCGACAAATATCTTTTGTCCTTGTCATTAGCGTCAAAACGTCGAAATAATAAAATGATTTACTGGCCGAGGTATCTTTAATTTTACGAACTATGAATGCCGGTCAGGCAGCCTCTATTTAAAAGTTTAAACTCTATTTTCCTATTGCAGTAAATACAATAGGAAATTGATTTTATTTCAAAATAAACGATAAAGAGATTAAATTATAGAACAGTTCAACATTTTAAATAATTAATAACACCAAATTGGCAATTTTCATTTTAAAAACGCATTAAACAATGCATTTGTTCCATCACCTCAGCATAGAAAGTAATAGTGTTGGTGATAAAGAATATGCCACGACATCAATTTGGACAAATTCGTGCAATTTAGCCAACCTATATTCCATGGTTTCGGGCTTTAGACCTCATCAGTACAGGGGCGGCATCGATTTCATAAATTCCTACGAGAGGAGTTATGTAATTGGTCGAATTTGGTAAAATTGGTATTGTGGGCAATCTTTATCATCACCTTCACGTGTTTTAATGGAGTATTAAACCAAATGTATTGTTTTAATGTATTTTTAAAGAGAGAGATGCCACTTTTGGCAGATGAATGCTATCCTTCCGAAACTTTAGGTTATATATGTAACACTTAAGTGTTTTATTCTTTTTACGATACGAATCTTCGGATAATCCCCTTTAAAAGCGAAGTAATTTCTGCTTTTGTGAATCTGCTATAGCGGGATGTGTGCTTAGCAAAATCTGTTGACCCTAAAGTTTCATGCTGTGGTCCAGTCTGGCGATTTCTGTTCATGCTTTTATTGTCTTTGGAGTTTTAAAATATTTCAGAGTGAGTCTATTGTAGTTTGAGAATATATTTGGTAGTGGCAATGTGGCAAAAAATCAACATTTTTCAAATCATTCGCTGGTTATGTATATAATTGATAAGCTTCAACGATTAATAATAATCTATGAAAATCATTAAAGTTTATGAACGGTGAATTCCCACATTAGCGACCACCAATATAATTTGAAATTTGTTGAACAATACAATCGGTACGTTGAGGACATAGAGAGTGGGCTATGTGTTTTGTTTACCTATGTTTCGTAAACTGGCCTTTGTATTTCTGTCTTGTCCTTTAAGCGGAATAAATGTGCTGGACGCAAAAAAAAAAAAAAAATCGTGGAATTTCTTCAATATCAGAAGCATATTTTAATAGTTTAGTTAAACTATATCACCAATACTAAATGGAGTTGGTGAAGGAGTAGTACCTATATATAAGTCGTCGAATCTCGATAACTACAACTCTAAGATTCAATCACGGTTTGAACATTTAAAAATAAATTTTTGAATGGTCCCCGGTTCCCGAGTTTTTCAGAATTCCAACCTCTCCAGTGAATACAAATAACTAAACAGGGCTCTGGAACACTTGCAATCGCATAGTTCGAACAGCTTTTTACTTGTGTAGACATGTGTTGTACATTTACGGTAAAAGCAGTGGCAAACTACCCACCATGATGATCATGGTACACTTGGGATAAGTACCACCACCGCTAAGAATAAACAATTAGAAGAACTTCAAAAACTCAATAGAAATCAACAGATTCAGAAAGGCTAAGAAGTGAAAATTTCAAAATGGACAAAAAACCTTCAATAACTGCTCGAAAGGCAATAGTGCAGAAGCTTCTCCAGAGCAATTTTTTGTCATTCCTAGAACTGACAATAGAGGACCTATTTTCCAGGCCTATAACTACCATCGCAAAATTGGAGAGGAGTGGACTTCAGGAATTGGTTTAACCATGGAGATGAGCACTACCACCACCACCAGCATAAAACTCCATCTGAATGCAAAAAATATCAGAATAAACAAAAAACAGTTGTAGGGATCGACTGGAAAAAATGGACGAAATCAATAGAAGGTTCATCGATATTGAGCATTAAGCATTCCTCGATCGTCTTCCTCATTAGTTCAATAATTTTGAAATTATTATTTTGTAAGAAACTGCGTTGAATAATTCCATTTTCATCATGAACATTTCTTTACTATATAGGGTATTTTATAAAGTTGTTCGAGGCACTTTTGCAATCCCCAATTTCGGATAATTATGAGAATTACATAAATCTCTTGGAGATTTCATGGAGCCCGCCCAGGACAGACGATGACCATAGTCTTAAATCATTATATTAAGGTGGATGTTCTAAAATTTTCCTGAACTGATGTTGTAGATTTATCCCCGACTAGATTCTGATAGGGGCAGAGATGGCGCAGAGTTTCTAACATAACCCAACCTCTAATGAGAGACCACCTCCACGAACGACCAAGTTATTAAAAAATCTTGGTGATTTATCATTATAGAATCTACAGTTCCGTACAGATCTATAAAGTCTTAAAGTGAAACCACACACCGATATTTCATCAATAACTGGTGCGTAAAGAAATCCTTTCTTCCTCCACTGCTAATTATTAATTTCCGATATTATTGATTTTTCAATCAGCGTTTAAAATAATAATTAACTCTCTATGAGAAAATATGCATTTTCAATATTCAATCTTATTTTTGAAAGAAGCCCTCTAATTAAAATGAATAATGTTAAGCACTACAATAAAACCTCCATGAGATGATACCCTCGCTAGAAGACGCCTCTCTACAAAAGACAGCTATCATAGCCAAAATGATCTATTTTACCAATTAGTTGCAACCCGGTGAGAGAACACCACTTTCCCTAAAGGACAATTCGACTCTTCAACTAGGTGTTGTTCCTTTGAAAGAGGTTCTACTGTAAATTCTATTCAGATAATTGCTATCGACCCAGTAGTCGTCTAGCATGTTGCTATCCTTGCTTATTAGATGTATGATCCAGGCAATACCCGAGTGTATATAGGATATGCAGCCCCTTCCTTTCTCTCAAAATTACCAATAACCTAATTAACACACACACACACAAAGCCTTTATTAAGACATTAGTCTTATACAGATTCTCCGTACAAGGTGCAATAACAGGAAAAGAGCAGCACAGGAAACCAGTAGTTCCGCAACTATATACAATTATTAGTAATAAGGAAAAGTAAGATTTAATATGAAAGGTCGACGCCATCGCCCCAAGTCTTCAATTCCATAAGCGCGGAGCAGAAATAGGGACTAAGTTATTTAGTTCGCCATAAATATCAATAACCTAATTAAATATATAAATTTTAAGTTTCAAATTAACGTATAGTTATAAGACAATTGTTTTATCGGTGATCGAGTTTTTCGTGTCTCTCACAACAACATTCAATTCTGACTTAAACACAATCGTTACTCGCTCGAACTTTACGTGGTACCAAGATGTTGTTGCTAGAACTCGTTTTGGAAAAATTGGGACTCAAATCTTGAGACTTTATAAGTATGATGCCATAAGTATTTTTTGTTATTAAATAAGATGCTATAACGAGATTTCATTGAATATGATTATCTGTGAAAAAATATTAAACGTATTTTAGTTATATATCAAAGTACAATAAATATATTTTTTCATTTTTTTTGTGAAAATAGAGAAATCCATAAATTGATTTTTAATTAAAAGGCATTTATTAGATCAAAATATAATTAATTTAGCTATATTCCAGTTGGCTGAGCGCCAACCTATATATATATATATATGATATATATATATGAAGGCTTTAAGCGTTTTATTCAATATAATATTTATAATTTTTAAAAAAACCAAGCATCATGGGATAAGTGTTTTTTTTTTTAAGATTATATTTAAAATATCTAGCTTTTTTGTGTGAAGAGAGTCCTTATATAGGATATATTTATTAAAATTGAAATACACTGCGTGACATTGAAAATGGAACACCAAGAAATAGTGGCCAGAAAGTGATGAAACTCGGCAGACAGAGAGAGACAGGGACGAACAATAAGTGATCTTTATTTCAAATTGATAGTCATAATACAGAGCGAGAACGGCGTCGGCTTAGAAGCAAGTAGGACCACCGCGGACGGCGATGCACGCAGCAACACGTCTAGGTAGAGAGTCAATCAGAGTACGAATGGCGTCCTGAGGGATGGCTCTCCATTCCCTCTCAACCATTTGCCACAGTTCGTCTTCTGAACGCGGCTGTGGCAAGGCATGCAAACGGCGTCCAATGATGTCCCAGACGTGCTCGATTGGTGAGAGATCAGGAGAGTACGGTGGCCAGGGAAGCATCTGTACATCTTGCAGAGCTTGTTGGCTAATGCGAGCAGTGTGCGGTCGGGCGTTATCCTGCTGATAAAGGGCATTGGGTACCCCCTGAAGGTAGGGGAGTGTCACCGGTCGCAGCACATCATCAACGTATCGTTGGGCCGTCATAGTGCCCTGAATACGAAGTAAAGGTGACCTGGAATCATACGCGATTGCGCCCCAAACCATGATTCCACGTTGTCGCACGGTGGGGCGTTCCACAATTGCTGCCGGATTGGACCTTTCTCCACGTCGACGCCACACGCGTACACGGCGACTATCACTGGACAAGCAGAAACGCGACTCATCTGAGAACACGACCCTGTGCCATTCCGTCATCCACGTCGATCTAGCCCGGCACCATTCCAAACGTTGGCGCCTATTCGGTGGGGTCAATGGCAGTCTTCTTAGCGGACGGCATGAGTGCAAGCCATTAGCAACCAATCGACGGGAAATGGTTCTGGTCGAGATGGAATGATCTAGGGTGTCTTGCACATGTTGCAGGATGGCGGTACAAGTGGCTTGTGGGGCCGCCACTGCTTGTCGAAGGATACGCCGATCCACACGTGCTGACGTCACTCTGGTTGCACCGACATTCCTATAAATTGCCACATTTCCTTGTTCCAACCATCTTCTCCACAGTCGGTGCACCGTGGACGCACCAAGGTGTGTATCAGCTGCGATTTGACGTATGGACCAACCTGCCCTTTTCAGTCCGATCACCATGCCCCTCGTAAAAGCGTCTGTCTGCTTGAACTGCCTCCGTTTACGATGACCTGGCATTCTCTGTTATTACACGTGTCTTTTGACACAAGAACAAAATTTCTACAATGATTTTCCTTGAAGAAATAACGACACGAATACTGTCCTTTCTGCAAGTTCCTTCCCTTATATCTTACTCCATGTGCGCACGAGAGCTGCTCATTTTACATCATTTGCATAACTCGGTTAGGCGCGTCTACCCTGAAATTTGCATAATTTTCTGGCCACTATTTCTTGGTGTTCCATTTTCAATGTTACGCAGTGTACAAATAATAAACAAGCCTTATTAAATATATTATTAAAAAAACATATCCCTGGATGTTATAATTATCTTTAAAATTATATACAAGGGATTTTAATTTATTAAATAATATTTTTATATAATATATAAATTAATGTTTATATTATAATAAAAATATTAGCGCTTATATATGCTTTGTAGGTAAATGTGTCTGGGGAATCTACTCAAAGAAATACTACCTCTCCAGTTACACTAGCGCAGAAACTCTGCACCATTTCTGCCACTAGGAGACCCTGGTTACTGATAAAGATACAAAACTAGCATAAAGCAAGAACGCGTTATCTATATACAGCGAATAGAAAGATTAAGACACGAATGTTTCTTTTACACATAAATCAAAATTCTATAACTAAATCCTAAACTAGTTTTGTAGCAAATGGAAACATAAAGACACTAATGTTTCTTTCATAGATCGATCAAAATTCTACTGTGTTTATTGCGATGAAAAAATATTGAGGGCTTGGCTCATCAGCTAAGCTTAAAGAGAACTTAATATTTTCATTTGCTGTATATAGATGACGCGTTATTGCTCTTGATTAATTTATGTCTAAATGGGGTTTGTCTTTTTTTTTTTGGAAGAGCATTGTTTGATGTAAATATTTATATGTAATTCTACTGTTCTAAAAGCTTATGTCAATAGTTTTCTTAAATACCAATTCTGAGATTCCACCCTTCAGTGTAGAATATATCAATGGAATGATCCAATACAGTATGGTAGATTAAACTGGCGAAACCGCTGTGAGGGTTTACCACTGATGAGCCAAGCCCTCCCAATATTTTTCATCGAAGTAAGGACAGTAGAAGCTTTATTAATGTATTAAAGTAACATTCGCGTCTTAATGTTTCCATTTGATGTAAAATACTAGTTTAGGAAATTTCAGAACATTCACCTAAAGACCATCATTTGAGGCTATGGCCTTCGTTAATCCTGGACAACTTTGAATCCATGAAATCAACAAGTGATTTATGTTATTCTCATAATTAGAAAATATTTTGGATTGTTAAAGTACCTCGAGAAACTTTTGAAATTTTTTAATCAATTAAAAAATGGTAACGACTCTATTATCAAAGAATTGCTCTTAATATTTTTACAGTTTATTTAATATTATAACCCACTCCCCTCTTCAATGTGATTATATTTCGTTTCAAATGTATTTAAACAAAGCATTTTCTGAATCGTTTCTGGGTAAAGCGGAAAGATTCCTGTCGGTGACATGGTAAAACATCAGTTTTACAAATCATGGTGTAAAATCCATCCTGTATACCATGGTCTCAAGCTATGGACCTCATCAATACAGGAGTGGCTTCGAGTTCATAACATCCTACGAGTGGAGTTATGGAATCAGCCAAATCTGCAGAAAAGGTGCTTAGCTGACGAAGTGGCATGAGTTTTTTATACAAAACTTGCGTATAGACGATCGATTAAAGGTACCTGTAGTTTATTATAAAGGAAAAGGTGTCCCTTAACATACATGCACACTATCCGTGCCCAAAATCTCATAATATTTAATATTTATGTATATAGAATTTCGATATACGTTTTATAGAAATGCCTTAAACAATATATTGAGAATACAACTTGATATAGTTGAAAAACTACTTAACATAATAGATATATACAATCATTGAGTAAAATTAATTAAGCCTTCAGGTAAAATTGTCTTTTCAAAACATTTTTATTTTTCTCTAGCTTTCGGGCACGGACGCCCTTCTACAGGAGAAAACCTGGTATAATAATTCGCCAATAGAACACGAGTTAAATATAATCGGATACTATAATAGAAATCGTGTTCTATTGGCGAATTATTATACCAGGTTCTCTCCTGTAGTAGGGCGTCCGTGCCCGAAAGCTAGAGAACAATAAAAATGTTTTGAAAAGACATTTATTCCTGGAGGCATTGAATAATTTCACTCAATATTTATGCAAGGGATTAGTTTATAGAATATACACTCATTGACAAAACTTAAGGAAATTATAGAATGTATTTATTAGAATGTACATCGGGATTCAGACAATAACACTGAAAGATATTGGATTCACCGTAACCTTTATTCTTCACACGAGGTAACCAAGTGTGAAAAAAATGTCCCTGTCTCCTTAAAAAAGAAAATAAAGACCTCCAGTGACATCAAAATATGAAACTTCCTTGAGATTTGTCCATGAGTGTATGTATTTTTTTTTTTTTTTGCTTATCCCTAGTACACATGGTACAGGCCATGATAATCATGGTGGGTAGTTAGCGACTGCTTTTTTTTTACTGTAAGCGCACCACATGTCTACACATGTGAAAGCAGTTCGACTTTGCACTTACAAAATGTGCCAGAGCCCCGTTTGGTTACTTGCACTCGCTGGTGGGGTTGGACTTTTGAAAGAATCGGGGGGCCATTGGAGCATTTTTTTTTTTTTAAACA
Source organism: Cordylochernes scorpioides (assembly GCA_030710605.1). Taxonomy (NCBI): domain Eukaryota; kingdom Metazoa; phylum Arthropoda; class Arachnida; order Pseudoscorpiones; family Chernetidae; genus Cordylochernes; species Cordylochernes scorpioides. The sequence goes on from CP092880.1 coordinate 48,379,687, forward strand.
GAAAAAAGTGTCCAATGCGGGGATCGAACCCGGGTCGTAGTGGTCGTAAACCAAACGATTTAACCAGCCTTCCACCGACCCCTCCGTGTATGTAGTAATTGTCATTAATGACTATTTTCAGGTACATTCATTTATCCCCTTCTTATACACATGGTTCTGACGAAAATTATATTTAATTATTCTTTTCCAGAAGAAAGTAAATAAGCGAAAATGAATGGATTTTAAGTTATCTGTCTTACTTTTTTTGCCCTCATTAATTCTTTTTAAAGTAGTTCATTGTTGTGTTTAGGTCGATAGTTTGTACGCTGCCAACAATGGACTGCATTGTTGGATTTATTCATTCAACAGTTTCCTAATGACCCAGCTAAATAACATTTTAAATATAGAGACACAATGGTGTGGTTTTCATTTACTATACCTGGTTATTAATGGGAGATGACTTTGTCACCATACGCTCTCTGGTAGAGTAGCTTTGTTGACTTTATTTAGACTTTTTATAGAACTTATTTCAAGAATGATAATCAAACATTATAATATGATGCACTTTTCTAAGAGGGTTCACCACTGATGAGCCAGGCCCTCTAATTAATTTTTCCATTGCATTAAGGGCAGTAGAAATTGTTTAATATCAAAAAGAATCTTACGCCTTTAAAATAGTTTTGAATTTTGAATCAAACATTATCTTTATTTAAAAAGACATAGGTCGCCTCTCCCGTCAAAATAGACGTCAAAGCTAGACTCCATCTATTGACCGTCGCCACAAACTAGCGGCCTCAGGTAGGTGACAAAGCCATCTATATTATCTTTATTGATTTTTACAAGAGAGAGAACAGAATAAAACTTATAACCTAGTAAACAATGAGAAACTTATCTTCTTACGATTAGCGCCTATTTACATATAATCTTACACATATACTCTCTGTGGGAACAATTAACTAATTAAAATATAAATACAACAAACTTCAAATAATCTCACTCAATATGAAATAATACTCTGAAATTTAAATTACAATAAAACGCATGCTCCTGTAGAAGGGTTGGCACTACCCGAAAATTTGAGAAGTATTTAATAAAAATAGCAAACTCATACTTCTAGCATTCGTTTTATTGTAACAATCTCTCTCAATCAAGTGTATCCGCCGCAATATATCTATTTGGTAATTTATTATAATTCGTAAGTTTTCGAGTTAAATATTTTATACAGGTGTTTGTATTCATCTCTCTCCAAATATAAACTTCCAAAATATATTTCTTAAAGCTCTTGTATATATCTGTACTCGAGTGAATTTGTCTTTTTAGAATATTTTTCTTATAAAATTATGTCAAGTAATCAGAATGTCAAGTTCCGAATATATTATTTCTATTTTAAAATTAGTAATCAAAGCAAGACAGATTTGCACTATCCAGTTCACGTGCGAGGGCCTTATAAAAATAAATTGCAACGTGGAAAATTAGGAAAGACAAACTTCATTATGACGCAGGAATTTATTTAAGGCAATAACAAACTATGAAGGATAAAAAAATATATAAGAAAGCAATGAGGGAAGTTTACAGAGTAGCAAAATATAAACATAAAAAATGATACAATATAATACACTGCGGCCGGTGATTGTAAAACGACACTTGAAGTTACACCGCATGAGTTTCTTTTGAACGAAAAATCAAAATTTTATTTCATGGTGAAATATCGACCATTTCTATCCTTTTTGGATTAGGTATGAAAGGGTGAATTATGAAGAGTAATGATACTCTGTTAATAAAATAATTTAATACTTTGCTATAATATTCAGAATGTTTTTGCATAGGGCTACCTGAGAAGAAACGCCTGGTGTAGAGTTTTCAACTGGTAAACTTGCGGCACTGTTTGAAGAAATTCTTTGCGGAGTACGTAAATCATTATTTCAATGACTGTTCTCTCTGTGTGCAACTTCCAACTTCCAATAGAGATTTATCTGTTTAAAGTTCAATACAGCCGACTCTTATAGGGGGTGAAGCATGGATGTTATCACCAATGAACTTTGCAATTTTGAAAGTTTTTGAGATGTGTTGCTGTAGGCGTTTGTTGAAAATACCGTGGAATGAACATGGCGAGGTGTTATAACAGGTGAGAGAGAACTGGTACCTATAAACGGCTAAGAAAACAAAAAGGATAATTGGATAGGCCATATGCTAAGACATGTAAGTTTTAAAACAAAATGATTTGTTGAACTACTTAATGATGGCGCTAGATCAAGTACACGCCCTCATTTTTTACTTGTTGACTAACTGAAGAGAGACACCAAAATGTCTTACCCTTAGTTGGAAACTATGGCTATGGATCGATCCTCTTTGAGAAACCTGGTTGAGAAGAAATACCAGTAACTCATCAGAAATGACATCAAATAACAATTTACCTAAATAAAGGATTATTTAGAAACCACGGTACAAATTAACTTCAACGACAAACCCCCAAATTACTCAAATAGAGATAATAATACATTCTTCTATAAGTGAAACTTTTCAGACTTAGACAACACCGTTAAATCCACACCCGGTTAATCGAATGTTGAGTGTAATAATAACAAGCCATTATAAAGGTGTACGCTCCAGGAACATGGGTTAAGCAAATAAATAAATTATAAAAGTTTTGCTGCGTTGTGATTTACACGAGGCGATTTCTAACAAAAGGAAAATACAGCATCAATTCAAAACTAATAGATATAATAGCGACACTTCTCTTTTAAAAAAAGGAGAACTACTCCACCTAGTATACTGAACCTCCATAGATACTCTCTTCTCAAGCGATAAGGGGAGCGTTCGTGTAAATTGGTGGTCTTCTCTTAGCCGAGCGAACTAAGCACCTATTTAGAAAATTTTATAGATTTCATTTGATCCCTTTTAGAACTCATTAAATCACAGTCCGTCTTTGACTGACGAGGTACATTAGCCTGAAACCATGGTAACCGGGTTGGCGCTTCTCAATTTGTCAAAGATGGTGTTGTGGATTCGTCACCGACTCGAGGCCGCTAGTTTGCGGAGATGGTCAATAGATGGCGTTGATTTAGTGTTTGTTCTGACCGGAGAAGCGACCCTTATTTTATAAATATATATACCAATCTCTATAAAGGGTTATACCGTAAATACCATTGAGTATAACTGCCCACGCCTGGACTTATAAACTCGTTGAATAACCATTGACTCGAATATTCTCCAGTCACTCGTTTTATTGAAAACTCCATTTGATAAACAAATGAAAAATATTTACAAATAGTTATTTTTATTTAGAAGGGGAATGTAGTCGTGCTTTATCAATTTAATGGGCCCGCAAATTACATATATTATATACATTAATTCCATAAAAATACTCTTACGAAACCCTTTTAAATAAAAATGAAACACTTTCCAAGTATTTTTATTTGTTTTTTATATACACATAAAAGTGCATTCATTTTCAATATTTTAAATACGAAACTAAACTCGTACCTAAACATTCTCTTTGTTTGTTTCAATCCATTTTATAGCATTTTCACACTTATTAATAACGAGGCATCTATGATGTTTAAAATAAAGAAAGAGAACAAGTTTACCCATGAGAAAGGTTTTTTATTGACAACAGTTTATCAATGGTTGACAAATTCTTTTCACTATGATTAGAGTATGACCTTTGAATTCAATCATTAAAATTTAAAGTATCTTTATCAAATAAAGCGGGTAGCTTTTGAGGATTAGACCTACTATGGAATTTTCATGTAATAGAATTAACGAACAAAATCTGTTCGTCTTTTTTGATTAAAATAAAATTTTTGTAAAAATTATTTTTATGTGATCAAGTTTATCACCACGATCGTCACATCGTGAATGTTCAAAATAGTTTATATTCATTTTTCCATATTTCTATATTATATATAATTTTTGTTGTTGTTGATATTCCCAGTTTTTTTCCGTCCAGATTTTAATAAGGTCTAATTTATAACTGAACATGGAAATTTTGGTAACTATCGATGCGGTGAAGTAACCGGGATGTTTCTTCGGAGGCAAAATTCAAGACTCGAAACATCTACTTCTGGAATGCCCAATTTTTTGGGATTATAGGGAAAGAAAATTTAGTGGCATCGGACAGCTACATGAATTCGTAGATGAGAAAAAAAAAAAACATAAAAACGTTAATCAATTTTGTATATATATATATATGAAATAATTGTTGAAGTCCTGGTAGCTCTTGTTGTACTGTGTTAACCGAGAGGAACAGTCAGGATGTAGAGTTTTCCAGTACCTCTCTGCACCTTGGAAGACCTTTAAAAGTTCTCACAAAATACAGGCAGTCGTGGTCGAGGCAGAGTGGAAAGCTGGGGATATCCATACACAAAAAACGAAGACACAGTTGCACTAAGAAAGTTCCGTTAACAGATAAAAGCTGAGCTAGGAGCGAAAAGATGGAGATAGACGAGTTCTTCCTAACTACATGTTGGAGGAGGTCGACATAACATACGACCGACGCGGCTTGCACTAAGGGTGAACTAAACTAAACTGAACTGAACTGACTGAACTATCAAGAGACTGTAAGGTGATGATTTATAGGTTAAAGACGGGGCGACCTTATGTGACAGGGGCGTTTGAGAAAGGGCGCCTTTACCTGTCCAGGTGTGAGAGGGGTCTCTGCATTCCACCACATGTGACAGTGTGGGTGGCCTGTCGTGGGAACTGTGAATCTACCTGATTTATGACTTCCCTCTTTAGACTTTGTTGTTTTGGCAATACTATGCTCGATCTCTGCTTTAGCTCAACTTTTAAATCTATTACAGATTTTATTTATTTATCCACTTTGTACAAATAACATTACATAGGTGATGCTATGACACAGATTAATCATGCGCATAATTATTTATAGATGTGTTTCTATATACAACATGGCAATCTTATTACAAGGTATATAGACAGTATGGGGTTGTTGGTTTAAATTACCATAGATGGGCCCCGGGAGTGAAAGGGTTTATCCGGGTTTAGGCGGGTAAAGCCTCTCTAACACAGGTAAGTAATTAAAATTTCTTTTAATTAATTTAAACTGTGAGGGTTAAAAAGGCTATAACAAGATGATATTTGTTGGATATATAGAAGTGAAATAAAAATGACATCTTGTTTGATTAACAAAAAAGATGATTAAAATAAAATGATGACATAAAAATTCACATTCTAAGAGAATATTGGTGGGCGTTGGACAGGGTTAGTAGTTAAAGAATAAGCAATTGTGAGATTTACACATGCAATCAAATACTTAGGTCCAGGTGCAAAGCGAGGATATGGACTTGAGTGTCTTCCTAGGCAATGTTTCACCTGTGATCCTGTATAGGGTAACAGTGTTTTGTCACAATTTTAGGATTATTGGGTTAAAAGTTGTTGAAGAAAGGTTGTTTATTAATATGATTGAGAAAGGAGTGAAATAGAGCCATGCGATAAGTAGAATTGTAGCGACAGTAGGTGATCTGACTTGACTCGAAATCAAAGGTTGAATGTGGTCCGCTAGAGCTGAAAAAAAAGTTGAAAGTTGAAAAAAGTGAACGCTTTGTGTATGCGTTGGTGATTTGCTCTGCGGATGAAATGAAATAAACTCTTGAATCTTGTTCAGACCAGAAGTTTGGATTTGTAAGTCTGGGGAACTGTGTTCAAGGCGTTTGTTGAATTACGAAATCAAAAAAATAAATTGTCAAGCAGTGCTGTCGTTTTTCTACATTGATGTGACGCAATGACTGAAAAGATAGTGATGAAAAATATAGGGGATTGGTTAAAGAATATAATTGTTGAAAACGATTGTTGTAGATGCCCGATAGTGGATGATAAACTTTGTCAGATAATAAAGGTATTTAAACAAATAAAATATAGTGAATAGAAATATAGAAATATGATTGCGGGTACAAAAAGTGTAAGTGGACAAAATTAAACCTGTAATATATAAAATATATAATAAATAATAAAATAAAAATAATTTTTGAAACAATTAGATGTTTTACAATACTAAAATAATATCATGAAAAATAAAAGTAAATTTGATTAAAGGTTTTTTTTTTTTTTTTTTAAATGTTGGATTAAAAAATTTGTTTATATAATTGAAAGATAAGAATAAGAATAATTATTCAAGATTTTATACAAAATTTATAATATAATTGAAGGTTATTAATGATTGGATAAATTTTAAGTAGTGTAAAATTGAACAAAAATTGTCTCTTTTGACGAAAAATTACAGTTTTGGTGTGTGACTAGATTATATCCCTTTGGTAACATCAGTGTTTCTATGACTCTGAAACTGGGAATATGTGAAATGATCTTTTCGTTTGTCCTCAATGCTGGTATGTAGAGAATGATTTCTCTTTCGCGTTAAAAAGTCTATATAAGACTTAACCAAATTGTTTTAATTGGTGTTATCAAATAACATGTAAAATGTTTAAAGTATGTTGTGTTGTGATATCTCGTTGGTGAGATTTGTGAGATTCTCGAGGAAATCTAAATGAGTAGTGTGACACATGTGTTCAAAATGGCGTCATGAAGCTAGCGGTCAAGAAGATCTGCCTTGAGGGGGAAGAGAGGGCATGTCCAAAGATATTCTCAAAAGATAGTAGTGACCAAGGGAGTGACGTCAAAAAGCGCGTCCACTTCCCCCCCCCCCCCCTTTTTTTTTTACGGAAATTCTATTTTTGGGGTGGTCACACATGTGGGATGGCTTGCTATGTTTGAGATTTACTCGAAACTGACTTTCTCTCTTTTGTTGAGTTGGCAATTTACTGTTATAATTGAAAGATATGATTTTCTCGGTGTTCGTAGTTGTTGTGTTTCGAAGTTAGTTTAGAAAAAAATATTATTCAGTGTTGTCAGGTTTAGATGTGTGGTGAAAGTTCGACTTTCAACGTGGACACGCTTTGAGTTGAGATGTGGTGTCACAGGCGTGAAGGCGTCTTTGGCCTGAAAAGTGAAAAAGTTTTGTGGTGTGGCACTGTGACACGAAGTGAGAAATGTGAATGAAAAGGTGTCACGTGAAGTCTTAGTTTGGTACAAATCTAACCTGTTTCACCATGAATAACAAATTTAATAAAGTCATGGGTGGTTGTTGTATGAAACACATCGAGAGAATATTTGACTGTTAGTGGATGTGGCACGCTTAATGTGAAATTATTTTATTGTGGCGACGATATAGAGCTAAGTGGAGCTCGAAATTGGATTTGTGTGTTGAGTCGCGCACTAATAATTGTTGCCAATTTGAGATAGTGATGCGAGGGTGTTGTAAGGTTTTTTGAAAGAAATGTGTTGATGACCAATCATGCATGTAAAAAGGAAAAGACGAGGGAGTGTATTTATCCTCGAATATTAACGATTGTAATCGTTTTGGAACCGTTTCACCTATGTTAATTTATATTTAAAATTTGAATATACTTTTTAAATTGTTGATTATGATAATTAAAATGATTCTTATAAAAGGGCAATGTCGTGAGAGTTACAAATAATTTGAATTGGGCGCTTACTTAAAATGGTGAACATTACCAAATTTTAAGAATTGATAAAGATATTGGTCTTTTGATATAAAGATAACTAATAAGTAAAACAAAAATAAGTTGAGAATTATGATGAATGAGATTTTTTTAAAAATAATAATAATGAAAAAAATTTTTTTTTTTTAAGTCGTAGCTTTGGATAATGCCATTTTAGGTAAATTTAGGAAAGGCATGTAAGATTAGTAAATTAATAAAAATGCGTGATGGGCGAAATTTTTTTTTTTTTAAGTAAAATTGAGAGTAATAACTTGAAATTTATAATCTGATTAAAAATTAAAGTAAATTTGATCAATGAAAATGTGAAAGTTTTAAAAAATTGAATTAAAAAATGGTATAAAAAAGGTAAAAATTGATTCTAAAATGCTTAAAGTGAAAATATAAATACAAAATTTATAGGGAATCAAGTTTTGAACTTGAGGATAAAGTTAAGGTAGGTTTTTTAAAAAACTTACAGTTGTGTGAAAGTTCAGTCAGGAAACTTGGTCTTGGCTTGTATTCCTGCTGACGTTGAAGACGCTCCATGTAGAGCTTGTAGACGCTTGTAGCTTCTGTGAGTTGATTGTGGCTTGTTGCCTTGAGCATTGTCTCGACGATGTCAAGTCGAAGGTGTGGAACTTGTCACAGGGTTTGGGCCACATCGCTGCTCGGTTTCCATGACTTGCGGGAATATCGGGGCTGTCGTTGGCGCGGTCAGCTTGCTCCCGACGTTGGCGATCGGTTAGCGGGTATGGGGAAGTCCGTTGGGGCGGCGTTTCTTCCGTAAATATCGTCTCTTGTTGGGGGGAGAGATTGCTTTGTCGTTTCGTTGGTATGGCGGGCTTGTTCCTCCATCTTCGCCTTTTCTCGCTTTCTATCTGAACAGTCTTCTTACCTCTTCGTTGTGTCATCCTTCGTTTTGGTCATCCTGTCGGCTTCTGAAATATTATTGAAGTCCTGGTAGCTCTTGTTGTACTGTGTTGACCGAGAGGAACAGTCAGGATGTAGAGTTTTCCAGTACCTCTCTGCACCTTGGAAGACCTTTAAAAGTTCTCACAAAATACAGGCAGTCGTGGTCGAGGCAGAGTGGAAAAGCTTGGGATGTCCATACACAAAAAACGAAGACACAGTTGCTCTAAGAAAGTTCCGTTAACAGATAAAAGCTGAGCTAGGAGCGAAAAGATGGAGATAGACGAGTTCTTCCTAACTAGATGTTGGATGAGATCGACATAACATACGACCGACGCGGCTTGCACTAAGGGTGAACTAAACTAAACTGACTGAACTGAACTGAGCTGTCAAGTCCCTATAAAAGTGATGTATTTATAGTTCAAAAGACGGGGGGGGGGGGGGACCTTATGTGACACCTTATGGGCGTTTCTGAGAAAAGGGGGGCCTTGGCATGTCCAGGTGTGAGAGGGGTCTCTGCCTTCCACCACATGTGACAGTGTGGGTGGCCTTGTTTGTGGGAATTGTAAATCTACCTGATTTATGACTTCCCTCTTTAGACTTTGTTGTTTTGGCAATACTATGCTCGATCTCTGCTTTAGCTCAACTTTTAAATCTATTACAGATTTTATTTATTTATCCACTTTGTACAAATAACATTACATAGGTGATGCAATGACACAGATTAATCATGCGCATAATTATTTATAGATGTGTTTCTATATACAACATGGCAATCTTATTACAAGTTATATAGACAGTATGGGGTTGTTGGTTTAAATTACCATATATATATACAACTATCTATTGAACTAGGAAAGAGAGAGAAGAAAACTTTGAGGGAATTTCTTAGAAATGTTTGTCTTTTTCTCCTTGACTAATTTTATTTGGATAATTATGTAAAATAATTGAATTGTATAAGCTTGTATATAGCCAATTTGTTATGATGTAAAGAAATGTATTGACGCAAAAATCCCTGAGTTTGGGGTATCGCGTTATTGGATGTTAATGACGAGTTAATATATTCTATACTGAAAGGGTTGATGCATAAACAATCGAAATTGGTATTATGGAAATTTCTTCGATTATAAAGTAGAGAAATAGGAGAATAAAGATGAAAAGAAGAAGGAGAATCTAGCTATCTGTAGAAGCTGCCATTTAAAATTATAATCGGCTAGGTTGGAGTTGTCCAAAATAATTGACTTCCCATGTTCCAATGATCAATACACTGAATCAGAACGTTGCCCCAAGCATTGATTTTCTTGATGCTCCCTTTTGTTTAAGTTCTCTGAAATTAATTAACGGCAAGTTGAGGAATCTATTTGCGAATCTCTCTGTATATACAGTAAAACCTCTCTCTCCATGAGAGGACACTCACGCTAGAGGACACTTCTCCACAAAGGGCAGTTTTCATTTGCAAAATTACCATTTTTACTATTTAGCAACTCTCCGGTAAGAGTACAGCTCTTCCTATAGAACACTTTGGGTCTGCAATTAGGTTTCCTTTACAAGGAGGTTCTACTTTATATATGATATTTTCTTTTTCATTCAAACCTCTAATAAGAGATCGATTGACAAGCTTTAACCCTCTTGATCTGTTTTGGAGGTGATCGTTTAATAGAGTTTTGTAGGTTGTTTAAAAAGAGGAATTGTTTGTGAAACACTTTGAAATAAATTAAGAAAAAGGCATCTCCTGATCTTGTAATTAAAGGTTGCTGATGGCTTCTCCTATCAGCAACCTTCAGTTACACATTCAGGAGATGCCTTTTTCTTAATGTATCCACCTGTTCCCAGAACATTTTTACATTTTTTACAATTTTTTCATGTAATTTTAAATAGGTTTATTTTTATAATAATGGTTTTGTATATCTCAGGATACATTATACCTTGTTATGGAGACTATATAATTCATCTTCTCCAAGATTAGTTGAGAATTAAGTATAAAATCTTCCTAGTAGCGCCCATGCACGATATAAAATGTTATGAGGCTGACCCCTATCTATGATAGATGATACATTTTGGGAAGATCTTCTCTAAAATATGATTTGCCTAGTGCAGGGGTCCGCAAACTGCATCTCACGAACCACATGCGGCTCTTTGGATGTAAAGCTGCGGTTAGTTCCATGCGCAAATATTATATATGCGAAAATATACTATTTATTGTTGGCAATAAAAGCATTTTGTGGCTCTTTAAACATTTTGAAATTTTATAATTTATAATTTTTGACTCTTCAGACTCAAAGGATTGACGACCCCTGGTCTATTGTGTCCCATTTTGTGACGGGACAAGCACATGACATCTCCACGGGGCAAATTGGTATTGATGATCTCCCCTGGTCTCTCTGGTAGATATGACTGCTGAGTGAGGTTAAATATATTCTTCAGTTTCCTCTTATTTGGATTGAAATGGTCAAATTCCAGGTTGTAGCTGGAATCTGCTTTTACCAGGATATCCACATTCTATTATAACGGCGAGCACTTTCGTTACCAACAGGCCAAATAATCAGCCAAGAGGAATATTATCTAATTAGTGAGTGAAATGAATGGTTAGTTATTTGACAGTTATGGAACGAAGTTTTACTAATCGCTGTTTTACTAATAAAAATACTTATTGCGAAATGTTCAATGTTCGCTCTTCGATATTAATAGATTAGAAGGCAATAGCGCGCCATCTTAAAGATCTTAAAGAAATAGAACAGTTTAGAAACATTATTTTTTAAATCAAACGAACTTTCTACTGTTCTTAATTAAATGAAAAAATGGTGGTGTTGTATGGTGTTGATATTTCAACAGTAATAAAACCTCCTTGGGGTTCGCCCCAGTTTTATATTTTATTATTTAAGAAAAATTATTGCTATGTAAATTTTAATTGGTTTATATTATTATATGCAAAATTGTTAAGTGGTGTAATGAAGAGAAGACGGATAATTCTATTTTAGTATTTGGACCAGCCTATCATATGTCTCCGGGATATCTATGTGTCTATTTATACTATTATATTTTGATGAAATCAGTGCTTCCAGTATTAATCTTTTGTATTTACTATTTATGTTTGTATAATGAATATTAGGGTTTGCTAGGTTGAAATCGTGATCTGTGTTTCTAATATGTTGTACTATTAGAGATTTGGGGTCTTTGTTTTTAATATTTCTTCTATGTTCGTCTATTCTATCTTTTATATGTCTGCCTGTTTCACCTACATATACATTATTACATTGGTTGCATGGTATGGAATATACTGCTTTTCTATTGTATAGTTTTGTTATAGGAATACTGTTTCTTGTAATAGGGTTTCTTATTATGGTTGCTATACTCGGGTTGCTTTCATAGTATGTTCTTATACCGTGTTTGCTTAAAATTCTGGCTATATTGGTACTACTATGGGAATAGGGGAATATACATATTGATTTATAAACATGATTATTTCTTATAAGAGAGGGATTATGGAAATGTCTTAATATAAAGTTTTTCGGATATCCACTAGAAGTGAGTTTATTGATCAAAAATTGGGTTTCTGTATCTTTTGAGAGTTGGGTGGAACAATGTGTATATATTCGTTTTGAGAGGGTTTTTACGGTGTTGATCTTGTGACTGAGGGGGCAATAAGAGTAAAAGTGTATATAATCTGGAGTGGAGTTTGGCTTATGGTATATTTCTGTTGTATATTGGTTTTGTGTTTATAGTATAAGTACATCTAATAATGGTAAGGTCTTATTGTTTTCTGTTTCTATGGTAAAATCAATATCATTATGTATGGACTTTAGTTGGGTAAAAATGGTATCTATTTTGGCAGAGTTGGCTATACAAAAGATGTCGTCTATGTATCTCTGCCAAATGATGATATCTGTGGGAAAAAGGTTGGTTATTGTTTTATCTATTTTTCTCATTACTATTTCTGCTAAAGGTGAAGAGAGAGGACTTCCCATGGGTGAGCCCTTGGTTTGTCTATAAAAATTACTATTGAAGGAGAATATGTTGTATTTTAGGCTGAGTTTAACTAATGAAATAATTTTAGAAGAAGTATCTGGAGGAATATTGTTTAATGCTAAAATTTCTATTGTGTTATCTATTATTAGATGGTGTGGTAGGCTTGGGTACATATTAACTACGTCAAAAGATATCATGGTGCTGTTGGCGGTTTTCCCAAGGCAATATTACAGCGCTATGATAGATTAAACTAGCGAAACTGCTGGGAGGGTTTACCACTGATGAGTCAAGCCCTTCTATTTTTTTTAATCATTGCAGTAAGGGCAGTACAAAATTGTTTCATTTTAAAAAGAATCATACGCGTCTAAAATAATCTAAATTTCTTATATACAACAGATGACTCGCTAATGTATCATTTGTTAATAGTTTGTTTATTCACTACAAGATTCCACCCTACAATGTCGGATATATGAGCAGAATCAGACAATACAATATTGAAGATTTGAAAAGATATATGGTAGATTGAATTGGCAAACCCGCTCAGAACCGCTGGGTGCTGTGAACTGCATCTACCGCGATTGACATCAGAATTCCACCGCCATGTCAGCTTCAAGATTTCCCTCCAAGAAGACGATACTTTAAAGCCCCTATAGACACCCCGACGCCAATGCTTCTCGTCAGGTTACAAGCAAAATAATGTAAAGCCAATAGCGAACTCTTTGAATTCAGAAGGAAATTTTAATCGAAATACGTAGATTCCATATCAGTTCCAATAAATTTGGCAAGGTATAGGGACATCTCCCATAGGTAGGTATCTTCGAAACAGAATATTATTTTTATTCGCAGATTATTAATTTCTCAATATTTTATTATTCAGAAAATTTCACTCTTTTTCTATCAATAATTCTATGTAAATAAGATTGAATTGTTTTGACCAAAATACATTGTCTTGTTTCCTTACTTGAGCTTCTATAAGTGTATATATAATTTATACAATAAAAGATTATACAGTAGCTTTATCACTTCTATATTTCCGACCGCCAGAAGCAAATAGTGATTTTAATACTATTATAACCTCACATAATAATAATAATATCGTTATTTAGATAAAACTTCAATATACGGAGAGGGATAGCTATAGCTCTAGATCTGTTCTTATTACGGCCTTTCCACTGTCACAGACAGCTATGGGTATAAATTCTCAACTTATATTTCAATTTAATTATTTGAAACTTGCTTTTAGAAAAAATTCTTTATTCTATATATACACTCAAATATATAAAATATATTTGAAGAAAGATCATCAGTTTCCAGGATAATACATCTGTATCTATTATTTTGTTATTTCCTAAATTAAAGTTATCAAAATTACCACAAAGCAATTTATATATTCTATAATAATAAAGATTCGTATATAGAAACTATAATCTTCGAAGGTATTTCAAGTGAAAATACTTTGTTAAGAAGTATAAAGTGAGAAAATTGCGCTAAAAAAAGCAAGTTAGACCAAGATGACCACGTAGTATTGCCTTCTTAGATAAAGGTCGATAAATACTATAATCTCAGGGGTCATTGACCCCATATCTCACAGAAAAGAAAAGAAAGAATATAAAAAACGGATTCGCTGATTTTTGGGTAGATCTTTCCCGACGCCGTCTCCACGCAGATCGGACCCTTGGAGGAGTTCGAACTTTCTCTATCCTCAGAGGCGAAGCATGCAATCTACGTTTTCTTCGTAGTTCACGAAATGCGTTATGTCGATGGAGACTCTCTGGAGATCTTTCATCAAACTCTTAAACGGTGACAGAGGCTCCATGTATATTGTACATATCATATATCTAATCATTTGTAATATAATCATCACCATCTTTTTATATTTCACATTAATATTACTTATATAGTACGGATTGTGTTCATTTTAACCTGTATTGACAAGATTTCAATAAAACTATGTCAATTGTTTCTCTCCTTAAAATTCCCCTCATAGATCATTTTTACATATTTTACCTTCACTTTGTGGCAATTTTGATTACTCTAATTTAGGAAATGACTTCACATAGATACAGATGTATGACCCGGGAAACTGAAGATTTTTCTTCAAATATATTTTATATATTTGAGTGTGTATATATAGAATAAAGAAAGAATTTTCTAAAATCGTTTCAAATAGTCTAATTGAAATATAAGTTGAGAATTTATACCCATAGCTGTCTGTGACAGTGGAAAGGCCGTAATAAGAACAGATCTAGAGCTATAGCTATCCCTAGCCGTATATTGAAGTTTTATCTAAATAATGGTATCATTATTATGTGAGGTTATAATAGTATTATAATCACTATTTGCTCCTGGCGGTCGAATATACAGAAGTGATAAAGCTACTGTATAATCTCTTATTGTATAAATTATATACACACTTATATAGAAGCTCAAGTAGGGAAACGAGACAATGTATTTTGGTCAAAACAATTCAACCTTATTTACATAGAATTATTGATAGAAAAGAGTGAAACATCTTTTCATACGGTATATAATCTATATTTTATATTTATTATATGACATATATATATTATATTTGGAACAAATCAACAAAAAAAATTATCGAAACATTCAAACACACATGCAAATTATTTTTAAAAGAGAATATATTCAATAATATAAATACTTGACCACAGAGAACACAAACAGACAAAAACCACCAAAAGAAATATTTACCTATCTTCCGTCGTTTGCCTTCAAACAAACAGTTTAATATTAAATACTGTTTGGTAACAAATGATTTGCATAATATGAATGTAGATATATGCAAATATTATTTACAGAATGTAGATTACTGGAAAGTATGTGAAGGTTAGTGAATATTTACTTTTATAAACTATTAGAATTCGAAACTATTATAGACACGTATGATTCTTTCATAAATTGTTCAATTTTTAAAATAATCACATGTGTCTATAATAGGTTCGAATTCTCACAACAGATGGCAAGTTAATGTATTAAATTTTATGTGAACTAAGAATATAAAAATATTTTATAGATTCTTAAATTTTACATACAACACACTAGACGGGTGACCCGGGCTTCGCCCCGGGATTGACCCGTGTGCATATCTACCCGAGTGATATATATTTAGATAAGATTTTTTTTGTAATTGTTTGTTATTAGCATTATCTATTTGTTTGCATCAGCATAATTAAATCTAATCTTTGAGAGAGGGCGCTGTTCGTGAGCTAAGTAGAATAATTTGAATATATAGTTTCAATAATTGATTTATATATTTTTTAAAATAGCCTATCGTCTTCCCCGTATTTCTTTACCTATGTATGGAAATTTTGGTTTGAATTAGTGAACTACTGCGAATTTGTATACCGGACATACAAACAAACAAACATACAAGCATTCATTTTTATATATAAAGATATTGAATACAGTCCTAGCACGCCAAGACAACCAAATAATAATTCGACCATAATTGGAGACGCGCTTCAGAGAAATAGGTGAAATGACCTATATTTTATAATAGAAAATATGTGAAGTTCCAAAAAAAAGTCAGAATGATAACACAAATTAGCAGAATCAAGATAAAAATAAATCTGAAATAATAATCGGCAAGTTGCTTCCGAGAGAACAATTTCTTCAAAAATTTCAAAATTCAAAAAACATAATAAATATAATCAAAGTTTGTTTTATAATTCAAGTCGTCTTATGGAGGTTTGCTTTCAGGAGGTTTGACTTGACGTATAGTTATTCTATGCGAAACCTTTATTTCAACATTTTGTTGTAAGTTGGTATTCATAAAGACACAACTATTACATTTTTATTTAGAAAATATAGCGAGAAAATATAGAGTAGTAGAAAGCTGTTTTATCTATGAAATAAATATTCGTGTTATAAAAATAGTTTCAAAATTAAATATTAATTAGTTTTTGATTTATATTAAGCAGTATCTATATATATAATTGCCTTATTCTGTCTGAAGCTCACGGATAGAATGCGCGCCCATTGGCTGCCGGCGAACACGTGTCCTCCCTGCCCCCCTCTAGACAACCCTGTTATCAGCTGTGTGATACATACACCTGTCTATAGCGGCCATTCTAGACAACCCTGTTATCAGCAGTGTGTTACATCCACCTGTCTATAGCGACCACCGACCACCCTGCCTATAGCGACCACTCTAGACAACCCTGTTATCAGCTGTGTGATACATCCACCTGTCTTTACAGACCACCCTGTATATAGCGGCCATTCTAGATAACCCTGTTATCAGCTGTGTGATACATACACCTGTCTATAGCGGCCACTCTAGACAACCCTGTTATCAGCTGTGTGATACATCCACCTGTCTATACAGTCCACCCTGTCTATAGCGGTCACTTTAGGCAACCCTGTTATCATCAGTGTGTTACATTCACCTGTCTATACAGACCACCCTGTCTATAGCGGTCACTTTAGGCAACCCTGTTATCATCAGTGTGATACATACACCTGTCTATACAGACCACGCTGTCTATAGCGGCCACCCAGGACAACGTTTTTAAAATATATTCGCACTCGGGTATAACCCGGGCGTTGCCCGGGCCATTCGTCTAGTATATATATAAATTAATAAGTTGAAAGTTAATAATGTAGTTGTGGTTTAAATGTAGTAAATAGGAAAGTAACAGACGGATTTGTCGCGTTGGTCCTCACGCCACCTAAGTGATGACATTATCGACATAGAAATATGTATACTTGTCTATATATTACCCAGACTGTCATTGTGTGTCACTGACGCCATCCTACGCAAAGTTCTTCTGATCAGTAATAAACCATAACAGATTTAAACTGGGAAGTCAATTAGCTGTCAGCAGTTATTTTTGTTCTGTGAGTATACATGGAGAAGGCCATGATACACCATTGTTTGCAGTTAACAACCTAATTTTACTATATATTTACCACATGTCTACATATGTAAAGGCAAGTTTTCTTTTAAACTCACAGGATGCTAGGTTTCCGTATGTTTCGTATGTATACGTGCACTCATTAATGGGATTGGATTTGTTAACGAATGGGGATATTGAAGAAGAAAAAGAAGAAAAAAAAAGTTAATTGCGGGGTTCGATCCCGGGTCATGTTTGTCGAATTTGACGTAGTGTACGACTTCTCTACCATCCCAGAGATCAGAAATACCTACCAGTACCGAGATAAAGGGACAGATATGGATAACCTGAGATCCTGAAAAAAGTATAGCATTCAATTATCTTTATATAAAAAATAAAACCTTTCGCTCTAAGACTGTTTTATTACCTTTTATCGCGAGCTTTCAAGACCTTCTTTCTTCAACGGGTGAAAGTTGATATTATGAGTTAATATTTCAGGAATCTATCTATAGATTCATTATTGTTTTTATGATGGAACTGCACCTAATATAAGATCATCTTATAAAATAAAAAAGGATTCCATAGATAGCTCCTCCAATACCACTCTTAATATAACCTTTTGTCAATTGAAAAGGTAGAGCTCGAAAGTTCGCGATTAAAGTTAATAAAAGAAACTTAATGCGAGTTGAAATAACTTTTATATATTAGTTTTAATGATTGTTACTCCATTATGCAACTCGATTGATATTCCACCAGGGGTCGGTGGAAAGGTAGTCTAAACAGTTGGTTTTCGACCGCTATGACCCGGGTTCAATTCCCGCATTGGCCACTTTTTTTCTGATTAAAAAATACTCCAATGGCCCCCGATTCTTGCAAAAGTCCATCCTCACCAGCGAGTGCAAGTAACCAAACGGGGCTCTGGCACATTTCTAAGTGCAAAAGTCAAACTGCCTTTCACATGTGTAGACATGTGGTGCACTTACAGTAAAAGCAGTCGCCAACTTCTACCCACCATGATTATCATGGCCTGTACCACGTGTTTTATGGATTAAAAAATAATTTTCAGTGAATTTATATACAATGTCTTGTAAGAGAGTTACAATCTTGCCATGTGAAAAGCAATAGGTAACTATTATTCTTCCCTTTCCAATAGTTTTTTGCACACAGGTTTTCAAATAAAAGAAAATCACGCAGTTTCGAGCTATTCTGTTTACATAGTCAACCATTACAATATTAGAGCTACGATGTGGCAGATAGAATTGATTGAACCGAGGTAAGAACAGTACAATGTTTAATTACAAGGCCATCTATAAATGAGAAATAGAAGCAATAAAAGGACGAATGTTTATTTTAAAATATATTACGAAAAATGCATATCCTATTCGTGCAGCTAAAAATTACTGATTGATTGCGCCATCTATCGGGTTAAATAAAAACTAATCGTTGATTTTTTATTTTTCCAGGATTGGAAAATATCCTTATTTGAAAAGGTAATTGGCTAATTCTGGAATATTAAAAAAATAGTGGTGATTTTATATAGGTATATTCCAACAAATAGCACAAGCCATCAACAACTTTTAGCTACACAATCAGAAGAAGCCTCTTTCTTTTTAAACTTTGTACTGTTCTTACTATAATGGGAAAAATTACTATTTTTATTACTATTGCTAATATTAATAATCATACTAATTAACTGAGGAATTAAAGCACGAATGTGTAGGTTTCACAAACATCAAACTTCTACTGTCCTTACTGTGCGATGTAAAAAAATATTGGGAGGGTTTGGCTCATCAGTGGTGAACCCTCCCAGAGATTTCGCAAATTGCCCTCCCAATAATTTTCCATCCCAGTAAGGACATTAGAAGTTTGAATTTTGTGAAAAAGAAAACAATCGTGCTATAATACATCCATTTCTTATGTAGAGGGGTCGGTGGAAGGATGGTCTAACCCGTTGGTTTGCGACCGCTACGACCCGGGTTCGATTTCCGCATTGGTACTTTTTTTCTGATTGAAAAAAAATGCTCTTATGGCCCCCAATTCTTGCAAAAGTCCAACCCCACCGAGTGCAAGTAACCAAAAAGGGCTCTCTGGTACATTTGTAAATGCAAAATCGAACTGCTTTTCACATGTGTAGAGATGTGGTGCACTTACAGTAAAAGCAGTAGTCTACTTATACACACCATCTTTATCATGGCCTGTACCACGTGTAATAGGGATAAGCAAAAAAAAAATTCTTATGTTTAGTTGGCGGGTTATTGCTTTATACTAATTAACATTTGCTAAAACAATTTATATTAGGCAGACATTCAATTGGCAATAACCCGAGTGGGATATTGTATCATGCCAATAGTACCTCACTATATCTAAGTTAATATCGCTTCAAGATTATATTTAGAACTGAGGTTTATCAGAATACATATAATTTATCTATCCAATAATAAATGACCTGAAGGATTTTTTATAACTTAGAGGCTTGTTCCTTCTTCTACGGGGGCTCAATATATTTCTTAACAACACGCCACATCTCTCTACGATTTCTATAATGGAGTTTTTATATGATTTATCAAATATGCTTTATTTCTCTTCTGAAACATTAATTCTCTTCATATATTTCATTGTTTTTATTAGAATATTTGGAAATATATATGTGAATTGAAAATACAGAATAAAGAATTCTCTGCAAAGTTTTATTTTTTCAATTATTTTGCCTCTTATATAATACTAGCCGAATGACCCGGGCAACGCCCGTGTTTTACCCGATTGAATGTTTTGATTCAAATACTATTTGTTACAATTATAAATTGGCGCCTTAAATAAATGCATATATGTTACAAAACAACACAATAGTTACAAAAACAACAAAGCGAGTGAGGGGGGGCATGATGGGGGGGGGGGGGGGGGGGGCAAAGGTGGCGTGATCGTAGCCAACCAATAGGAGAGCGCCATTCCAAAAAAAAAAGCAAACGGTGACAGAGATGAAAAAGAATTGATGACGCTCGCAACTATATATAGAATATACATAATTGAAAATAATTTTACAACAATTTATAAAACAAAAATCCTTTATCAGGAACACTCGTCCCATTCAATATTCTCTCAGATGAGTAAACCGAAGTTCTTTATAAATTTCATAACTATTTTACCCCAATCTAAATTCAAAATATATATATATATACAGTAGAACGTTCCTTTAGCGGACACCTCTCTATAAAGGACAGTTTTCATTTACAAATTACCATTTTTACTATTCAGTAATTCTCCGGTATAAGGACACCTCTCCTTAAAGGACAGTTTGGCTCTGCAATTAGGTGTCCTTTAAAGGGAGGTTCTACTGTATATATATACTAGTATGTTACATTAACGCGCCATCTGTTAGGAGAATTCGAAACTATTATAGATGCGTATAATTTTTTACAAATTAAACAATTTTATTCTGCCCTTACTACAATGAAATATTATTGAAAGAATCATACGCGCCTATATATATATATATATATATATATATATATTAAAAATAAAGAAGGCATCTCCTGACCACGAGCACATGTGCTTTTTAGATGGCAGAGCGCCATCTAGTGGAGCAAGAATAAACTAAACGTTTATTTAGCTTACTCCGTGATATTTGGCCAACCCAATTTCTTGGTTTCTCAAGAAGCCTCTGGAATCAAAAACATTTTTGGTTACAGTGGTACAGCCTGCTCCACGCCAACGAGCGCCAACAACGCGAAACGCATTTGTGGATGGCTTTTCTTGATTTATCAAGAAATTGGGTTGGCCAAATATCAGGGAACAAGCTAAATCAATGTTTAGTTGATTTCTGTTCTACTAGATGGCGCTCTGCCATCTAAAAAGCACATGTGTTCCTGATCAGGATATGCCTTTTTATTTTTAATATATATACCATTATATAAAATAATTATAAAATATGAATTATATGTATCTAATAATTAATTGTATTTTACCTAAAAATAAACAATTGTGAAAATATAAATTATCGATTATTCTTATTCAATTGTCGACTTTATCAGTTAAATAGCTCAATAAAATATTAGAGTCGTTTGGAAGATTAGACTAGCGAAATGACTGGGAAAGGGTCAACATTGATAAGCTACGTCTTCCCAATATTTTTTTCAAATGCAGTAATGAAATTAGAAATTTGTTTGTAAATTTAATCATTTATAAAAATAAATATTCGCCCTAAAATAGTTTTAATCTATATATATAAAAATGAATGTATGTGTGTGTGTATCCTTTATGCCTGACCAAACCACTCATTGGAACGCCATGAAACTTTGGGAAGTTATTTAGTATTGTACTGGGAAGGTTTCTAGCAAATACATTTTTGAAATAACTTTTCGCCTAAAAATAATCAAGATAAATATTCTAATTTATCTGTTATAATTCAACAATCTGCTCTAAATATCATCATGATGATACGATGATTTTTCAATGTAGAAAATTAGGAAAGACAAAAGGATGACATTCAGGATGACACGGCAATTTATTTGAGACAAGAATAATGATACAATTCCAAGGCAAGATACTATTCCTTTAACTTCCAATTACCGAGGGAACCAATTAATATTGATTTTATTCAACTTATCGAGTATTTTTCAAGGGACCGGGAAAAAATGTTCACTTTATCGAGAGATTCGTTAGACAAATCTTTACTCGGGTAAAACCCGGGCGAATCCGGGTACATCCGCTAGTTTTTAAATAAAAATGAGACGCTGTTTTTCATTATATTTAATTTCAACCAAAATACTGTGTTCTACAAAAACTTCAAAATATTCAATAAATAAATACAAGTACAAATATATACAAATACTTGTATGTATTTCGATTTATATATAAAACGAATTATTTCGTATGATACCAAATATTTTAAATTTTAAAATTTTGTTCTAAAAGATATTCACATAAATTCAAGAAATATATTTATCATCTTTTTATGGAACACTTATTCCAAATTATTTTGCCGAATAAACAAAATATTTAAAGTTTGTCTCAGCATTTTCGTTTTTATCATTTTAATATCTTTTGCTATAAATTCGGATTTTTTAAACAGACGATAACTTTCCTAAAAGGCGTTAAACTACCTCTCTCGGCTGTTAGAACAAACTCAGCTCAAAAAGGGATTTCGTACTTGGTTTAAATTTGCTGACAAAGAAGTCGTAAAGGCATTAAAAGAAAAAGACTCTTGCTTTCCTATAAAACTCTTTAATGTAGATCAAAATGGCAAATTGCCTAGAAATATTTAGATGTCAAACTTATAAAAATATATTGTTAGAAATGCAATTTAAAATTAAATGTATTTCCTGATTCATTGCTTACTTCACACACAAGTACTTACTTTGATCTGGGGTAGAATTATATTTAAACGATTTTTTGATGACTATGTTTGTTAATATGTAAAAAAATAATAAAAATGATAATTTTCAAAAATGTTGGTATATTGTCGTGATGAAAAATAATTAATTAGGCTCCCGAATTTTACTTTAAATATTTATTTGATTAGTTATATGAAAGATTTTAAATATAAAATAAAAGTTACTATGTACATGAGCCAAATCGACCCAGGAGTTACAGCAAGAAGGGAGAAGTGAATTTTCCCCATTCCACATGGCGCCTCTGTTTCCCCGACCGGTCCTACCAGTCAGGTTAAGAGGAAGTACCAGGTAACTCTGTTTACCTGACAATAGCAAAATTATCACAATTAGTATAAAAATACAATCTTGATTCAAAAATATTATTTTTATAACAATTATTATAAATATATATTTATATTTAAAAGCTTCTCTCTCTCTCAATATATCAAAAGTGTTTCAGCTTAGATTTAAAGTTGGTTACATTTTCTATATATAAATATTTGTGGTAACCTCCCGTCTAGTAAATGTAATCGTCCGGCTGCCGGCCGGTTGGACAGTCCAAGTTCCCACCGACCGTTGGCTGCCGGCGAGTACGTGACTTCCCTGTGCGCGCGGCGTTGCCCGGGTCATTCGTCTAGTTTTCTATATATAAATATTTGTGGTAACCTATAGTTAAAATCACATATGAATACGATCAGTGAAAAATATAGTTATAAAATAACTTATCATTATTATCTGTGTGCCTTTTGAGTTTTCCCCTCCAAATCGAAAGATGACTGAATTTGACTATAGTATATGATACTTTATTCAAAGATATTTTATCAATAAACTTCTTAAATACTTCAACTGAGAATTCCTGTAATTTAACATCAATTTATTATACACAGCCGCACTTAGCGAAGTTAGCCATGACTTTTCACACTACATGTTTTATTGTCCGGCACTAGAGGAGGAAAGAGAAATTCTCCGTCCAAAGATTGATCATAAAACACTCCCCTCATTATATTGTGGAGACTTCAACTCGCACCATAATTCTTGGGGATACACTACAACCAACACCAATGGTGAGCTGCTAGAAGAATGGGCAAATAATAACCTTCTTCACCTTATTTATAACCCAAATAAATAAATCATAAAACAAGTCGCCATATGTTCTAATGACAAAAGTAGTAAATGCAAGCCCAATCCATTAGCTTTTCACAAATTCTGGAAAACAGCAAAGACAATAGACGCAACACAGATGATAGTTCCAAGTTGAAGAAACGTCCATCTTAATCTCCACTTTCTGTAGATAACTTCTACGTGTAATTTTGTTTACCAATCTGAAAAGAATCCTGTATGGGACGAGTGTCCTTAATACAAACAACAACAACAAAAGCCTTTATTTAGGGCATTCCGCCCCATACAGGATTCGCCGTATTACACGTCAACAAGAGGAGAGGGAAGAGGAAACATTTACAACAAAATAAGGTTTGTCTCACATTCAGTTACCTATTTACAGATAGTTCATCCTCCAGTATCCTTTGCCCTGCATTCTTTCTCATGCGCCCAGCTTCTGTGCAGAACTTAAAGTATCTAAAAATCAGTAATTCATCATTCAGAGCTGAAGAGAGAAGTTGACATATGCGATGGTATCTAAATTGACCAGAGTGAGTGTCCTTAATAAAGGATTATTGTTGTGTATTTGACAGAGCTATGTACAGCAATGTACAATCTGATAGGTTAAATTGGTGAAACAGTTTCGAGTGTACCATACTGATGAGTCAGGCACTCCCAATATTTCCAATCATTGCAGTAAGGACAACTGGAAAGAGAGTATTTATCTTTTACAATTAGACAAGCAATTATTGGTTCAGATTCTCTAAAAGGGCTTCAATAATTTTGAACCAATTTCTACTCGTATAAAGGGGTATTTTGAGTAAAACAACACTATTTTAAAAAGACACCTCGCTTATCTAGACAGCTATCTGGAAAGCCCTTGATGTATGCCTGAACCAACCATCCCTGCATCAAGCAGAAGGAATCATAATATACAGCGACTCCAGATCCGCTCTAGAAGCAATACAGAAGGGCAATACTAAAATCACGCAGAAAATACACTCATTATTTACCCAACTGGAAACATTGGAGAAGAACTGCATTCTACAATGGACTACTGCCCATGTTGGGATCGAGGGTAATGAAATGGCAGATGAATTGGCAAAGGAAGCCAGAAAGCTGAGCCAAAGGAAAGAACAAATGTCAGTATTTGACGCTGATGCTTTGGCAAAATAAAAGATAATCAAACAAAAAATAAGAAAAGATCAGATATGTGAAATAAACTCTGAGAGAAAACTGACAAAAACTATAACAAGACTTAGAACAAAACACTATAAAGGAATGACAATACATCCAGATGGCACAAGAACTTATAAAGCATGCAACAACTGTCCTGGTGTGGAACTAACACCTACTCACATATTCTCATGCCCAGAAATGGCCGCAGCCTTTCAGAAAATTGACACAGACCCAGAGCAGCAGCTTTACACACCCAAAATAGTGGATATTGCTGCTGCTGTGATGGAGATGCATGGAGACATCTGAGACTCTTCTTTGGACACGACAACAACAACAACAACCTCGCTTATGCATAGGTATGGGGCGTCTTATACACTCATGAACAAAACTCAAGGAAATTTTACCATTTAGAATGTTTATCGGGATTAAGACAATAACTCTGAAATATATACAATACACAGTTATCTTTATTGAAGACACACACAAGATAACGAAGTGTGAACAAAATTGCCCATGTTTACATAAAAAAAAGACGGCCGGCGAAATCGAGTACCTTCCACTTCCTTAAGTTTGGTCCATGAGTGTATATATTTGCCCATGAAATATAAAAAATAGTATAACGATCGTTTTTTTTTGCTTATCCCTAGTACACGTGGTACAGGCCATGATAATCATGGAGGGTAGTTAGCGGCTGCTTTTTACTGTAAGCGCACCACATGTCTACACATGTGAAAAGCAGTTCGACTTCTGCACTTACAAATGTGCCAGAGCCCCGTTTGGTTACTGGCACTCGCTGGTAGGGTTGGACTTTTGCAAGAATGGGGGGCCATTGGAGCATTTCTTTTTTAACAGAAAAAGTGTCCAATGCGGGAATCGAACCCGGGTCGTAGTGGTCGAAAACCAAATGGTTTAACCATCCTTCCACCGACCCCCCCGTATAACGATCGTGATATTCTTCAAACAATTTTTTTTTTAAATATATTTATAACAGGTAAAAATTACATTGTATGTATAAGATAATATAGCATTTAAAAAAATCTTGCGTGTGTGTTTCCACATATGATTTAAATTGTTACGTAGTAATGGATGATTAAGCAGATAACAATGAAAAAGCAGAAGATATTTATGCCATTAGCTTGAATAGGTGACTACAATTAAAACTAACCAATCATATACAGCTAGAGAGAGAGATTTATAACCCAGGTTCCTGGAATGCAGAGCGCCAACTACCCGGGGAGTCCAGCTCACCAGTATGGACTAGTGTTGAGCGCTTTTACTCGCGTCCTGTTTTGATTGCTGAGTTGAACCAGTTTACCAGGAGGTTCCATTCTGAGGTTGAGTCTAAATAGTTAACAATAAATCTATGAAGAATATTTCATAAATAAAGAGCTATATTATGCTGTGTATTTTCATTGTGACTAATTAAATAATAAAGTTATAAAATTAATTCTTTGCCACAATATTTAATATTTTGATATTAGAATTTTGTACTTTATCTAACTTCTAAGATAAAATATATGCACAATTGTTAACTACATGAACGCTGATTGGCTAATTAATATCACGTGATTTAGGAAAATAATCAGTTGGTGAATACCGGTTTTACACTGGCGTGTTTACCAATCACATAGAGGAATCATATACATATTCACTGACTTTTTTTATTTGTATGATTCATCGATGGAATAGATAAAATATATTATATTCGTTTTGAAATATATATATAATATTTTCAAATAGATCTTATATTTTTATACCAAACAGTGCATTTTCCACCACTATTTGTTTACAAACCCAAGAATTCAAAGATAAAAGCCTTTTTTTCAGAGCACTTGAAAAGAAGGTTTTAAAAGGCTTTTCAAGTTTAGAAGAAGGAGTAAAGGGTGTAGGAATTTAATATTGAAGGAGACATTGTTTGCCTTTTGTTTCCTTTAATGTTTACCTACCTTTATATGAAATTTGTCTTTTCTTTTATCATGGGAATGTAAATATGGACTTGCTAAATTCTTTATTTTATAAATATTGTCGCTTTAGGAGGTAGTTATGCTTCAATAGTCGCTCATTGGAGGTTTTTGTTGTAATGCCAGAAATTACCCCAGTTGATTAAACGGGAATATTTACCAACATATACCATCGCAGCCCAAATATTAGACTATTTAGCCAACTCTGGTGTCCAATTAGACACTCATCCACCATATTCACCAGACATAGCACCTTGTGACTTTTTTATTATTTTCAAAGTTATTATTAAAAGAGATAAAATTCTACACTGATGATGAAACACTGAACGCCTTTATCAATGCCGTAAATTCCATTCCTGAAGATGACTGGTGTAAGTACTTCGATAATTGATTTTCACGGATGAAATCCTATATAGATGATAAGGGTGAATACTTTGAGAAACTCTGAAAATTTGAAATTTGCAGCTTCAATGAAAATAGTGATTGCAAAGACTTTTAGAGTGACCCTTGTACACAAACAAAGTAAAATCAAAGGATAAATTGTAGTAAAATAAAAATATGTTTGTATATACATGTTATATAAAGCTATTTAAAATGTTATATTAAAATATTATTTTATTTGGGGAAATATATTTCATAGATACAAATACTGCTAAATCGACCGCCAGAGGTCGTGCTTCCCATATAAAAACTCGTTGTTGTTCTTCCCCGTTGGCCGGCTAAAACCTTTGTACATTATGTAAATAATATTTTATTTTCCTTATTCTACTCGCCTTAAGTCAGGCAGTGCTCTTTTACCCAATTGTTTATTATATAATCCTAAAGCTCAATTAAAGCAATATCTGATCAAAACCATTTTTATTTTCATACTTTCAAGATTTAACCACGACTGCATCACCATAGCATAATCATCAAGATGATCCAAAATTCAAGCAGAAAATCTCATTCATCTTTGTTATTATAACATACATATACATATTTATCTTTTATATTAAGATATTAGATTAATCAAATATAAATCTACTAAAATAAGTTTCTTTATTTAGATGTTCTTTATTTTAGATTTAGAATAAAGAAACTTACCATCGGGGATTTATATTCGATTAATCTCTAATTGATACAGAGGATTATAATTCGAATATTAAGATATTAATCTATCCCTTCTAACATGGTTACCTAGATTAACTCAAATGTCTATTCATATTCCAGGATAAAATTGTGAAAGAGTTTAAAAACGACAATTATTTTCTCACAATGGGTTTATTTTTAATTTAAAATGCAAGCTTCCAAGCGATATTCGCTCTTCAGAGGGCTTAATTAAATATCAACTATAATTTACAAGAAATATTTATTTTATTAAATACTTTACTAGTAAATTTATTTTAAGATATAGTCAATTGTTTCAATTAAGCCCGTTGAAAAGCGACTATCGCTTGAAAGCTAGCATTTTAAAATAAAAAGAAACCTAATTTTCGAAAATAGTTGTAGTTTTTAATTTAAATGATAAAATATCCTTTTGATTCTTTTAATTAAATAAACAAAACTTGAACCTAAAACGATGAGTTTCCTCTTAGAGAAAACTAACATTGTTTCAGGTTGGCTCATGACCAATTGGATATGGAGTATCATCAAATTTAGGAATTTAATTGTCCGATATTTCGGTGAACCAGTATCTTCCTTTACCAGGTGGAGAGCCTTAGACAAATTTCGGCTTTCGAGTCACCGAAATGGTCTGAAAATTCATTTGAAGGTTGATGAGTCTTCATCCCTAATTGACCCATTTCTTTGTTTCTCAATAAAACTGGGCTACCTTTCAATCCAAGTTGATCTTCTTCATGACTATTCTACGTTTATATATATTGATGAGACAAAGGCGGGGATGTGATACTCAGATGGTTTATTCGGTGCAGTGCTGGGCTCGTGGTCCAGTCCAGAAAGGTCATTATGTTAAGGGTCTCGCCGGGATGGTTGTAGGAGGGGGTGGAGCTGTAGCTGGACATTCTAATCGCGGGTCGAAATCCAAATAGGACGAAGATTAATTTATAATTGGCACGTTGTATTTAAAACATTGCCTGAAACGGTGGTCAATGGTCAAATACAATTATTTTGAGAAGGAATAAAAGTTAACTCGTCGCCGTTAACTTTTATTTCTTCTTCAAGATGATGTCAGGCGATTCCTTCTCTTTTAAATACAATTTATCTACGTCCTCTCTGTCGTGCCTTTTCTCTGATAAGTAATTAATTAAAAATAAACAAAAATTAATATAATTTGTACTGCTCCCGTGTACCATGGGTCGGCTACTTGTTAACCCACAACAATATATCTCTTTCATATAAATATTTTATTAGGAATTTTATTTTAATTGTAATTTTCAAACTTTAGTTTTGTGCGCAAAAATGCCAAGAGATCACCTTCCTAAGAAAATACTTTCCTAAGCGACCAACTTCCAAAGATACCACCTTCGTAAGCGACCACCTTACTAAGAGACCGCCTTCCTAAGAGACCGTCTTTCTAAGAGACTGTCTTTCTAAGCGTCCATCCATTTACACAATATGCAAATGACAAAACTAAACCCTATCCTGTAAAATGAGACCAGCGGCCATCTGAGCTGGCAGCAAGTAAGCAAGGCGGGCCAAATATTAATTCTACCCCGATGATGGATGGACGGGATAAGTAACCTCAGGAACCTCTTATCTCGAGGAGATAAGCTGCGAGCATTAAATTGATTACAGTATTAACAAAGTGGCAGCTAGATAAACACCATTTTGTTAGCCTCTGCATGGGGTAATCTCTTTTCATTTTAATGGTGCTAATGAACAAAGATAGGTTATTAGGCTTTCTATCGACGTTCTCCACTATATTTATATGTTACTAATTAATACTGTGCAGGTGTTTTTTTACGGTATTTTATTATTATCATTGACCATTCATACACATCTTAACAGAGGTAATGTAGCCTCTATGTGAATAAAAATGAAATTAAACATAACACAAAAGTGAAATTGTACTGGAGTATAGTAAAATTGTATTTCTGTACTACTTTTCCCTATATTTAGGCGTTCTCATCCTTTTCCTGCTTTAAATATCCATTCCTTCATTTTTCAGGAAGCCTAAAAGAACAGTTCTTTTGGTCGTTGCATCACGCTGATGAGGACCAACAGCCTGAGAAGCTTACGTGGGGTTAGCTCTACTTTATTTTTATCAAGAAAGGGTATTAGGACAATTATTCTGGAATAATGAAAAATCAACGATTAGTTAATATTTATTTCAACAGATGGCGTAAGCCATCAGAAACTTTTTGTTTCACGTTCAGAAGATATGCCTTTCTCTTAAAGATGAAATGTTTGGTTGTGTATTTATTACAGATGTTTCCACAACCAGGATAAAATTTTGAAATTATATTGAGAACGATCTGAAAGAAGGCATTTCCATAATTTTGACTATAAAATATACCAATTAGGTAGATAATAAACAAATACGTATAATTCCTTTGAAACGCAAATAAAAGACTCAGCCGTTTCTGTAGCATAATTGACGACAGTCATTCCCGGATGCATGCCACAATAAAAAAGTAGACATTATATTTAAAAGTACTTCAGAATCCAATTTATATAATATGATATATGATTCAATGAGATACTTAGGAAATATCGATTGAAGACTAAAATTCAGGTGACTATACATATCAAGTCCTAAATACGATCAGAAGCTTCAAATCCTGAATTAAAAAAAACATGATTAATCAACTAACAAGTTTATAATTAATTAAATACTAGTAAAACTTTATGAAGTAATAACATTAATATAAGTTTGATAAAGTGGGTATTTAAATGCGATCAATTTATCGCCCGCAAGAACTATATGAACTCCATAAGTTGATGTTTAATAAAACACTTTCCATTAATCATTGTCGCCACTTTAACCAAAAGGAAAATACTGGTACACCTGGGTTAAACCGAGTGGGTATCAACAGTTCATTTTTAGAATGTTTTTTTGGAGCTTTTCTAATATTTTTAAAAGTTCGGTTGCTTGAACTTGGTCCTTGCAAGAAGTTTTAAAATCAATATAGTTGTATCACTAAATATAAGAAAGATTAATATTAACTTAATTGTGTGTGTGTTGGTGTTAATATTTATGGTGGTACGCTTATACCATGTTATTAAATGTTTTATTATTTGGTGTTTCGTCTCACAACTACTAATATAACTCTTTGATAATACTATAACAACTATAATATATATGGTCAATACAACATTGTACGTGCAATATATTCTCTTGGTATGATTCCGAGTGATACCAAGCCAATCTTCCAGCACAATATAATGTAAAAACCGCTTACCGTATAGAAATTTCCTATCGGTTTCACCTCTATAATTTCTAAACAACTCTACTATTGTATTAGATCGAATTATATTGCTCGTATAAGCTGTATTTAGCAAATGAAATGATCAAAACGCGAATGTTTTTTCGTACATGAATCAAACTTCTATGAAAAATTATTGGCTCATCAGTGGTGAACACTCCCAGCGCTTCCGTCAATTTAATTTATCAGACCGCTTCTTCAGTGGTCCAACACTGTATTGGATCATTCTGCTTTTATAGGCTACACTGAAGGGTGAAATATCAGAAATTGTATTTAAGAAGAATATAGACATAAGCTTTGAGAAGGACAGTATAAATATATTTAAATTATAATATTATATTTATTTATAATATATAAATATAAAATATAGTTTCAATTTCTTATGACATATGTCGCGCTAATGCATCATATAATTTATCTATATAAATAGAATAGGAATATATATATGTTGATTTTGTAGCTATTCATAACATATGCAAATTATATTAATAACGAACTAACTTTAATAATTTGGAATCAGAAGTTTTTTTTATAATGTTGTTGTTGTTAACAATCCTTTATTATAGAGTTGTCCTAAAAGTTCGCGTTTTTCTTAAAACTTTGTTATTATTAACTAGACGAATGACCCGGGCAACGCCCGGGTTTACCCGATTAAATGTTTTATTCAAACACTATTCGTTACAATTATAAATTGGCGCCGTGGATGTCACTCTTGTGAAACGTCCCGCTCCAAACTTTACAGTCAGATTAGTTACGATATAAATCTTCAAATCAAGCGAGCGTCTATAAATATTTCGATTTAGATCAAGTATTCTAATTATTAAGCGAACTATTATTAATAAAATTTTGAGAAGATTTCGATTTTAAACGTATTTATAACCTTGATAGAGGGCGCTGTTCGTGAGCTAAGTAGAATAATTTGAATATATAGTTTCAATATTTAATTTATATATAATTTAAAATAGCCTATCGTTTTCCTCGTATTTTTTTACCTATGTATGGAAATTTTGGTTTGAATTAGTGAACTACTGCGAATTTGTATACCGGACATACAAACCAACAAACAAACAAACAAACATACAAACATTCTTTTATATACAGGGTGATCCAAAAGTCCCGCACAACTTTAAAAATTAATAACTCCCCGAATATTTGCGCTAGAACAATGCGGTAAACACCATTGTGTTCAGGATGCAATGGGATTTTTTATGGCAAATAATGAAAAATTCGAAATTGATTTTAGTTACAATTTTATTCGCCAGATGGCGCTCTACCAGAATCAGAGATTCAGCGGCCAAATTGTTTGATAAATTGAAAAATATAACTGATCGACACGTATTTTTCCTTTTTGAATACCAGGAAAGAACCCTATAATAATATCAAATAACAAATTAATAAAACACCACTTCGCCAAAAGTATGAAGAATTGGTTAACGATTTTCAAATACAATCAGAGATATGTAAAATAGGTAAATGCAAATTAAAACATGTAGCAAAAAGAAAATTGATATTTTAGATACGGTTTGTTTCCGAAGATAATAAATTTCTAATATTTTTAATTCAACTCTCACTCAGTGTCGATTATGTTTATTTTAATTCATTTGAAAAATATGTATCTATCTTTGATAATTTATTTTACTCTGGAATGTCGTTGTTGTTTTTGTCGTGTCCAATAAATAGCCTCAGATGTCTCCATGCATTTCTATCACAGCAGCAATGTCCACTATCTTGGATGTATAAAGTTGCAGCTCTGGGTCTATGTCAATTTTCTGCAAGGCTGCGGGCATGAGAATATGTGGGTAGGTGTTAGTTCCACACCAGGACAGTTGTTGCATGTTCTATAGGTTCTTGTGCCATCTGGATGTATTTTCATTCCTTTTTATTTTTTTGTTCTGAGTCTTGTTATAGTTTTTGTCAGTTTTCTCTCAGAGTTTGTTTCATATATTTGATCTTTTCTTATTTTTTGTTTAATTATCTTGTATTTTGCCAAAGCATCAGCGTCAAATACTGACATTTGTTCTTTATTTTGGCTCAGCTTTCTGGCTTCCTTTGCCAAATCAACTGCCATTTCATTACCCCCGATCTCAACACGGGCAGGAATCCATTGTAGAATGCAGTTATTCTCCAATGATTCCAGTTGGGTAAGTAACGAGTTTATTTTCTGTGTGATTCTAGTATTGCCCTTCTGAATTGCTTCTAGAGCGGATATGGAGTCGCTGTATATTAAAATTCCTTCTGCTTGATGCAGGGATGGTTGGTTAAGGCATAAATCAAGAGCTTTCCAGATAGCTGTCAGTTCACAAGTGAAGTTTGACGAAATCTGTCCTGCTCCTTCTTTGATTTTGATGTTTGTTCCATCTTGCAGTATTATGTTAATTCCGGCCCCTCCATTACTCAGGGTAAGGTCTGAAGATCCATCTGTATATGCTGTTAAAGGGCGTGGCCTAGCATTTTTAATCAAGAATTTGTACTATGAGGACATAGCCGTTAATATTACAAACACATTAGACCTCGAAACCCAAGGTATCAAAGTCTACCTCAATCAAAACAAAGCCATCAACATATACAATATGTATCACCCTCCAAACAATACATTTATTGACGATGGAACAATGGCTCAATTTCTTACAGACAACACTATTATTGTAGGTGACCTTAATGCCAAACATCAACTATGGGGATGTTCTACGCCAAACCCAAGAGGCAAAATACTATCAAACATATTTGACGACAATGCCTTCATGTGCTTAAATGAAGGGAATCCTACCCATCATTCTTATAAGCTATAATACTGCACAAGCCCTTGATATAAGTTTTTACTATCCTGACATTTTCCACAAATGCAAATAGAAAATATTAAAAAGTCTTGTAAGTGATCATTTGCCTAATTTGATAGAAATTAGCACCAAGACCAAAACTAGCTCAATTAAGAAAAATTCTGGAACTTCAAAAAGGCTAATATGATATCTTTCGAAAACACGATTATTAAAGCAGCCAAAGTTTCAATACCAAGAGGTAATATTAAGAAATGGATTCCAAATTATACACACCAGGCAAAAAATATTCAAACACCTATAACTAAAAGAAATGAACTACAAAAAAGTGCACCCAAAACCAAACAAATTGTATAACTGAACTGAACATTGTGAATGCAAAAATAAAAAGATTATACGTAAATGTAAAAAGGGAAAAAATGGAAACAAACTTGTGAAAACCTGAACCCAAGAAACCCAAATACAAAACTTTGGAATTTGGCAAAACAAATTGACAGAGCCCAGCCACAAACTGAAAACACAAATATGATTATGAATACAGATAGTACACCAGCAACTAATTACAAAATTGCTGCCAATCTTTTAGGTAATTCATATCAAATAAGTAGTAAAATCAAGGTTGAAAAAAGAAAGATTATTCATGACTGTAAAATATCACCAGCACTCATAATATTTTCCATGAAAAAAATCAATATGAAAAAGCTAGCTTATGCATAAGAAAACACTGACCTAAACAAGACTCCTGGGCCAGATGGAATCCATGGCCGAATGATATCAAACTTGGGCAAAATTGGCAAAGAAAGACTTGCCTAAAGGAAAATTGCCTCAAGACTGTAAAAATGCAACAATAATTCCCATTTAAAAACTTGACAAATCTGCTGATGACCCAAAAAACTACCGACCTATCTCCCTAACAAATATTTGCTGCAAATTAATGGAAAAATTTTACTCAGACGACTCACCTTCCCCTCCGACACAAGAAATCTCTTACAAGAAGAACAATATGGATTTAGGAAAGGACATGGGACAATAGACCAACTCTTATTTTTCACACAAAAGGTAAAAGATGCACAAAACAAACAAACCAACTAACCACACCATAGCTGCTTTTTAGACCTTACACAAGCTTTTGATAAGGTATGGAAAAACAAGTTAATTACAAAATTATACAAACATTTCAAAATTGATGGAAAAGCTATCACTTGGATAAATGATTCCCTTAAAAATATATAAATCAGGGTCAAATATAATGGCACTCTATCTAAAACATTCAAATTGTACCAAGGATTACCACAAGGATCAATCCTTAGCCCAACTCTCTTCACCCTATTTATAGCAGGCATAGAAGAAAAATTTTCACATATAACCAATATTGGACTTTTCGCTGATGACATTATTCTATGGAGTAGCAACACTAACTGGAAAAAAGCTGAAAGAGATTTGAACAAGACTCTTCTCCACCTAGAAAAATTTGCTAATAAACATAAATTAGAATTTAACCCCCAAAAATCTGAAACCTGTCTTTTTACTACCGATAAGAAACTATACAAAATAAGACCAAATATTATTCTGAAAGAACAACAATTGCAATATAATAAACATCCTAAATATCTCGGCTACACCCTGGATCCAGAAATTAACTCCAGTAAGCATATTGAAGGAGTTGTTAGAAAAGGAAGAGACCGACTAAAAATCTTGAAATGTATTTCAGGAAAAGTGGGGAGCTGAAGCAACAACACTAAAATTAACTTACACATCTCTAATGAGACTTATCTTGGAATATGGATATTAAATCTATGGTACAACATCTGAAACAAATCTAAAAACACTGGAAAGGATACAACTAAATGCAGCTAGAATTATTGCAGGTCTTCGAAATACCTGCCCTAATGATATTGTACTTTACGAGGCAGACACTATGCCCTTGAAGGATAGAATAAGCTACAATCTGCCAAAATATATAAACAAAATCAAGAGTTATGAAAACAAGCACAGAACTTTCAATTACACACTTAATTGGGAACCCAATATAAGACTCAAAAAAGATGGCCCTCTCCACCTGGCCAAAAGAAATAGATTTTTAAAATATAAAGTGGAAAAATATTATTTAGCTGAAAAAATATCTCCATGCGAACCACTAACAAAATGTTATTTTTAATGACACTTCAAATGAACCCACCAACAGACAATACCAAAATCCAGAATACTTAAAACAATTACCATTAGAAATAATTAATATAAAATTCCTAAAAATGCAATAACTATCTATACCGATGGTAGCAGAGACGAGTTGGGACACACTGGCAGTGGCTCTCTCATTAAAACCACAAATGGCAATGAGAAAATAAACAGAAGGAACCCAGAATTTTGCTCAGTCTTCAGATCAGAACTTATAGCCATCTATGAAGTCTTAAAATCCATCAGAAACATTAAACATCACGATATATGGATTATTACTGATAGTAGAAGTGCCATACAACACTTGAGTCACACAGGGGATCTTAGAGACAAATTAATCAGGAACATAATTGGTTATATATCTCCAAAAACTCTCAATACCTAAAAAATTCACCTTCAATGGATACCCTTACATGTTAGCATTGAAGGCAATGAAGCTGCTGATGCGCTAGCGAAAAAAAGGCACAAAAGAACCCTTGCTACAGAAAAATAAACTTACTTTTAAAGAAATAGAAACAGTAGCCAAAATAAACAAGAACTGGAGGATCCCACCTTGGTATACCCTAGAAGCAGATGGCCACCCAGACCTTTAGGTCCACAAGCCGGCATGCGAAGCATGCCCTTCGCTGCTATTCTGTTCAACTCATAAGCCAAGTAACGGTATCCAAGCTAGTGCTTGGACATTGTACCTGGAAACACCACCTCCCAGACAACGTGTCTGGAAGGATTTCTATACCGGTGGCCTTTAATCATAGCAAAATAGGAAACTATCTACTGTGTCCAGCAGGGACCGCGGGGAGGCAGCCCCCGGTCGACTCTGTTCACTCACAGCTGAGGAAAAGCTCAGCTGCCACGTCGTGGGCTTTCTCAAGAAGCTTGCTGTGATTTCTCAGCAGCTTACTCTTGATCGCGCCCCTCGCCCTCCTTCTCTCTTCCTGCACACCCACTACCCTTGGACAATCCAAGACGTAGTGGCGTGCATTCATATCCCTTTCTCCATAGACGCAATCAGGGTTTCTCTTAATTTTAAATCTGTGGAGACTTGCGGAAGAGCCCATGTCCCGAACTACCCTAATGAGTTTGTGGGACATTACCTTACAGAGGTACTTGGGTGTTGTTACCCCATTGAATACCTCTCTCCCCTTCACACTGTTCCTCAATCTGTCCAACCATAAGTCCTGGACGTGCCCCCTGATCCTCCTATAAACTTCTTTCTTGGTCACTGGGGTCCTCAGTGATCTACCTCTAAAGCATCCT
Source organism: Cordylochernes scorpioides (assembly GCA_030710605.1). Taxonomy (NCBI): domain Eukaryota; kingdom Metazoa; phylum Arthropoda; class Arachnida; order Pseudoscorpiones; family Chernetidae; genus Cordylochernes; species Cordylochernes scorpioides. The sequence continues at coordinate 48,417,091 of CP092880.1, forward strand.
GCCTTAGCGATCCTGTCTGCGAACTCATCACTTTCGATGAGGCTGTGTCTCCTAAACCAAGGAAGCTCCGGAGCCCGCGTCATCATCTCCAGCTCCTGGATTATTTACCGCGCGAGTTGCCCTTTCTCCAGATTGATGGCGACGAGGGCCGACATACAATCTGAATAGAGGCGGTCCGGGCTGAAGTTCTTCTCGGCACACACTCTGAGGGCTACCCTGATCGCAACCAGCTCGGCTGAAAAGACCAATTTGTCCACTCTGAGTGTTAAACTTTCTTGAAAGATCAGCTCTCCATTAGTGAATATCACTACCCCAGCTCCAGTATTGGTTCCAGACTTACTACAATCAGTGAAAACCTCCGTGCCAATCCCTGTCGGCCCTCCAGGACTCCAATTCCACTTTAGCAACCACTGCGGAGGCTTCGTTGGATCCCTCTTCGATTCCAGGGCCCCCGCTTCAAGTCCCAGGGCATCTTCCCTGTTCTCCCAGATCTTCTGTCTGATGGTCTCCTCCTCTAGTTTCAATCCGGTGTTTACCAGGATATTCCACAGAATAGGTCCGCAGCAAGAGCCCTGGGGGCAACCCCTAGCACAGTTTCTTTCCAACTTCCGCCCACCAAAACTGAGGCTAATCCGTCTATCCCTCAGGAAGTCACGAACCAAGCTTCACAAATTATCAGGACAACCCATGTCCATCAAATTTCTCATCAGCTTGTTCCAGCTCACGGAGTTGAACGCGCCATCAATGTCCAGGGCCACGAAAAGAACCCAAGCACCCTTATTTAAGCCCATCTCAACCCCCTCTAACACCTCGTTCAGAGCTGTGGTTGTGGACTTTTCTTCCCTAAAACCATGTTGGAAAGAGGAAAAGAGCTTATTACTCTCTAGCCAATGCTTCAGTCGCTGAGCTAGTAGGCTATCCAGGACCATACCTAGACACACTAGTAAAGAAAGCGGACTATAATCATTAGGAGAATTACCCTTTCTACCAGACTTTTCGAGAAGCACTATTCGGGCAACCTTCCATGCCTCAGGAAATGTACCAGTGTCCAGGCACCTATTGAATAACCTGGAAAGAAGCGATGGGTGCATCCTTACCAGGGCTTTCACGACCATGTTATCGATCCCTTAGGGACCAGGAGATTTCCTTTTCCAGAACTTGAAAGCCGTCAGTTTCACCTCATTCTCAGAAAAGAGCGGATCTACCAAACCACAAGTGGTCAGAGATATCTCGTCCTCTGGTTCCTCGTTTCCGAAGTGCCGATCCAAGTTGTTTTTATTTTGTCTTCTGCTTTCGAGCGAGTAGGTCTAGAACACATTCTCTCTGAATTTTCTCATTGTTGGTGGATGAAACAGCACCAGTGATTATTTTGGCCGCTTTTGCTTGAACACTGTCTAGTCTTACTTTTAGTTATGAGCTCGAGGGAGCCCAGACCGGTGTTGCATATTCCATTATCGGCCTTATTAAGGTGGTATATCTTGTTCTGAGAATTCTGGGTTTTGCTCCCCAATTTTTTCCACATAGCCTTCTCAGAATGTTTAGTTTTCTGGTAGCTCTATTTGAGGTGCTAATTATGTGTTCTGAAAATTCCAATTCCTCATCAATAATAATTAAAATAATTTTGTTGACATCTTGTCAATACATGCACAGTCTGCACTATTAAAAAAAGATAATATGCATTATATACACTATGTACAATGAATATGGCGCCTCTGCCAGCGCTGCAGAATTTGGTGGAGAATCGCCAGTGGGTCTCCAGCGACACCACGCATTTTGCGATCTACGATGAATACGTAGATCGCGTACTTCGCCGCTTAGGAGATGGTGATGGCGTGGTCCTCGAGACCAACTTGAAAGATCCAGGACTGCAGTATCACACCTAGGTATTATGGATTTCTAATTTTATCAATTATTTGTTTGTTTATGCTTATTTTGTGGTTATATTTATGCCTTTTTCCCTGTGAGTGGAGAAGACGCATAGGTTTGGTTTTATTGGGTTTATGGTCATTTGGAGTTCCATTGCCCACTTCTCCAGTCCTCTCATTGATGTGTTCAGTATTTTTTACGATTTTTCTATGCTGCTACTTGTGTGCCATATGGCTATATCATCTGCATAACAGGCAACCTTTGTGTCTTCAGTGAGGTAAGGATGGATGTCGTTATATATAGCAGATAGAGTAGAGGACTGAGCACAGATCCCTGAGTTACACCAGCCCATGTTCTTCCTTCCTTGGAAAATTCTCCATTGACCCAAACCTTTAACTTTCTTCCCCTTAAGATGTCTGCAATCCAGAATAAGGTTGTTCCTCTTACTCCGATGTTGTGCAGCTTTTCACGTAATTTCTCCCTCCACACTCGATCAAAAGCTGAGGTCATATCAAGGAATATAGCCGTGGTCTTCTTTGGCAATTTTTCCTGGAAAGAATATATTATTGATTGACAGAAGTAGAACAGTTGATCAGTCGTACAGTGCTGGGATCTATAGGCAGTTTGGTAGAGGTTTATTTTATTATTGTTAGTGAGCCAGACTATGAGCCTAGAGTGGATAATTCGTTCTGGTATTTTACAAAGTATGCTGGTGAGAGCAATTGGCCGATAGTTCTTGTATTCCTTGGCATCTTTGTTTGGCTTCAGTATTGACACTATAATTGATATATTCCAATTCTTTGTTAGTTTACCAGTTTGCCATGAAATGTTCAGTATTCGTAGGAGTTGATTATTAGCTTTGTCTTCAAAGTGTTTAATCATTTGACCAAAGATTAGATTATCTCTTGGTGACCTCTTGGATTTTTTTATTGATAAGTTTAGCTCATTCAGTGTGAAGTCTCTCGAGAAAATATATTGTTGATGGAAGTTTCTTGCTTGTTTAACTAACTGGTTTATATTATTTTTAGAGTCCTGTCTTCATTCGTATAGTTGAGTATGGAAGTGCTTGAAAGATAATCAGCAATTATGTCAGCCATCTGTTTGTTCTCGTTCTCGCTGTTTTATTCATATCAGTTAGAGTATTGTAGGATTGGTGTTGGTTTTGATTGTTTTCTAACACTCTAATCATATTCCAAGTGTTGGCTGTCCTTTCTTGGATCCATTTTTTCGCAGAATTCTGCCATTTTTCTCTTGTTTACATATCCAAATTTCTAGTTCTATTTTGTGACTAATTTCAATGAGTTCCTTTCTGTTTTCTTCTGTTTTATTTTTTAAAGAAGTTCATTGATATTGTCTCTCTCTCTGAAATCATTGCCTCGATGTTGTGGTCCTTCCAGTAAGGTATCCACAGGTCTTTGCGTCTACCTCTAGGTATCGATGCTTTTGCAGCTTTTGAAATGTTCGAAGAGAATTTTTCCAAGTTTTTGTCAAGCGTTCTGTAATTCAATTTTTCGTTGCACAGTTCTTCAAGCTTTTCTGTGAATTTTTTTCAAGTCGGCTTTCCTAAAGTTCCATGTTCTTTTATTCAAATGGACATTCTCAATTTTGAAGTTTATGGTTGTTAAAATTGGTCTGTGGTCACTTATTGCACCTCTCAGGATTTTTCATTGTGTTGTGGGTGCGATGTTGTAATTTATCGCTGTGATGTCTATTGCGGATTCTGTGCCTGTGGACTTAGATAGGTAGGTGTTCTCTCCGTTATTTAACGGTGTAAGGTCGAGGTCGGTTAGCATGTCCTCAACCTGCTGACTTTTGTTATCCAGGACAGGTGATACCCAAATTGAACTTTTGGCGTTAAATTCGCCGAGTATGATTGTGATATCCGAAGACGCTTCACTTAATGTCTCTATTGTGTGTACCCATACAAAATTCAAAGATTTTACGAGCTGAAAGTTGGCGATTTTGAGATGCGTCAAGAATTCGCTGTATGGATTTTCCGGCAAATTGATATTGATGAAAACTGGCTGTCGAATGTTCTGTGGACAGATGATGCTCACTTTTCTCTAAACGGAGAATTTAACATTCAAAACAGCCGCATTTGGGCAACAGAAAACCCTAGGATTTTTACAGAAATGCCACTTTACCAGCCTAGAGTTACAGTTTTGTGTGGGTTCACTTCTTCTTTTATTATTGGGCCATTTTTCTTTGAAAGAATCAATGGAAGAACTTTTAAAACCGTTTTTGTAACTGGTGAACGTTATGTTCAACTTTTGAGAGAAAAGGGTATTCCCATATTGCAGAGCAAAATCACTAAGCGAAATAACATTCATGAAAGATGGAGGACCTCCTCATATCTCCCGAGGTGCCAAACAATTGCTGAAGGATACGTTCGGTGAAAATCGTGTGATAAGTCGCCACTTTATATACCAGTGGCCTCCAAGATCACCAGACTTGACGCCTTGCGATTTTTGTCTATGGGGGTACATTAAATCGTGTGTTTATCGATGCTGGCCTACCACATTGGCCATGTTGAAGGCTTCTATCAGATGGTACGTTTTATCAATTTCAACAGTTATGTTATTTAATGCTGTCCATTCTGTCATTTATCGTCTGCAGGCGGTGATTGAGAATAAAGGGTGCCACATTGAGCAAGGATTGTGACCTAATACAAGAGAGAAGGCAGTCACCTCATGTATTATATTATCTACCAATATTTTGCAGCTCTTTGTGTTGGGATATGGGGATAATAAATGCTTGCCTCACATCTTGACTCTTTTTTGGTGAACAGTAATATTTTGTTTGTCATTTGCTCACATATTATGTCGTGCAAACCAGAGTGTTATAACTTCTCGAATAACACTGGTACACACAATTTTTCCCCCTTATGTTTAGTTTTCGCTTTTCGCTCATTAGAAGAAATAGCATAAGGAATATTTTCTGTACACCAATAATTTTAGAAATTTTGTGGAAAAAAAATAATACAAAATGATTTTACTACCACGTTTTTCAACGCAAAAGGTCGATTTAAAAATTATTTTTATTTGAGGGGACACATTTTTTGAAATTGTGTACAGTATAATAAACAATGATAACATTTGACAAGCCCATAGGATATTTGGAATAAAGTACGAAAATATATTTTGTCACTCCCCTCTATATTTCATTTGTTGGATCATCACAAATATCCAGTTAAATAGTCAAGGGTCGCCAATCATATCGCAAGAAATCCTATTAATAGTGCCATCATAATTTTTGGTACTATATTAACATTTCAAAAATTCGTGTATTGATATCAGCAGTGTTTTTCAAACATTCAATCTATTTCACAAAACCCCTTATAAAATATAAATATTTTTGCTACATGTTTTAATTTGCATTTACCTATTTTACATATCTCTGATTGTATTTGAAAATCGTTAACCAATTCTTCATACTTTTGGCGAAATGGTGTTTTATTAATTTGTTATTTGATATTATTATAGGGTTCTTTCCTGGTATTCAAAAAGGGAAAATACGTGTCGATCAGTTATATTTTTCAATTTATCAAACAATTTGGCCGCTGAATCTCTGATTCTGGTAGAGCGCCATCTGGCGAATAAAATTGTAACTAAAATCAATTTCGAATTTTTCATTATTTGCCATAAAAAATCCCATTGCATCCTGAATACAATGGTGTTTACCGCATTGCTCTAGCGCAAATATTCGGGGAGTTATTAATTTTTAAAGTTGTGCGGGACTTTTGGATCACCCTGTATATATAGAAGATATAATATAAATGAGTTTTAAAAATTGTTTAAAAAAAAATGCATCGGCCGGGAATCGAACCCGGGCCGCCCGCGTGGCAGGCGAGCATTCTACCACTGAGCCACCGATGCGTATACAAAATGGCCATATTTGGGTATTCATTCCATTCCGGATTACTCCGCGTAAAAAAAAAGTTCTTCAAATGAAAAAAAAAAATAGCCAAAAATACTAAGCAAATTGTATCCAAAAATTTTCCTCAGGTTTATAAAAAGCGACATGCAAAATTTGGTACCAATAGGTTCAGTAGTTTTTGAGGTTATCGCGAGACAGACAGACAGACAGAAATTGACTTTTATATATATAGAGATTAGTGTTTAGGTATTTGATTTAATTCATATAGTTGATATAATAGTATATATTTATATTATATTTTTTATAAATTAGTTTTAAAAATTGTAAAAAAAAAAAAATGCATCGGCCGGGAATCGAACCCGGGCCGCCCGCGTGGCAGGCGAGCATTCTACCACTGAGCCACCGATGCGTATACAAATTGGCCATATTTGGGTATTCATTCCATTCCGGATTACTCCGCGTAAAAAAAATAGTTCTTCAAATTAAAAAAATAAATAGCCAAAAATAATAAGCAAAATGTAGCCAAAAATTTTCCTCAGGTTTATAAAAAGCGACATGCAAAATTTGGAACCAATTGGTTCAGTAGTTTTTGAGTTTATCGCGAAACAGACAGACAGACAGGAATTGACTTTTATATATATAGAGATTGGCGAATAATATTATTACGATGAATACATAATAATACTTAATACAATTACCTCATATATAATATAAAGACATTATACATAACGGCGAAAAATATTATGGCGAATAATATTGGTATTTCAAATTTTTTTGCCAGTGTTTACGAACTTTTGGGACAACCTTGTAATAAGAATTCTTAATATAATGACTGCAGCAATTATACATATTAATTATAAAATAATATAATTTTGTTTAGAAAAACAAATAATCGTTTGGCAAAAATACTTTCGAGCATTTTTCAAAAGCAGACGAATTATTCGGCTTGTTATTCCTAATTGCGAATCGAGAACAGTTTAGGAATTTAATATTATTAATGGTGAATTATTTTATATAATATATACAGAGAATAATTTGTCTTTCTCTCTTTAAAATTACTTAAATAAAATGGAAAGTGTCTTGGATCGATGATTTCCAAGCATATTAACTAAAGAAGTCTGGCGTATGCATCAAAATTTAAAAAGAGCAGTTTAGACCATCATTATAGGGATTGTCCAATGCCATTTACCATGTACACAGTGATTTCAGAGAGTAAAAAAAAACGAAAGAAGATTTCTCAGAGAGATTATAATGAACTGTGGTCATCAGCTGTGGTTCCTAATGAATTGAGGTTGAAAGGAGAGAAAGACAAATGCCTCGATCCGCCATAATCGAGCAAGAAGCCATAATGATGCAGGATGGGACATTTAAAATTGTCTTTATTGGACACTCGCCAAGATGTCAACCGCTGGGGAAGACAAACTGTCATAAAGGAATGTCACTGATGAGAATCTAGAGCTCTCATGGGAGAAATTTTCTTCAGTTTCCTATGTTAGAATATGTAACGTTTCCTATTTAGAAATAAGGGATAGTCACAATACTTTGTGTTTCAATATTTAATTACAACAAAGTTAATCAAAATATATAAACAAACTTAAACAAAATTAGAGAAAAAAAGTACAGTGTTGCCGACTGTCTAACTATGAAGAAAAATCATAGAATAATTAAATATTTTACATAAATAAATACAAAGAATGTTACAGAATATATCTGTTATTTTATTAATTTTGACCACTGACTATCGAATTGTTATTTGTCTAGACGCTATGATATAAATTTACTTCTTCGTATATATAAAATGCTTTGTCCCAAGTAAGGTAATTGTATTAAAAAACTATGTTTAGAAATAGAAACTCTGCTCTTTTCTAGCATCTTCTGACAAACTCCAATTGTAACACTTTCTCTGTTTTAAAACCTTTTTTGAAAAATGATCAAAATATAATATTTATGTAAATATGAATATCTCGCAGGTTGTCTATTAAACATTGTTGAGTATGTGTTATTTATTCGCGTCTTTGTTTATATACGCAAGGAATGCAAAATACAAACCTCAGTTCATACTTAAGGCATAAGTTCTACATGTAAAAACAATTGAAAATTATTATATGAACATTTCCTCGTTTTCGAATATTTAATGTGAAAGAGTATTTCGAAAAAAAATCAGAAAATGATTATGATTATATCTATACTAGCCGAATGACCCGGGAAACGCCCGTGTTTTACCCGATTGAATGTTTTTATTCAAATACTATTTGTTACAATTATAAATTGGCGCCTTAAATAAATGCATATATTAGTTAATAACTATAGCCTATGTGCTCTATCTGTCTATGTACTTTTGGCTTCCATAGGCGTCTCATACTGGGAAAAAGAAAGAGAGGATTCCATTTAGTTATTAACTAATATATGCATTTATTTAAGGAGCGACCCGCTCCAACACAATAGTTACAAAAACGAAAAAGCGAGTGGGGGAGGCATGATGGGTGTGGGGGCAAAGTTGGCGTGTTCGTAGCCAACCAATAGGAGGGCGCCATTCCAAAAAAAAAAAGCAAACGGTGACAGAGTTGATTAGGAGATGAGGAATGACGCTCGTAACTGTATATAGAATATAAGAAAAGTAAATATTTATTATCAAGCAAACAAAGTTTACTTTTAATACATAGCAATAACACGCCATCTATATAATACAAATAGAAACACTAAAACGCGAATGTTTCTTTTGACAAATAAATCAAACATCAACTGTCTTTACTGCGATGAAAAATATATTGGGAGGGCTTGGCTCATCAGTGGTGAACCCACCCTGCAGTTTTGCCAATTTAATTTACCAGACCGCTTCTTTAGAGCTTCAATACTGTATTTGATCATTCTGCTTTTATATGCAACACTGAAGGGTGGAATCATAGAAATGGTAATTAAGAAATTTATGGACATAAGCTTTTAGGACAGTAGAATTACATTTAAATATTTGCATCGGGCAATGTTTTTTTTTTTTTGCAAACACTAAGGTCAAGTTAGGCATAAATTAATACAATTAATATAATTAATAATACAAAGAAATATTCGCATATTGATGTCTTCATTTTTATATATATAGATGGTGTGTTATTGCTTTGTATATTTTCCATTTATATACCATTATAAGAGTTGTGGAATCTGGTATTCTCATATGTCAAAAGTTCCACTCTTCCGCAAAGAATAAGGACAAGTTAGGCATAAATTAATGCATAGCAATAACGCGTCATCTATATAATACAAATGAAATGGCGTTTTGGTGTTTTCATTTGTAAAGTTTACTTTTCCTATATAGAGATAGCGAGTTTTGCCATATAAATTATTAAATATTTATATTTGACCTGTCCATAGAAGAAACATTACTATACTATAGAGTTAGGTCTGGAGAAGGAATCATTTCCACAGTTCCTAATCTGGAAGGAATGTGCTTTTATATCTGAATTATTCACCCGATAATTATTATCTTCTTTAAAACTTATTTAATCAATATTTACCAGCCCTTTAATATCGAGTAAGTTTGGTATTTAATTGCTTATTCCGGGGGATATTGAAAATGGGAAAGCATTCTCGCCATTTAACTACCGATGCTTATAAGAAATGGCCATATTTGGGTATTTATTCCATTCACAAAAGCAAACGGTGACAGAATTGATTAAGAATTGTTGCTTGATGACTCTGATACTTGTATATTTCAATTACAAAACGCACTCTATATCATGTGTCGATATTTGTGTGTAAATGTTCGAGCTATTTCAGAATATATACACTAGTTCGGTGTCAAAGGTGTCATGGTATGTGGTGGTATCATGTTAGACGCATGAACGCCACTACATGTGTTTGATGGCGGCCCCCTTACTTCTCAGCGGTACAGAAACGAGATAATGGAACCCTATATAATGTTTTTTAAGGGTGGCGTCGGACCCTCGTTCATCTTTATAGATAATAATGCTCGTCCTCATATTGCCCTGATGGTAGAAGAATATCTTGAAAGTATGGGTATTCAAAGGATGAAGTGGCCTGCCAGATCATTATACCTCAATACTATAGAACATGTTTGGGATGTCTTGGGGAGACGAATTGGATCTCGTTCACCCCCACCCAGGACCACCCAAAAACTGTAAACTGATTTGGTTGAAGAGTGGCATTTGTTGCCTCAAAAGCTCTTTAATTCTTCGATAAACAATGTGAAATGTCTTTGTGACAGCTCTTTAGCTGTTATAGGCGACCACACACCTTATTAAGTCATCAAATATTGGTCAACATCTACCTGACCTTTAGACTAATTACAATAAATTTGCATAACTTTGTTAAAAAAAAATGTCAACAATAATTTTATTTTGTTATCTTCATTTGTTATTGTGTTGTCTATTCACCTACAATTTTTCGTTCAAAACAATTCTATATATATTTTTAGGAAACCAACATTAAGTGTTTGTTACCTTAATTTTGGACACTATTCAAATTATTTCTCGTATTGAAGAGAGAGCAGGAGAAAAATAAATTATTTAAATTGACATTTCAAAGTAATATTCATACAAAAAATAGTATTGATCGATAAATTAAATTTTTATAGTTTTAGAACAATTAATAAAATTGAACATATTATTGTAATTAACTATCACAATATAATGATAATAATATATTTCTTTTTTTTTTATTTCGACTTAGAGCGCTATGTCTCCCTAGGGACACTTGCACTTAAAAGGTAAACTAAACATTAAAATAAAAGAAAGATATTTGAAATATGTACAATAATTAGTATGCAAGTTAGTTAGATGAAAAGAGAAAGAATATCGACACAAATTAAATATGTACAAAGCGTTGGAATGCAAATTTAGTTAAATGAAATCAAATTGTAAAGTATTGTGTGTATTCAAGGAAAACAATTTACAGATTGTAGAAAGTGTAAGGAATATTTTAGAATGAGAAAATATGCAAGATATTATGAAATTATTCGATTACAACTAAGCTAAACAGAGTTAATTTTTGAATAAAAGCGTTCCAAAAAAAAAAAGCAGTTTTCAATAAACAGCGAAAAGTCAGGATAATTAGCTATATATTTCAGTCACATGTTGAGGTATTTTAACAATGGAATTACAACCTAATACAAACCTCTATTCTTCTTACTTCTATGAAAAATATTTGGAGGGCTTGGCTCATCAGTAGTGAATCCTCTCAGCAGTTTTGCCAATTTAATCTACTAGACCACTTTTTCGCTAGAGCACTTGTACTGTATTTGAACGATTCTATTTATATAGGCAACACTGAAAGATAGATTCTGAGTTATGGTATTTCATAAAACTATGGATATAAGCTTTTATGACAGTAGAATTACATTTAAATATTTGCATCGAGCAATGCTCTTCTGCAAACAATAAGGACAAGGCCAGTTAGGCATAAATTAATACAAAGCAATAACGTGCTATCTATATAAATAAAATGAAACGATTTGAGCACGAATGTTTCTTTTATATACAATACAAACTTCCACTGTCATTACTGCGATGAAAAAATATATTGGAAGGGAAAAAAATATATTTAATTCTACTGTCCTATAAGCTTATGTCCATAGTTTTCTTGAAAACTATTTCTGAGATTCCACCCTACCGTGTAGCATATATAAGCAGAATTGTCCAATACAGTATTAGAGCTCTAAGAAGCGGTGTTTATGATTAAATTGGCGAAACACCGTTTGGAAGGTTCACCACCAATTACTTTTTATTAACCTGTTTTTGTTGTTGTAATAACGTATTGAATGAATATACTTATTTAGGCGACACTGGAAGATGGAATCTCAATTTTGGTATTAAATCATACTATGAATACAAACCTTCATGCTCTGAAGTAGAATGTACATATACATATTTGCATCAAACAATGCTCCTCCGCAAACAATAAAGACAAAGACAAAACAACATTTAAGAATAAATAAATTTTAAGACAATAACTCGAATTTATATCTAATAAACAAAACTATTAAACCCGAATGTTTCTAAATATTTTCCCAATATTACACACATAGAATAAAACCAAAATATATTCAATCTCTGATATTACTACCAGCAGCTATATTATAACTCCGCTAACGATACAAGCAATTTATTATCCAAACAGTAAACCACAAAAACGCGATAAGAAACTTTTCTCGAGATAATGATGCCTGCCCTGTTTCCTAAAAAACATCTCAAGTTTTAAACTTGAGCTCCTATTTGAGACTAAATTAACTTCACTTGAAAAACAAACTCTCACGGCGACACCTATTTTTCCTTAAAGTTTATATTTAGGACGTCTAATTAACATGTGTTTTTATTACTTTTTCTGTATATGTAGCAGAATAAATAAGAAAAAACGTTCAAAATGCTAGGAAAAATGATACAAAGTTTCGTTTCCCACTAATTTTTAACCAAAACCTTAATTTCTATTAACTTCATACTGGTATAATAAAAATTGATTTTGACAAATTGGCCAGTTTAGGAAGAGTTCACTACCGATGAGAGTAGTGAATTATTATTTTTACAGTATAAAAAATAGTAGAGAGAACTTTTAATTATATATAATAAAAGTAGATTTATAAAAAGTAGATCACTTTTTAGCACTAGAGGGCCTCGGAGATAACATTGGTGAACACAATTTTTCCCACAAGATACCTTGATGGAGTTTCTAATATAATATTCATGGTTACACCAAAAGTATCCTCAGTACCCTCAGTAGAGGAAGGCAATGAAGGAGGAAGTATGAAGAGACCATGTGGCCCACCCTCAGTAGAGGAAAAATTGAAGGAGGGAGATATGGAGAGACCATGTGGCCCACCCTCAGTAGAGGAAAAATTGAAGGAGGGAGATATGGAGAGACCATGTGGCCCACCCTCAGTAGAGGAAAAATTGAAGGAGGGAGATATGGAGAGACCATGTGGCCCACCCTCAGTAGAGGAAAAATTGAAGGAGGAAGTATGAAGAGACCATGTGGCCCACCCTCAGTAGAGGAAAAATTGAAGGAGGGAGATATGGAGAGACCATGTGGCCCACCCTCAGTAGAGGAAAAATTGAAGGAGGGAGATATGGAGAGACCATGTGGCCCACTCTCAGTAGAGGAAAAATTGAAGGAGGGAGATATGGAGAGACCATGTGGCCCACCCTCAGTAGAGGAAGGCATTGAAGGAGGGAGATATGGAGAAACCATGTGGCCCACCCTCAGTAGAGGAAAAATTAAAGGAGGGAGATATGGAGAGACCATGTGGCCCACCCTCAGTAGAGGAAAAATTGAAGGAGGAAGTATGAAGAGACCATGTGGCCCACCCTCAGTAGAGGAAAAATTGAAGGAGGGAGATATGGAGAGACCATGTGGCCCACCCTCAGTAGAGGAAGGCATTGAAGGAGGGAGATATGGAGAAACCATGTGGCCCACCCTCAGTAGAGGAAAAATTGAAGGAGGGAGATATGGAGAGACCATGTGGCCCACCCTCAGTAGAGGAAAAATTGAAGGAGGGAGATATGGAGAGACCATGTGGCCCACCCTCAGTAGAGGAAGGCATTGAAGGAGGGAGATATGGAGAGACCATGTGGCCCACCCTCAGTAGAGGAAATCATTGAAGGAGGGAGATATGGAGAGACCATGTGGTCCAATCTCAGTAAAAGAAGGCATTGATGGCATAGAATGTTACAACAAATAAAATTATTATAATAACTAATGACTCTACGCGCGCTAAAGATATATTGCACGTTAATTGGATAATGAGCCCAACGCCTATTAGCTGATAATAGTCACGCGACAACAATCAGCCAATTATATCCAATTATTTCACTGTCACGTAACTAAATCAGCTAATAAGTATAGGCACGAATAAATATCTGAAATCTATAAAGTATTATGTATAAAGTAATTGTATTATGTATTATACATAAAACGGCGAATAATATTAGTATTTTAATTTTTTGCAAGTGTTACTTATAGGACAACCTGGAATATACATTGTATATATTTTTAATTAAAAAGGCATATATTGGATCAAATATCATTTATTTTACCAATATTTCAGTTGGCGGAACGCAAACCTTTCTCAAGGTATTATAACATACTAGTAGAAAAGCCCGTTCAAGGACGGGATCGGCTAGAGCAGGTGGATTGAGAGGTTTGAATCGGTTCAAGTTCGACTTTTCCTTTGGAACAGCATTTATGAGAAGTTTTACTGTATGTCGTTTGTTCCAATTCGAAATACTTTGCTCTACATTTTGGGCAAACTTGATCAAGTTGGCCACAAAAGTGCAGGGGCATTTGATCTTCCTCGAAACATGTCCCTGTTGGCAAAGGTAGATTATCTCCCTGTCGAATTCTTTGCATCCTCAGCCTACTGTTTTCCCTTTGAATGGCTCTTTGATTTTCGCTCATATTCATTCGGTATTGCCGTTGTTGTTCATTATGCCGTTCTCTTACGGGTGAATTTAAACGTCTTTGTCGCTGCTGTTCAATACGACGTTGCTTTGCTTCGATGGCCTCAACAATAGAAAGGGCTCTTTTAGGAGAAAATTGTTTATAAAAATAAAATAATCAAGTTAAATTAAAAAATAAAATTATTTAAAAAATATTATTCCTCAAATATTCACCGAATAAATTGCCGACGTCACGTCACACGCCACGTCACACAGAATGGACCAATCCTATTCGGCTTCAACGAACAGACGCTTTATTATCCCGTGCTCAGTCCCATCTCATCACGTAGTCAGTCCCATTTCATACCGTGCTCAGTCCCATCTCATCCCGTGCTCAGTCCCATCTCATCCCGTGGTCAGTCCCATCTCATCCCGTGGTCAGTCCCATCTCATCCCTTGCTCAGTCCCATCTCATCCCGTGCTCAGTCCCATCTCATCCCGTGGTCAGTCCCATCTCATCCCGCTGTCAGTCCCATCTCATCCCGTGCTCAGTCCCATCTCATCCCGTGGTCAGTCCCATCTCATCCCGTGTTCAGTCCCATCTCATCCCGTGGTCAGTCCCATCTCATCCCGTGTTCAGTCCCATCTCATCCCGTGATCATTCCCATCTCATCCCGTGATCATTCCCATCTCGTCCCGTGGTCAGTTTCATCTCATCCCGTGGTCAGTTTCATCTCATCCCGCTGTCAGTCCCATCTCATCCCGTGGTCAGTCCCATCTCATCCCGCTGTCAGTCCCATCTCATCCCGTGATCATTCCCATCTCATCCCGTGATCAGTCCCATCTCATCCCGTGCTCAGTCCCATCCCATCCCGTGCTCAGTCCCATCTCATCCCGTGCTCAGTCCCATCTCATCCCGTGCTCAGTCCCATCTCATCCCGCTGTCAGTCCCATCTCATCCCGTGCTCAGTCCCATCTCATCCCGTGTTCAGTCCCATCTCATCCCGTGATCATTCCCATCTCATCCCGTGATCATTCCCATCTCATCCCGTGCTCAGTCCCATCTCATCCCGTGCTCAGTCCCATCTCATCCCGTGATCATTCCCATCTCATCCCGTGATCATTCCCATCTCATCCCGTGCTCAGTCCCATCTCATCCCGTGGTCAGTTTCATCTCATCCCGTGGTCAGTTTCATCTCATCCCGTGCTCAGTCCCATCTCAATCCGTGGTCAGTCCCATCTCATCCCGTGGTCGGTCCCATCTCATCCCGCTGTCAGTCCCATCTCATCCCGTGCTCAGTCCCATCTCATCCCGCTGTCAGTCCCATCTCATCCCGTGGTCAGTCCCATCTCATCCCTTGCTCAGTCCCATCTCATCCCGTGCTCAGTCCCATCTCATCCCGTGGTCCGTCCCATCTCATCCCGCTGTCAGTCCCATCTCATCCCGTGCTCAGTCCCATCTCATCCCGCTGTCAGTCCCATCTCATCCCGTGCTCAGTCCCATCTCATCCCGTGCTCAGTCCCATCTCATCCCGTGTTCAGTCCCATCTCATCCCGTGATCATTCCCATCTCATCCCGTGATCATTCCCATCTCATCCCGTGCTCAGTCCCATCTCATCCCGTGCTCAGTCCCATCTCATCCCGTGCTCAGTCCCATCTCAATCCGTGGTCAGTCCTATCTCATCCCGTGGTCAGTACCATCTCATCCCGTGGTCAGTCCCATCTCATCCCGTGCTCAGTCCCATCCCATCCCGTGCTCAGCCCCATCTCATCCCGTGCTCAGTCCCATCTCATCCCGCTGTCAGTCCCATCTCATCCCGTGCTCAGTCCCATCTCATCCCTTGCTCAGTCCCATCTCATCCCGTGCTCAGTCCCATCTCATCCCGCTGTCAGTCCCATCTCATTCCGTGCTCAGTCCCATCTCATCCCGTGCTCAGTCCCATCTCATCCCGTGTTCAGTCCCATCTCATCCCGTGATCATTCCCATCTCATCCCGTGCTCAGTCTTATCTCATCCCGTGCTCAGTCCCATCTCATCCCGTGCTCAGTCCCATCTCAACCCGTGGTCAGTCCCATCTCAACCCGTGGTCAGTCCCATCTCATCCCGTGGTCAGGACCATCTCATCCCGTGGTCAATCCCATCTCATCCCGTGCTCAGTCCCATCCCATCCCGTGCTCAGCCCCATCTCATCCCGTGCTCAGTCCCATCTTATCCCGCTGTCAGTCCCATCTCATCCCGTGCTCAGTCCCATCTCATCCCTTGCTCAGTCCCATCTCATCCCGTGCTCAGTCCCATCTCATCCCGTGGTCAGTCCCATCTCACCCCGTGTTCAGTCCCATCTCATCCCGTGATCATTCCCATCTCATCCCGTGATCATTTCCATCTCATCCCGTGCTCAGTCCCATCTCATCCCGTGGTCAGTTTCATCTTATCCCGTGCTCAGTCCCATCTCATCCCGTGGTCAGTTTCATCTCATCCCGTGCTCAGTCCCATCTCATCCCGTGCTCAGTCCCATCCCGTGCTAAGTCCCATCTCATCCCGTGATCAGTCCTATCTCATCCTGTGGTCAGTCCCATCTCATCCCGTGCTCAGTCCCATCTCATCCCGTGTTCAGTCCCATCTCATCCCGTGATCATTCCCATCTCATCCCGTGATCATTCCCATCTCATCCCGTGCTCAGTCCCATCTCATCCCGTGCTCAGTCCCATCTCATCCCGTGCTCAGTCCCATCTCAACCCGTGGTCAGTACCATCTCATCCCGTGGTCAGTCCCATCTCATCCCGTGCTCAGTCCCATCCCATCCCGTGCTCAGCCCCATCTCATCCCGTGGTCAGTCCCATCTCATCCCGCTGTCAGTCCCACCTCATCCCGTGCTCAGTCCCATCTCATCCTGTGCTCAGTCCCATCTCATCCCGTGTTCAGTCCCATCTCATCCCGTGATCATTCCCATCTCATCCCGTGATCATTCCCATCTCATCCCGTGCTCAGTCCCATCTCATCCCGTGGTCAATTTCATCTCATCCCGTGCTCAGTCCCATCTCATCCCGTGGTCAGTTTCATCTCATCCCGTGCTCAGTCCCATCTCATCCCGTGCTCAGTCCCATCCCATCCCGTGGTCAGTCCCATCTAATCCCGTGCTCAGTCCCATCTCATCCCGTGGTCAGTCCCATCTCATCCCGCTGTCAGTCCCATCTCATCCCGTGCTCAGTTCCATCTCATCCCGTGCTCAGTCCCATCTCATCCCGTGATCATTCCCATCTCATCCCGTGATCATTCCCATCTCATCCCGTGCTCAGTCCCATCTCATCCCGTGCTCAGTCCCATCTCATCCCGTGTTCAGTCCCATCTCATCCCGTGATCATTCCCATCTCATCCCGTGATCATTCCCATCTCATCCCGTGCTCAGTCCCATCTCATCCCGTGGTCAGTTTCATCTCATCCCGTGCTCAGTCCCATCTCATCCCGTGCTCAGTCCCATCTCATCCCGTGCTCAGTCCCATCCCTTGCTCAGTCCCATCTCATCCCGTGGTCAGTCCCATCTCATCCCGCTATCAGTCCCATCTCATCCCGTGTTCAGTCCCATCTCATCCCGTGATCATTCCCATCTCATCCCGTGATCAGTTTCATCTCAACCCGTGGTCAGTCCCATCTCATCCCGTGATCATTCCCATCTCATCCCGTGCTCAGTCCCATCTCATCCCGTGGTCAGTTTCATCTCATCCCGTGCTCAGTCCCATCTCATCCCGTGGTCAGTTTCATCTCATCCCGTGCTCAGTCCCATCTCATCCCGTGCTCAGTCCCATCCCATCCCGTGCTCAGTCCCATCTAATCCCGTGCTCAGTCCCATCTCATCCCGTGGTCAGTCCCATCTCATCCCGCTGTCAGTCCCATCTCATCCCGTGCTCAGTTCCATCTCATCCCGTGCTCAGTCCCATCTCATCCCGTGTTCAGTCCCATCTCATCCCGTGATCATTCCCATCTCATCCCGTGATCATTCCCATCTCATCCCGTGCTCAGTCCCATCTCATCCCGTGCTCAGTCCCTTCTCATCCCGTGATCATTCCCATCTCATCCCGTGCTCAGTCCCATCTCATCCCGTGCTCAGTCCCATCTCATCCCGTGCTCAGTCCCATCACAACCCGTGCTCAGTCCCATCTCATCCCGTGTTCAGTCCCATCTCATCCCGTGATCATTCCCATCTCATCCCGTGCTCAGTCCCATCTCATCCCGTGCTCAGTCCCATCTCATCCCGTGCTCAGTCCCATCACAACCCGTGCTCAGTCCCATCTCATCCCGTGTTCAGTCCCATCTCATCCCGTGATCATTCCCATCTCATCCCGTGATCATTCCCATCTCATCCCGTGCTCAGTCCCATCTAATCCCGTGCTCAGTCCCATCTCATCCCGTGTTCAGTCCCATCTCATCCCGTGATCATTCCCATCTCATCCCGTGATCATTCCCATCTCATCCCGTGCTCAGGCTCAGTCCCATCTCATCCCGTGATCATTCCCATCTCATCCCGTGATCATTCCCATCTCATCCCGTGCTCAGTCCCATCTCATCCCGTGCTCAGTCCCTTCTCATCCCGTGATCATTCCCATCTCATCCCGTGCTCAGTCCCATCTCATCCCGTGCTCAGTCCCATCTCATCCCGTGCTCAGTCCCATCACAACCCGTGCTCAGTCCCATCTCATCCCGTGATCATTCCCATCTCATCCCGTGATCATTCCCATCTCATCCCGTGCTCAGTCCCATCTAATCCCGTGCTCAGTCCCATCTCATCCCGTGTTCAGTCCCATCTCATCCCGTGATCATTCCCATCTCATCCCGTGATCATTCCCATCTCATCCCGTGCTCAGGCTCAGTCCCATCTCATCCCGTGCTCAGTCCCATCTCAACCCGTGGTCAGTCCCATCTCATCCCGTGGTCAGTACCATCTCAGCCGGCCACGTCACTTAAGTGGGGGGGGGGGCGGCCAAGCCAATCAGGTTTGAACACGTTACACAGAATGGACCAATCCTATTCGGCTTCAACGAACAGACGCTTTATTATATGTGATTAATGTGTGTCAACAATAAACCCAGCGCCACGTAACGTCAATAGAATTAAATTTTTAAAAATATATATTTTTGCTCATATTCAATGGGGAGAATGGCGTAGGAGAGATGGAGAGACGTATGGAGAGACCATGTGGCCCACCCTCAGTAGAGGAAGGCATTGAAGGAGGGAAGTATGAAGAGACCATGTGGCCCACCTTCAGTAGAGGAAGGCATTGAAGGAGGGAGCTATATAGAGACCATGTAGCCTACCCTCAGTAGAGGAAGGCGCTGAAGGAGGGAAGTATGGAGAGACCTTGTGGCCCACCCCCAGTAGAGGAAGGCATTGAAGGAGGAAGTATGGAGAGACCATGTGGCCCACCCTCAGTAGAGGAAGGCATTGAAGGAGGAAGTATGGAGAGACCATGTGGCACACCCTCAGTAGAGGAAGGCGCTGAAGGAGGAAAGTATGGAGAGACCTTGTGGCCCACCCCCAGTAGAGGAAGGCATTGAAGGAGGAAGTATGGAGAGACCATGTGGCCCACCCTCAGTAGAGGAAGGCATTGAAGGAGGAAGTATGGAGAGACCATGTGGCACACCCTCAGTAGAGGAAGGCGCTGAAGGAGGAAAGTATGGAGAGACCTTGTGGCCCACCCCCGGTAGAGGAAGGCATTGAAGGAGGAAGTATGGAGAGACCATGTGGCCCACCCTCAGTAGAGGAAGGCGCTGAAGGAGGAAAGTATGGAGAGACCTTGTGGCCCACCCCCAGTAGAGGAAGGCATTGAAGGAGGAAGTATGGAGAGACCATGTGGCCCACCCTCAGTAGAGGAAGGCATTGAAGGAGGAAGTATGGAGAGACCATGTGGCACACCCTCAGTAGAGGAAGGCGCTGAAGGAGGGAAGTATGGAGAGACCATGTGGCACACCCTCAGTAGAGGAAGGCATTGAAGGAGGAAAGTATGGAGAGACCTTGTGGCCCACCCTCAGTAGGGGAAGGCATTGAAGGAGGAAGTATGGAGAGACCATGTGGCACACCCTCAGTAGAGGAAGGCGCTGAAGGAGGGAAGTATGGAGAGACTATGTGGCCCACCCTCAGTAGAGGAAGGCATTGAAGGAGGGAGATATGGAGAGACCATGTGGTCCAACCTCAGTAAAGGAAGGCATTGATGGAGGGAGATATGGAGAGACCATGTGTCCCACCCTCAGTAGAGGAAGGCATTGAAGGACGACGTATGTGGAGACCATGTGGCCCACCCTCAGTAGAGGAAGGCATTGAAGGAGGAAGTATGGAGAGAACATGTGGGCCACCCTCAGTAGAGGAAGGCATTGAAGGAGGAAGTATGGAGAGACCATGTGGCCCACCCTCAGTAGAGGAAGGCATTGAAGGAGGAAGTATGGAGAGAACATGTGGGCCACCCTCAGTAGAGGAAGGCATTGAAGGAGGAAGTATGGAGAGACCATGTGGTCCACCCTCAGTAGAGGAAGGTATTGATGTGGAGGGAGATATAGAGAGACCATGTGACCCACCCTCAGTAGAGGAATACATTGAGGGAGGAGTGAAGGAAGCAGAGATGACTTTCAAGTTGAGATCAGTTTGTTCTTCTCTATTAAATTGTGTTTATTAACAAAACTGTGTCAATGGGCCACGGTGTGGGTTGGGCAAATATTCCAGATACCTTTTGTTACATCTCTATAGAAAATTAACTTTCAACGTCAAACTCAAACCATCACAAATATATACAAATAGAATGTGACAACAAATAAAATTATTACAATAACTAATGACTCTACGCGCGCTAAAGATATATTGCACGATAATTGGATAATGAACCCAACGCCTATTTTTTATAATAAGAAAGAGAGAGGAGACAGAGATACCTGTTTGCTTTATATGCTGGTATACTAGGGATCTGTTATCTTGGTTGTCTATATTTCTTTTATGCTCTGATATTCTTATGTTTAAATGTCTGCCACACTCACACTCATATCTGATCTATGAATCCTTACCTTCTATGGAATATATGGCATTCTTATTTTTATATGGATAATTGAAAATTATTGTTCTTTTTTATAAATTGTCTTAGTAATGAAGTAATCGGGCGATTTTCTGAAAAACGTTTTTATTCCAAATTTCTTTATATAATTAGCTACTGCAACAGATATTTTCAAATAGGGGATACTGTAATATCGAATTGTAAATTGGGATGTTCTGAATCTTAGAGGATATGTAGAAATTTACTTTATTTCAAGACATTTAGATGATATATTGAGAGAAGAGGGAAAAAATTGGAAACTTGCTAATTAGTTGTTTCACATATTAAATCACATTAAGTTCAAAATTCTTGATGATCGTCTCCTGATCCGTTTACTTTACCTCATATACATCTAATTGCTCAATAGCGGTATCTGACCTATGTATTTCCTCTTTTTGAATGCATTTTTGTTGGAGCTATTTTTGGAACAATTTTTAATAATGAATTATTTTCACTCTGCTTTCTACGCATATATGACGCGTATTTAACTTTGCTTTAACCCCTTATTGTTTTTGAAAAAAAAATAATATACACTGGCCCGCAAAATTAAAAGAACAGCATATTTTTTCCATATATCTCAAATTTTATCGAACATTTATCAATGAAATTTTATATACAAATTTAATATTTCATTATTGATTAAAATACCCGAAATCAAAGAAATCGAACACGTATTTTATGCAAATTAGTCGGTAAAACAATTATCTTTTTGCAGTCAGTGTATAAATATCTTGGAAATTTTTGTTAATATGGGGTGTGATCGCCTTTAACTGATAGACAGGCTCTACATCGGCGACCCATGCTAAGAATTAGGGAGTTTATAAGCTCCTGTGGAATCAACGCCCACTCTTTTATTAAAGTGTGTTTCTAGCTCATGAGTGTTTCTAGGAGGGGGTTGGAGGGATGAGATCCGTCATCCTAGATTGTTCTATACATGCTCAATGGGATATAGGTCTGGAGATCGAGCTGGCCAATTCATCCGATCAATTGCATGGTTTTGGAGAAAAGTGTCGACCACATCAGCCCTATGTGGACGGGCATTATCATCCATTAGAAGAAAGTTTTCTCCCATTTCAACTGATACAATACGCAGAAGGCTTTACATGAAGGGCCTCTATGCTCGACGACCCATGATTTGTGTACCGTTGACACCACCTCAAAAGAGAGCAAGGGAACTTTGGCGCAGACAACATGTCGCTTGGAATCCAGATGAATGGAGCCATATAATGTTCACTGATGAGTCTAAATTATCTCTAAACAGCTATTATCGTCGTGTCTTTGTCTGGAGAGAGGTAGGAACCAGAAATAATCCCCGAAATATGGTTGAAAAGGATCCCTACAGAAGCCAATGTTTAATGGTCTGGGCTGGAATCTTCTTGGGCGGTCACACAGCACTCCACATATTTCGGCAAGGAACCCTGACTGGACAGAGGTATCGGGACGAGATCTTGGCAGCATATGTGATGCCTCAATCATTAGAAATGGTAGAAAACCTTCTTATAATGGATGATAATGCCCGTCCACATAGGGCTGGTGTGGTCGACACTTTTCTCCAAAACCATGCAATTGCTCGGATGAATTGGCCAGCTCGATCCCCAGACCTAAATCCCATTGAGCATGTATGGGACAACCTAGGACGGCGGATCTCATCCCTCCAACCCCCTCCTAGAAACACTCATGAGCTAGAAACAGCCTTAACACAAGAGTGGGCATTGATTCCACAGGAGCTGATAAACTCCCTAATTCTTAGTATGGGTCACCGATGTAGAGCCTGTCTATCAGTTAAAGGCGATCACACCCTATATTAACAACAATTTCCAAGATATTTATACACTGACTACAAGAAGATCATTGCTTGACCGGCTAATTTGCATAAAATACGTGTTAGAATTATTTGATTTCGGGTATTCTAATCAATAATGGAATAATAAATTTGTGTATACTATTTCATTGATAAATGTTCAATAAAATTTGAGATAAATAAAAAAAAATATGTTGTTCCTTTAATTTTGCGGACCAGTGTATTTTTCTCCTGTTAACAATATATTTATTTAATCGATGAATTAACTAAAAATATATTACAATTCATAAAAATACTGATTTATTTTTTAAAAATCGTAATATATAAACATTATAATGTGAAAAAATAGTACAAATGTAATAATGTACTGGGATAAGGTGCATAAATTAAGAAAAAAGCATCTCCTTATCGTGCAACTGAAAGTTGCAAGCCATTAGCAACTTTCAGTTGCACGATAAGGAGATGCTTTTTTCTTAAAACATTATAATGTATATATAATAAGCTATGTGAAAACACAAGCAAAATATAGAAAAAGGCCACGTGTAGATAATAAAAACAAAGAAGGCATATATTGACCAATCACATAAGCATTATAGATGGCAGAACACCATCTAGTGGAACAAAATTAAACTAAACGTTGATTTAACTTTTTCAGTGATATTTGGCCAACCCAATTTTTTGATAAATCAGGAAAGTCAACTACGTTCGTGTTTATGGCTGTTGGCCCTCGTCAACGTGATGCAGGCTCTATAATATATCCATTTATCCATAAAAATGTATATATATTATGATTTAAAAAAAATAAATTGATAAGTTATATATCTATATTATGATGCATTAGCGCGCCGCCTGTTATCAAAATTCGGAACTATTATAGACGCGTATGATTCTTCTTAAAAATAAACAATTTCTACTGCCCTTACTGCAATGGAAAAATTAAAGGGAGGGCCTGGCTCATCGGTGGTGAACCCTCCCAGCGGTTTCGCCAGTTTAATCTACCATACCGCTGTTATATTGTATTTTTATAGCATCAGTATCACTATAAAAGGAAGATCGAAAAATGTAATAAAACAGCGGTATGGTAGATTAAACTGGCGAAACCGCTGGGAGCGTTCACCACTGATGAGCCAGGTCTTCCCATATATATATTTAAAAAGGCATATCCTGACCAAGCACATGTGCTTTACAGAAGGCAGAGCGCCATCTGGTGGAACAGAAATCAACTAAACATTGATTTAGCCTGTTCTCTGATATTTGGCCAACCCAATTTCTTGATAAATCAAGAAAAGCCATCCACGAACGCGTTTCGCGCTTTTGGTGCTCGTCAGCGTGGAGTAGGCTGAACCACTGCGACCAAAAAATATATATGAAAAAATAATAGAAAAAATAAAAGATAAGTGGGTCAGGTGTTGATATTAAAAATAAAAAAGGCATCTCCTGATCACGAGCACATGTGCTTTTTAGATGGCAGAGCGCCATCTAGTGGAGCAAAACGTTTAGTTTATTTTTGCTCCAATAGATGGCGCTCAGCCATCTAAAAAGCACATGTGCTCGTGATCAGGAGATGCCTTTTTTATTTTTAATATATATATATATATATTATAAGTAATATTTTCGAGAATAGAATAGAAACTTTAAAACAAGGATACTTCTGGTATCTCCTGAATTGGTCCATATTGGATTAGATAGACAATTTTGATTTTCCAAGAGTGATCGGCAAGAGAAACGGTTGCTCTATTTCCAAATCGATCTCTCAAGGGAAGGCTGGGCTGTAGGAAACAAAGGATTCTTGTCTCCTAACATCGTTACCATCAATAAATGTTTAAAATTGATCTCTATTGATTCTCCCCACAGGGTAAAAAGTTAACAAATTGTTTCAGACGATAGTTGAATACTGCTAAATTGTTTCCAAATATTTGTCGAACGGATTTTCCAACCTCCCTTCACGTCAGGATTTGAACCTTTTATTTACACTGTTTAGTTTTAACTACACATCTATCCTTTCTTTGTCTTTGCTTCTTTTTTTAACAAAGCCATGTTTTTTTTTTGTGAGTTAACCTGATTATCGTTGAAATTAATATTTTTATTTTATTATTTGGTATCTCTTTGACACTTCACAAGGTTTTCCTCCAAAAGTTCGTAAACATTTGCAAAAAAATCGAAATACCAAAATTTTTCATCGTTATGTATAATGTATTTGTATTATGTATAAAGTAATTGTATTGTGTATTATTATGTATTCACCGTAATAATTTTATTTTCCAAGTAATATGAAAAACAACGTTTTAAGAAAACAACACGAATTTTTGGGAAAACCTTAATGACAATTAAAAAAGAGAAAAGTTTATTTATAAACTTTAAGTTTTTTCAAGATGATTCTTGTTTGTTTAATAAATAAAATTAATAGAATGAGATTTAATTATGTAAAAATATTGAATTGATAAGATTTATTTCGTTGGAGATTTTAAAAGTAAACTTCTCTCTCTAAATAAATACACTATAAATGTACTATGGTTTGGATATATTTATTTATTATTCGCAAGCAATAATTGACTTATTCGGAATATATTTTACCAGTATGTATAGAGTTAGGTATAGAATGGAGTCGCTGAGAGACATAGATCCAAGAAATTATGGCCATTATTTATTATCAAATAAGACGCGATATCCCCACAAGGGATGTTTGCGTCATGAAACAACACTAATTACAGTAACAATATTACATAAACAATTGAATAATTACAAGGTTTGAGTAGAAGTTCAAATAAAATAAGGGAAAGGACATTAAAATCATGCTTAAATTTATAACCAACCAATGAAATAAATACGAATATATATATAATTTATATGAAATATAGTTGTAAATATATTTATATATATGTAATATTTAAAGTTACCTTTTTGAGATTGATTGAGTTGATTGATGATTGTGGTGGGCGCAGTCGTTTGCTGAAGTAGTAAGGTATTCACACAGGGGAAAAAAACGAGGACACAGGATTGGATTGAAATAGGCCAGCAATCAAGGGAGAAAGGGGTTTAGGCTATTGACGTATTTGACTAATATCTATGGTTGTTCACATTATTGAGGATAGGACTTATTTGATTGTTGAGAAGATGGGGGCTGGCTCCAACCGGTTCCTTGGTACCAGGTCCCAACTTGTTTCGATGGTGCCGAGTTCCTGACTAACTAAACTGAGTCCGAGATTTAACATGTAAACTTCTCAGGGCTCTCATTGGATGACTGTCGACTCGTGTACGTTTTCCATTGGTTCCTAGCTAATTCTCCTGGAATCTGATTGGATCTTTGCTAATCCTTTGTCCTTGTCTTGTTTTAACATGCTCCCGGAAACGAAGGTTCTTGAACTGAGTTTTTATGAGTTCCTGGAAAATAAAACCTGCTAATGACCGTTTCCTCTCTGATGGCCTTTCTCCAAATTTCGCTAAGCCTTGTTTTTATTAAAAATCTTTAGATCATACATTGCATACATATTGTGGTGGGATTACATCCAGTTATGAACAAATTATGACATATATATATATATAAGCTTCGAAAAAGAACTTGTTCTACACTCGTTAGCGCACGCGGCGGCGTGCCGTAGCATTCGCCCGCGCGCGCTGGCTCCCACGTTTATTTTGTACAGATTTATAGATGGATGAATTTGTATTTACATTTTAACATATTAATTATGGCGAAAATAAACTATATCTTTTGGGTATTAAGCAAATTATAACATATATATTGTTGCATCATGGCTAATGAACCTATTTTATTTTAATTTGTAAAATAATTCCCCGTATATATTAAATTCAAATTTATATTTTATATTTATTTATTTTATTGAACAGAATATATGTATTTAAGAATCACCATTTGTATTTTAGGTACACTGTGTGACTTCACTGCTCTCTTTGGCGTGAGAAATAAATAAATGATTCTGGAGGCTACTTAAAGTAGAGTTATCTTATTATTCGCTTATATAAATTTGTAGGATGGTTGAAACACGCTCTGGTAAGATGCAAGACCCGGCACAGGAGAGGATCAAGGTTGAAGAGTCTGCCAAGCCGCAACCTGGTGCAACAATATATATATTAAAAATAAAGAAGGCATATCCTGACTAAAAGCACATGTGCTTTTTAGATGGCAGAGCACCATCTAGTGGAACAGAAATCAACTATTAATTGATTTAACCTGTTCCCTGATATTTGGCCAACCCATTTTCTTGATAAATCAAGAAAAGCCATCCACGAACGCGTTTCGCGCTGTTGGCGTGGAGCAGGCTCTACCACTGCGACCAAAAATAATTTTGGTCCCAGAGGCTTCTTGAGAAACCAAGGAATTTAGCAATTACGGGCTTTTTTTAACCAAAAGAGAAGATCATAGATATATTTACAGAATTTTATACATTTAAAATATGATTTCTTACTATTTATAAACAGATCTGTGTATTCAATGTTTTCTCGATTTCTGTAGTTCTGAAAGATTGGGTACTCAATAGGCAGGTGACTGGAATTAGACATTAGACAAATACCGCACAGATTGGCAAATATCATTATTCAAAATTAGTATGATGATATGAATAATAATAATCTAATCATTATCAATAATCACTACTAAAATAAATGATAATTCACCTTTGTGTTTGTCATCTTTCTTATCTCCACACTGGGTGAAGTAGAATGCGTCTGCCTTTGTCATTAAGACTGGGAGCACTACTCAGTGGCAGGCCGACTTAGCTCCGAAAGAAATGGCCGCCTCTGACATGAGAAAAAGACGCCATGTGCAGCCGCTCCTAACATGGAGTACAAACGCTGCTTATCCTGTATCCCTGGATTAGAAGCCCTTACAGGGTACTATCAGCCGGGCCAGCTGAGCCCAGGTTTTTTAGTGAGCTTGTTACTGCTCCCCCTCCTCCTTTTTCATCCGGGCTTGGGACCGGCAAAGGCGGAATTCCTTTGTGTTTGTGTTTGATAACAGTATTATTTGGTTCACTTGAACAGACCTAAGGCGAAGCCAGATCATTCGAATAGTTTACAATAAATATATTTCAATAAAATCAACAAGTGATCTATGACTAGGTTTCTTTAACTATTTTTATTTATTTGTCTTTCGGGCTAACATATCCTTAAACAGGAGAACTAGAAATATGACTTAGAGCTAAAGTATATATAGTTAGCTGGAAGTCATACTTCTAGTTCTCCTGTTGAAAAGCATGTTGACCTAAAACCTAGAGAAATTAAAATAGTTAAAGAATGGTATCCCTGGATTTCTTTTTGATTTTAATAAATTTTAACAAGTATAATAAATATATTCTTCTAACCGCCATATTTATAGCTTACTACTTTACTACTTACATATTTACTACTTTTCTACTTCTACTATTCTACTTCTTTTCTGATTTTAACAGCTTACTATACTCCGTAATGTTTACATTTATACAAGTGCGACGGTATGTAGCTTGTTTTAACTAGTGAGCCTGAACAATTCTTTATATTTGTTGTATTTCCCTTTAGGTAAAAGAGCTTTACTTCTGCAAAAAATGTGTTGCCAGGATTTCTATGTATGTTCACAGAATAAATAAGATAGTTATGAAGAGGAAAATAGACAATTTCTATGTATGTTCACAGAACAAATAAGATAGTTATGAAGAATAAAATAGACAATTTCTATGTATGTTCACAGAATAAAGAATGCTATGAAGAATAAAATAGACAATTTCTATGTATGTTCACAGAACAAATAAGATAGTTATGAAGAAGAAAATAGACAATTTCTATGTATGTTCACAGAACAAATAAGATAATTATGAAGAATAAAATAGACAATTTCTATGTATGTTCACAGAATAAATAAGATAGTTATGAAGAGGAAAATAGACAATTTCTATGTATGTTCACAGAACAAATAAGATAGTTATGAAGAATAAAATAGACAATTTCTATGTATGTTCACAGAACAAATAAGATAGTTATGAAGAATAAAATAGACAATTTCTATGTATGTTCACAGAACAAATAAGATAGTTATGAAGAATAAAATAGACGATTTCTATGTATGTTCACAGAATAAAGAATGCTATGAAGAATAAAATAGACAATTTCTATGTATAAAAAGCTCCAACTGGCCGAAGTGTCTATTTTTTTATATAAATATGAATGCCGGCCAGGCAGCCTCTATCTTTACGATAATTTCTATGTATGTTCACAGAACAAATAAGATAGTTATGAAGAAGAAAATAGACAATTACTCTGTATGTTCACAGAACAAAGAAGAACGTTATGAAGAAAGAAAATACAATTTCCTTGTATGTTCTCATAACAAAGAAGTACGCTAAGAAAAAGAAAAAGACAATTTCCATGTATGTTCAAAGAACAAAGAATTACGCTATGAAAAATAAAATAGACAGTTTCTATGTATGTTCACAGAACAAAAACGTACGCTATGAAGAAGAAAAATACAATTTACATGTATGTTCACAGAACAAAGAAGAACGCTATGAAGAAGAAAAAGACAACTTCTATGTATGTTCACAGAACAAAGAAGAACGTTATGAAAAATAAAATATACAATATTTCTATGTATGTTCACAGAACAAAGAACGCTATGAAAAAGAAAAGAGACAATATTTCTATTTATGTTCACAGAACAAAGGAAAAGGTTATGAAGAAGAAAACAAACAGTCACCGCCCAGTCAAGCCCATGTAATCCTGAACAGCCCCAATAAACCTGGTCGGTTGGGATGCAATCGGCTTACTGCGTTTGGAATTATCTAGCAACATTGTTGCTCTGTGAATATTGCCACTCACTGATAATTTGATTATGTTCTTTCCTCAACCATATCCACATAAATGGTAATACTAGTGTTATTAACATTGTTGGTATTATTCGGATTTTTCTGGACTATTGAAGGCAAACCCTGGACTGGAGAAAGAAAAAAAACTGCTGTGAAAAATAAGAATAAATTTACAACCACATATTTAGTATACTAAGACAAAAAGTTAAAATTAATTGATTAAATATAGTTTTTGAAAAGCTTTTATTAGAATGGATTAAAAAGTATCAAATGAATAGTTCGGCTTTTCCCGTTGAACAATAGAATTTTTAAGAGTCAAAATAAAATCGACAGGGAAGGATCATCGTATTTTGAGAGGAAAGAAATAAAAATTTTGTGAAACTTAAAACATGCTAATAGCTACATATTAAATCACAGAAACAGCAGCCGACTCCCCCATATATGCTTAGCTTAATTATATGAGATATCAAGAAATATAAATATATATATTGGACTTGCGGTAAGTTTGGCCAACATACTCAACTCAACAGGATTTTCTTGGTTAATTAACTGCAACGATGCAAAGATTATCCGGCAAGAAATACCTTTAATAACTAAAATTGCAATAGAACAATCTATTCAAAGTGACCAGGCAAAAATAGAGAATTCTAAATTCTACCCTCACTATAAGTATTTACACAGTTCATTCCGAATTGAAAACTATTTACTTAGCAACTTTCCATTCCCAGTAAAACGCTATATCGCACAACAGAGAATACTATATTCGTTTTTCAAGGAAAACCATACAAACATTTTCAAAGAGGGTGATAAGATTTGTGATCTCTTCAAAGAAAATATGGAAACTGAAATATATCATTATATCTATGAATGCCAAGATATTAGTGAGGAGAGAAGGACATTCTTTTCAATGGTAGACACCAGCCAACTTAGGTCAATCCAAATGATGTTAACCAGTGCCCAAACAAGCAGACCAGTTGCTCAGGCCCTATATAATTTTTACAAGGCAGTAGGTGTAAAGAGGGAGAAAAGAGAACTTGGAAGCTATTGTTCTTACACCACAGAATGATGAAGAAACATCGAGGGGTCGACCTTTCATATTAAATCTTACTTTTCCTCATTACTAATAATTGTATATAGTTGCGGAACTACTGGTTTCCTGTGCTGCTCTTTTCCTGATATTGCACCTTGTGTACGGAGAATCTGTATAAGACTAATGTCTTAATAAAGGCTTTGTGTGTGTGTGTATTAAATCACAGTATGTTCGAAATTATTGATAAGCGCCAACGCCGCTTTTAATTTAGGTCATATAAATATAATAATTGTTCAATGGGGCGGAAAATCTGAATCATCTATTTTATCCTTTCAGTGCATTAAAAATAGTTTTTTTTGTAATTATTTGATCAATTTTCATCCTGAATTATAAATGTACAAAGTATCTTTATTATGAAATAAATAAAGCTTCCAAGGCTATGTTTCTTGTACAAACCTCTTATTTTCAAGCTTTCGGACTTATCAGTCCTTCAACAGGAGTATCACGTTAATAAATTAACAAAGTGTGAACAAGAAACTTGAAACAAATAAAGACTCCAGGGTCAAGTTTCTTGTGCAGACATTGTTAATATTATGAAATGATGATATTATAAATAAGGGAATAAATTATCTTCATATTTATGATCTATAAATTTGATCATTTTTTTAAAATTTAAAATATAAAAAAACTAATTGAACTAATAAGAATTGAATGATTTTTTTTTAAGAATTGAAAGGCCGAGAATATCGTGGTGCTAGAATAAATAGACTGAAAGGCGTCCTTCTAACAATAAGACATCAGAAGATACCCTTTCATCTTTTTCTATAAATGGAAGTGTCGATATTTTTGTCAGCCGAAAACTTCAGATTTACTCGGTCAATATGAGTGCCGTTTTCATCGTTTGGTATCACTTCTTTCTGATAAAGTTAATGTACATTAAAATCAATACTTTGGGGATTAAAAACTAACTATTTTACCCAATTTGGAATTGAATATTGGTGATGGTAATTAAAATATGTAAATTTAAATAATACACTGCTGGCCAACCAAATTGCAACACAAAGAAAGACAAGAGATATTACAACAAAATTTATTTTGTAGCTAATATGTTGACCAAGTATCAAATGATTAAATTTATGGACTTCTGCGAAGTGTGGTTCCTGCCAGAATCAGTACCCAGAGTAGCCGCTATTGTTGGAGATCACCGCTGCCACACGCCTCGGCATTGATTCAAAGAGACTTTGGATGTGTTCCTGGGGTACAGCAGACCAAGCAGCTTCCACACGTTGCCAAAGTTGATCTGGTGTGGCAGCTGGGGATGTAATCTGGGTCAATCGTTGAGCAACCATGGACCACATGTTTTCTATCTGCAAAAGATTCGGAGAGCGAGCGGGCCAGGGAAGCAATTAAATCTGGCGATTGACGAGGAACCTTTGTAAAATGCGTTCGACGTGTGGTCGCGCATTATCCTGTTGAAATATGGCTGTGGGCAAGCCTTGAAGTTAAGGAAGGACAACTGGCTCCAACAACTCGGAGATGTAGCGTTGACTGTTCAAAGTACCGGCAATGCGTACTAGAGGAGTGCGAGAGTGATATCCAATACCGCCCCATACCATAATACCCGGTGCAGGACCAGTGTGGCGATGCATAATGTATCTGTTCGGCATCCTCTCTCCAGGTGTCTCCAGACTCGAATCCAACCATCGTGGTGTTGCAGACAGAAGCGCGACTCGTCAGTAAAAACAATTTCATTCCATTCTTCTGTCCACATCCTTCTTTCATCGCACCATTGGCGGTGGAGACGTCTGTGGTTCTGTGTAAAGGGTAGACGAAGCAATAGACGTTTTGCGGACAGACCACTTTGCTGTAAACGGCGTCGAATTGTACGCGCAGACACTGGATGATGCGTTGCAGACTGAATGTACTGTGCTACGGTTCGTGATGTGACTGAGCAATCTGTCCCTGCCATGCGCACAATTTACCTGTCAGCACGTGAAGTGGTGCACTGAGGTGGATGCGATCGAACACGTCGGTCTGTCGTACCTTCCTGAATCCAACGATCACATATCCGCATTACAGGTGTTTGGTTTCGTCCAACGCGACTACCGATTTCCCTGAAAGATAATTCACAATCTCGGTAGGCCACTAACATTCCTCTGTCGAACTCGGATACTCGATCAAAAGATAATCGTTGTTTTTCTACGAGGCATAATTGATGGTTTTTTTAAACACAATAAAACCATAATTGCCGAACTTGAAATAGTCGAAATATCCAATCCTTAAATAATGCTTTGAAGTGGAGCCACAGGTGCGCGTGATGTGCGTCTGCGCTGAAATTCTAATCATTTACATATCTCACCTACGCTAATGCATGTTGTAAAATTCATATTTATAAAATGAAAGAATTTAAAAGCACGAATGTTTATTTTATACATAATACAAACTTCTACTGCCCTTACTGCGATGAAAAAATATGTATTGGGAGGGCTTGCCTCATCAGTGGTGAACCCTTCCAGCGATTTCGCCAATTTAATCCACCTGACCGCTTCTCAGAGCTCTAATACTGTATTGGACGATTCTGCTTATATACGCAGCACTAAAGTGTGGAATCTCAGAAATGGTTCCCAAGAAAACTATGGACATAAGCTTATAGGACAGTAGAATTACATTCAAATATTTGCATCGAGCAATGCTCTTCTGCAAACAATAAAGACAAGGTCAGTTGGACATAAATTAACACATAGCAATAACGCGCCATGTTTACATATAAAATGAAAGAATTTAAAAGCACGAATGTTTCTTTTATACATAATACAAACTTCTAATACCCTAACTGCGATGAAAAAATATGTATTGGGAGGGCTTGGCTCATTAGTGGTGAACCCTCCCAGCGGTTTCGCCAATTTAATCCAACAGACCGCTTCTCAGAGCTCTAATACTGTATTGGACGATTATATATACGACGATTATCATATTATTTGCATGATCCTTTCAGGGTGTTGCATTTACGGTAAACAGCAGTTTATATATTACTTTCATTGTGATGCCATTAACATGCTATTTATGCTGTAACAAATATTTTCTGTCTAATTCATAATATGGTAATTTCAATCCTTTCTATCTAATTTATATCAATTAGAATTTTTTAAATATTTATGTATTTTAATATCTAAGTGTGGTTCCTTTGGAATAATTGTGCTCGTGGTCAGGATATATCTTCTTTGTTTTTAGATTTTAAAATGTCTCTTATTTATACTGATACTTATATATATATACTAGCCGAATGACCCGGGCAACGCCCGTGTTTTACCCGATTGAATGTTTTGATTCAAATACTATTTGTTACAATTATAAATTGGCGCCTTAATTAAATGCATATGTTAGTTAATAACTATAGCCTATGTGCTTTATCTGTCTATGTACTGTTGGCTTCCGTAGGCGTCTCATACTGGTAAAAAGAAAGAGCGGATTCCATTTAGTTTTTAACTAATATATGCATTTATTTAAGGAGCGACCCGCTCCAACACAATAGTTACAAAAACGAAAAAGCGAGTGGGGGGGGGGGGCATTCCAAAAAAAAAGCAAACCGTGACAGAGATGATTAGGAGATGAAGAATGACGCTCGTAACTGTAGATATATAACTGATATTTATACTTTCATTTAATAATCATTATCATTGCAGTGAAATACGTCGAGATATTAATCGCTAATACATATCTTAAGAAAACATTGCAAAAATAATTATCAATATTAGGCAATGACACGTCATCTATATACAGAAAATGAAAACATTAAGACGCGAATGTTTCTTTCAAACATCAATCAAACTTTTCTACTGCTCTTACTGCGATGAGAAATATTGGGAGGGATTGACTCATCAGTGGCGAACCCTCCCTTCGATTTCGCCAATTTAATTTACCAGACCGCTTCAATAGATCCTTAATAATGTATTGGATCATTCTGATTAAATATGCTACACTGAAGGGCGGAATCTCAGAAATAGTATTTTAGAAAACTATGGACATAAGCTTTTGGGACAGTAGAATTACATTTATATATTTGCATCGAGCAATGCTCTTCCGCAAACAATAAGGACAGTTAGTTAGGCATAATTTATATAAGGCAATAACACGTTATCTCTATATAACAAATGGAAACATTAAGACGCGAATGTTTCTTTCAAACATCAATCGAACTTTTACTGTCCTTACTAGGTAGATTAAATTGGAGAAACTGCTAGGGGGGTTCACCACTGATTAGCCAAGCCCTCCTAATATATTTTTATTGCAGGAAAGACAGTAGAAAGGTTTGATTGATGTTTAAAATAACATCAACGTCTAAATATTTTCATTTGCTAAAAATATTCACAGTAGAACCTGCCTGTAAAAGACACATAATTTCAGAACCAAAGTGTCCTTTAAGGAGAGGTGTCATTCTAGCGGAGAGTTGCTGTTATGTATTCATAGATTATTTATCATCATCATTTGCTTGTATAAATACTTTGTTTTAATTAAAATGTATGTATGCAAAAAATGACTAGCGTTGCGTCGTAAATCTTTTAAACTATATACATAATAAATTGGCGACGAGGATGGGATTTGAACCCACGCGGGCAAAGCCCATCCTCGTCGCCAATTTATCATCATATTCCACGAAAGATAACTCTTTTGGCGAGGCCAACGATCTTGCTAAAGCATAAGTTTCAACGCCTATTAGCCTAAGAAAAATAGCCTTTCGTCTTTCAGGTTTTACAATATCATTAGCCAGGAAGAAAAATATCATTCTTTCAAAGTACGTTATCCATTTCTCTGGATTTTTAGGATCAAAAGTTTCTATGTTTCCAAAATTTGCCATATCAAAAATAAAGTTCACTTACCTAAGCTTTAACTTAGTAAAAATAAAAGAATTTCTTCAGCTTTAACTTAATAAAAGATTTACGTTCGTCGCCAATTTATTATGTATCTAGTTTAAAAGATTTACGACGCAACGCTAGTCATTTTTGCATACATACATTTTAATTAAAACAAAGTATTTATACAAGCAAATGATGATGATAAATAATCTATGAATACATAACAGTTGCCAAATAGTAAAAATGGTAATTCTGAAAATGAAAACTGTTCTTTTCAGAGAGGTGTCCTCTAGCGCGGTTGTCCTCTTATGGAGGTTCTACTCTATTACAAATTGAACGAGAGTGGGAGAGCCAGGCATATAAAATACAAATAAATACAAATCAAAGCATATATTTGGAATAGAATATTGTATAACGTCTATTTTATGATTATGCTACATTATTTACAACCCCAGTTTAATCAAAATTTTCAATAGTTACATATATTCGGTTATTAAAGGATAATGTTCTTAATAACAAATATCGTTCCATATCGGAACAATATCCACTGAATTTGGTCAGCGAAGATTATGTTATGAATACAGTGATGGCTGCGGGTAAGTAAAATTAGATTTCAAATTACAAAAATAATAAAAAATTATAATAAGTTTTTAGGTCTATTATATATGGGTGGCTTATGTTTATATATTTAGATAATAAATAACGGATATATTATATTGAATCCAATATATACCTTTTTCATTAACTAAGGATTCAAATATGGATTGCTCTATATTCAGAATGTTTATATATAGGTCGTGATCGAATGGAAGGGTGCAACCGTTATGCTTACAATCCCCAAGAATTAGTTCCAGCCAAGTGAGCAGCGCACCCGCGACGTGCCGTAGCATTCGCCCGCTCTGTCTGCCACGTTTATTTTGTACACTTTTTATAGATGAATGAATTTGAATATTTACATTGAACACAAGCTTAACATATTTACATACTTATTATGTCGAAAATAAATTATACATCTTGATATTATACAAATTATGGCATATATTTAACACAAGATTTTCAATTACCTAGATGGCGCCATTTAACGCCAATTATGCCTTTTTTCTTAATTCATTTACCTTATCCCAATTGTACTATATTTTCATATTGTTTCGCGGTCTCACGCACATCTGGCCTTGATTACCCGTTTCATGATTTTTCAAGACGTCTGAAGTTGACCTGTTTTTTGGTCGTTGGGATACAGCTTGCACCACGCTGACGAGAGCCAACAGCCCGAAACGCGTACGTGGTTAGATTTTCTTGATTAATCAAGAATGGGTATTTGGCCAATTCTAGAATAATTAATAATCAACGAATAGTTGATATTTATTCCCATAGATAGAGCAAGCCATCAGCAAATTTCAGTTGCACGATAAGGAGATGCCTTTTCTTAATTTATTTTTGTGCTCAAATATTCCTTATGGAATATATATGAAAAGTTACTCTAATGATATCTAAGTTATTTAATATAGAAAAAAATACAAGTTCCTTAATTTTCACAAACTATTGAAGCTTCTAAAAAGCAATAGGCTGTCTGTAATTAACTTCTTCGTGGTAAAAAAAAAAAGTAAAAAAAAAAGGAAATTGAGGATTAATATATTATGAAATTTATATGATATGTTAAAATTTGCTTTCTTTATCGCGTAAGACTAGATATTACTCTGGTAATGTACCCATAGGTATTCACCAGAATGTGTCCATAGGACACAAGGGAGTAGCTTGGCTAACATGTTCTAGTGGACAGCTAATGGGGCTGTTCTCTCATGGGACATCCCATCTATGTTCTTTTCTAAGAATCATTGCCTCGAATAGTTGTCGTTTTAAGAAATGGACACTAAATGGTCCTCAACTTGAAATAAAATTCTAAAATTAATAATAATATCAAGTGCCTTTTTTGATATTTAAACAATAGACAAAAACATAACTTCACGTTAATTCGATATGTATCACTGAATGTTGCTAAATATAGAGAAAAATCTCCGAGAGAAAAACACACACATGAATTTCGATTAAACCTATGTTAAAAATCAGTATAAAAATCGTTTATTATAATCTTCCATAAATTCAACCATCTTCTTCTAAAGCGATGATGGGCGAAGTGAGCGGCATCATTACCCAATGTGTGGTATGTTCAGACAGTATAAAAATATAATATTTAAGACCAAATCATATTTAAGACAACATCTAAAGTCTCAAATTAATTTTTAACTATCAAGTGATCATATCTCAGACCAAAATATCAAAATAGCAATAAATAATGCTAATTCTCAATTAATAAATGTCGCCGATCGTCTGCTTTTTTTTTTGTTTTTTTAGGGAGACAGAAGCAATTTTGTTTACACTTGGTTATCTCGTGTGTCATCAATAAAGGTCACTGGGTATCAAATATCTTCCAGAGTTATTGTCTGAAAGGTACAACTTCCTCAAGTTTTGTCCATGATTGTATATTGGTTATCTCGTGAGTCTCCAATAAAGGTCACTGGAATATATTTCAGAGTTATTATCTGAAGCCGAATATACATGCTACTAGGTACAACTTTCTTAAGTTTTGTCCATGAGTACATGTACACTTCAGGAATCTAGGTTAACTAAATAATCATTTACATAGATTAATAAACGCACTAGATTTAAAAAAAATCAAATGATAAAGAACTACTCTTCCGGAATTTATATCAAATTGAATTTAGTATAAAGAATTTAGAGTCCTCTAAATTGAACATAAATCTAAAATCGACAGTAATATTTCAACAGATGCAGGGAATAACAATAACAGAGAATTTTGAAACACACAAAACACTCATTAGTCCTATTAACTTAAATAAAATATCAAAGAAAGTTTTTATATTATATGAGTTTAAAATTTTATTAAATCGATATATTTCAAAAGTTGTTATATACAATTTTATATTTCCAATATTACAAATCGCTTTGATAAAATATTCCACTTGCTCTTATAAATTGAAAATATTGTTTTATAAAACAATACACAATCGGTTGAAATGGAATTACGCCATTTTAAACGATTCAAAGCAATCAAATCCCATCAAAGAAAATAGTTGTCTAAATTGGGCAAGCAAAATTTCGAGTTTTGCGAGAATTCCGATTTTTTCTCGTCGTGCAATTTATCAAATATTGGGTGATTTTTTTTTCTTTCTGGTACATTACGTTGTTTCTGTAGACATGCCAAAATGTACGTAGAAACGAGGTTTGTATAAAACTACATAGGATATCTTTATAACTTATATATAATATATATATGAATATATAATATGTTTTTATTGTATAATATTAATAATTCTATATGCAGTTACGAGCGTCATGCATGGCCTCTGTCACGGTTTGCTTTTTTTTTTTGGAATGGCGCTCTCTTATTGGTCGGCTACGATCACGCCACCTTTGCCCCCCCCCCTTTCTGTATTTTATTTTGTATATTTTTATTCTGTATATTATTTCTGTAACTATTGTGTTGGAGCGGGTCTCTCCTTAAATAAATGCATATATTAGTTAATAACCAAATGGAATCCTCTCTTTCTTTTTCCCAGTAAGAGACGCCTACGGAAGCCAACAGTACATAGACAGATAAAGCACATAGGCTATAGTTATTAACTAAAATATGCATTTATTTAAGGCTCCAATTTATAATTGTAACAAATAGTATTTGAATCAAAACATTCAATCGGGTAAAACACGGGCGTTGCCCGGGTCATTCGGCTAGTATATAATATAGGGGAATATTTTGCTGTAAGAAATTAATCAATATAAAGAAAACACATCTTTTCAGTCAATATTGACGCGAAAACTATGCGACGTCTATCAATCGTCTTTGCAAACTTGCAAAAAAAAAAAAAAAGGTTGATCACAAAGCCCCACAACATCAGCTTTGGTAAATTACAAAGGTCCACCTGGAGATCATGGTTTCTAGATAATGGTCTTAATTAGTCTAGGGCGTTCTTTAATGTTATAGGATTCCCTAGGAATTCCTAAATAACGCATAGTGTTTTCGTCTATTTTGATATATAAGAGAGAGGTAGCGCCTCTATTATTATGCGCAAGAATATATTATATTTAAACAATTTCTACTACCCATATTGCGATGAAAAATTAATGGGAAGGCCTGGCTCCTCAGTGGTGAACTCTTCCAGCGGTTCGCCAATTTAATCTATCATTTATTGCAATAAGGGCAGTAGCAAATTGTTTAATTTTTTTTTAAAGAATCATACGCGTCTATTATAGTACCGAATCCTGATAACAGATGATTCGCTAATGTATCATATTAAATTATTATATTTATCATTAAATATTTAATGAATGACATGTAGGATGATATCACAACCACTATATATATTATAAATTAATATTGAAATATATCAATTTAGATACTATCGCATATGTCAACTTCTCTCTTCAGCTCTGAATGATGAATTACTGATTGTTAGATACTTTAAGTTCTGCACAGAAGCTGGGCGCATGATAAAGAATGCAGGGCAAAGGATACTGGAGGATGAACTATCTGTAAATAGGTAACTGAATGTGAGACAAACCTTATTTTGTTGTAAATGTTTCCTCTTCCCTCTCCTCTTGTTGACGTGTAAATACGGCGAATCCTGTATGGGGCGGAATGCCCTAAATAAATATTAGGAGGGCCTGTATCATCAGTAGTGAACTCTCTTGATATATCTTTCATCGTAGTAAAAACATTAGGAAGATGTGTTTTATAAAAAGTAAAAGATGAAGTAAAACGCTTTTATATATTGTATTGATTTATAATACAATATAATGCGGCTTATGATTGTAAATCGACGTTTGACAAGTTTTACCGTAAATGTTTCTCTTGAACGAAAAATCGTAATTTATTTTAAGGAGAAATAACGACTATTTCTATCCTTAAGGTGAAGTATGAAAGGGTGAATTGTGAAGAGTAATGATGAGCATTTATTTTTCCGTTCATCATTACTTTTCACAATTCATCCTTTCCTACTTCATCTCTAAGGATAGAAATAGTCGTTATTTCTCCTTTAAATAAATTAAGATTTTTTTTTTTTTCAAAAGAAACATTTGCAGTAAAAACTATTAAGCGTCGTTTTACTTAAGTATATACTTGTATATTGAGTTTATTCTATTACTGGAAGTTCGAGAACTCTCTTCAGCCAGACTTATTGTTTCTTCTAGAGTTTGTTCAAAGATGTTTAATTTGGTTAGTTTTTCTTCTGTATCTTTTTATGCCTCTTTTAAAAAACATTTAGAAAAGGCATCTTTCGGAATGTTCTTCAAGACCTTTTTCGAATCCGCTATGATGGACTCTCTAGTGTCAAATCTCCTTCCTTTTAGAACCATTTTGAGTTTTGGAAAGAGAAAAAAATCATGTGGAGCTTGGTCTGGGGAATAGGAAGGTTGTTGAAGTATTTGGATGCCGTGTTTAGCCAAATAAGTCAGTACAGGTGTAGCGGTGTGTGGTGGTGCATTATCATGATGGATAATCCAATTTTTGGAACTCTACATTTCCCTTCTTTTCAGACGAATTGATTCACGTACACGTCTCATAATGTTTAAATAAGACTCCTTATTGATTGTTTGATATATTATATATATTATATATATATGATATATTATATATACAATTCCCTCATGTCAAAGAACGTGACCAATAAGACTTTGTTTTTTGACTTGCAAAGTCGGGATTTCTTCGTTCTTGATTCATCTTTTCCTTTCCACTCCATGGATTGGCGTTTTGTTTCCGGGTCAAACCCGTAAACCCATGTCTCGTCTCCAGTTATTACTTTTTCCTTCCAATTAGGGTTTTCTTCCACCATTTCAAGCATTTTTTTTGGCAACTTCAACGCGATTCCCCTTTTGTTGGATTGTGAGCATTTAAGGAACAAATTTTGAAGGTGTCTTCTTTAACTGCAAGTCTTCTTAAATTATCGATCCAACTAAAGATTTTGATATCCTTGTTTCTTCCTCAATATCCCGTAACCCTATTCGTGGATTTTCTTTCATCAAATTTAAAATTTGGCCCACCTTTTCAGGGTTCCTGTGCAGAATTGGACGTCCAACACGCTTCTTTTTTTTTTTAAACCGTGAAAACCATCTAAATGTGGTGGGCTTATTTACATTTTCATTTCCAAATGCCAATTTCAACAAATCTAAAGCTTCTGAAGCCGATTTCCCAATTTTGTAGTAAAATTTAATACAAATTCATTGTTCGAATTTTCTATCCATTACAAATTAGAAGTTGTTATGCAAGGCGTTCTTTTTACAAGCTTACAATTTATCGACTGCGCGCGCAATCACGTGATGTGATATACCGCAGTGTAGCTAAAGCTTTCTATTTTTTTAATAGACTTTTAAAGAAAAATTATCATTTCATTTTTCTTTGTTTTTGACCGGTCTCATTATTTATTGGACACACCTTTTATATTCACACCTATATTTTACAAAATTTATTTTGTCCATAATATAAATATATATATAAAAAATGGCATATCCTGACCAGGAGCACATGTGCTTTACAGAAGGCAGAGCGCCATCTGGTGGAACAGAAATCAACTAAACATTGATTTAGCCTGTTCCCTGATATTTGGCCAACCCAATTTCTTGATAAATCAAGAAAAGCCATCCACGAACGCGTTTCGCGCTTTTTGGCGCTCGTCAGCGTGGAGTAGGCTGAACCATTGAGACCAAAAAAGATTTTTTGATCCCAATGGCCTCCTGAAAAACCAAGAAATGGGTATTTAAGGCCAAACCTGCGTAAATACGCTTAGCACATTAAAAAACGAAATAAAAAAAATAAAAGATAAAAAGATCAGGTGTTGAAATCAATATAAAAAATGGCATATCCTGACCAGGAGCACATGTGCTTTACAGAAGGCAGAGCGCCATCTGGTGGAACAGAAATCAACTAAACATTGATTTAGCCTGTTCCCTGATATTTGGCCAACCCAATTTCTTGATAAATCAAGAAAAGCCATCCACGAACGCGTTTCGCGCTTTTTGGCGCTCGTCAGCGTGGAGTAGGCTGAACCATTGAGACCAAAAAAGATTTTTTGATCCCAATGGCCTCCTGAAATTTTATATTGATTTCAACACCTGATCTTTTTATCTTTTATTTTTTTTATTTCGTTTTTTAATAAATATATATATCAATTTTTTTCTTCCCATTGAATATAACAAATAATTTTTAAAACTTATTAATGCTGTTGACGTTATGTGGCGCTGAGTTTGTTGTTGACACACTTTAAAATGTTATAACACCTTGATAAAGGTTGGCGTTCAGCCAACTGAAATATTGGTAAAATACAGAGGGTGTTCACACTTATAGGAAACGAGCGCCCGGTGTAAAAAAGGAACTATTACTTTATTTTAAAAAATCAACAACGTGGAATTCGAAAAGGCTTAAGCTAATTCTAACACGCAATACATATATTTTGTTATTTAAAAAAATGCCCTTCAAATGCAATAATTTCATAAGAGGTTATATTTTAGGACTTTGCAGAGCTAATCTTAACTAATTTGGACATAATTATAATATGCAAACAAGATGATATCAACATTTCTAAGAAAGGTATTTTTAATATTATTCACGGCAAAAATATCAAGTTTTTATTTAAAGCACCTACGGAGAAATGAACAAAAGATTATCACCCTATATCTGTGAGAACTCCTGCAACTGTCAAAAAAAGAAAATCCTATGCCACAAAGAGATATAGCCAAATTAATAGGACAATACATAACAATAAATAAAATAATAAATAAAGATTTAGGCCTAAAACTTACAAAAAAACATGCGGTCCACAAATTGTTTCAGAGCCATATTCGTCAGCGACATCAGATATTTTTATGAAAATTTCTTGGCTGCTGATAGATGGAAATTTATTGTTACATATGAGGAAGCATGGGTATATTTAACCGATTGCGACAGAAAAAGAGCTATATACTATCAAAAAAAGGG
Organism: Cordylochernes scorpioides; assembly: GCA_030710605.1. Lineage (NCBI taxonomy): Eukaryota > Metazoa > Arthropoda > Arachnida > Pseudoscorpiones > Chernetidae > Cordylochernes > Cordylochernes scorpioides. The sequence continues at coordinate 48,460,743 of CP092880.1, forward strand.
TTGAAATATCTAGGCTAATTTGGTTGAAGGAATGTGCCGAAAGTTACCCCAAAGGGTTTATGGTGGCATGCGGTATATCATATGGAGGAAAATAAAAAATAAGAAAAGTTGAAAGAAATGACAAAATAAACTCGGAGTACTATCAAAACAACATTTTAAAACCTATATTTTCAAATGATATTCCCTCTATCTATGGAAAACAGAGCAACAAAGTCTGGTTTCACCATGATAACGCCACAAGTCATACCTCATCTTCAACCCAAGCTAATTTGGAAGATCTAAGGCAAAGAACAGGAATCAACACTATTCCAAAGAACAGAACCCCTGTAAAATCTCCTGATTTAGCGCAGATGGATTTTTGCATTTTTGGATGCCTTAAAAGAGCACTTGGAAAGAGACACCCTAGGACAATTGAAGGTCTCTGGAAAGTGGTAAAGGAAGAATGGGATCTTTTGAATATGAACATGATCAGAAAGTGTCTGCTATAGTGGAAAATCATGTGCCGTTCTGTAAATAAACAAAAAGGCTTTCAAATAGTACATTTGAAAATTTTCAAATATGGTGTTAATTTTTAATATTTTATAATAAAACTTGTTTCCTATAAGTGTGAACACCCTCTGTAAATTATATTTTGATCCAATATATGCCTTTTTAATTTAAAAAATATATATATTACAACATATATATGAACAAAAGGTGATGATGATGATATTTTGTTGTCGTAAAATTTGAATCAAAGGTTAGCATCATTCTGTAGCCCTAATTAAATAACAAAATAGCGCAATATCATACAGAGGAGTATATTTGATCCAACTGGGAGGATTCGATACTGATGAAATAGGTACTCAAACCTTTTTTACATTGTGGTTATAAAGATAGGAAGGTGTTTTATTTGTTTAAAAAAACCGTGCTAAATAATTTCCTCTATACGGATGAAGGCCTAATGCCAGAGAAAATCAGGGAAGTGAGGTGTCGACAACATCTGTGACAGAGATATTATCTGGTGAAAAGATGTCACCAGATGTCCGTAGTTGTCTCAACATTCTGTCGCCACCTGACTGAGAACAATAAATGGAAGGCATCTATTCTCTCACTGTATTCTACTTACACACAACTAGATGTGAATAACGCAGCTCGGCTCTTTTCACCAAGTTCATTTTACCCGAGTGTATAGATACTAAAAGTATTCTTTATTTTCAAAATCAATTTCAAAAAATTCCAATTGAATTTGGATTTAAATGAGTTACCTGATCATCCTAATCCTTATTATCTAAGATTAATATCCACAAAAATAACCAATTGTACAGAATTTTACTTCCATATGAAGATGGATATATAGATAGATAGAATGAGGAATGCCTACCATACAAACATATCCAGAACGACATTCACCCCTAAGACTCATTGAAGTTTTCAGCTTTAATAATGGATTTATCATCATCATTAATTTCTTCAAAAGGACAGACATACAGACGTGTTAAGGCAATTACTTTCATAGACAAAACTTAAGGAAGTTGTACCTTCTAACATATATATTTAAATATATTTAAACCTGTCTATATCGCCCCCTCTTGGAACTCACCAAAATAAGGTGCTATAGAGAAGGAATGCTATAGACAGGTCACCTTTAATGTAAATCGCATCAGACTACGTATATAAAATCAGGCGCTATAGAGAGGAAGGCGCTATTTAGAGGGGACGCTATAAACATGTTTAACTGTATTTAATTTTTTGTCCTAATACCTTCAATTCTTATTTCCCCCCCCCCCCCCCCCCCCCTATATTCTGCTACTATGACGCATAACTGCCGATGCTACAGCGTGAACTTTTTAAAGCCCTATGTTGTTACATAAAATATAAAACCTTTTTGATACCTTTAAAATAATATTTATCTAATTTATTTTTAAACTATCTATCAATACTCTTTCACTTATTACAATTATCTTTCATTTATTATAGATATAACTCTACATACATATATGTAATATATTGTTGCAAATGTGATCCTGACGACGTATGGATGAACTGGCAGTCGTGTACGTGAGGCGAGTGTTGATGTTCTTCCCACACGCGGACAACAAGAAGCAGAGGCAGGCTAGATGTTAGCACCGAGAGTGATCGGGGACAGCCCACGGGACAGAGGTAGAGGCCATGACACAAACTTGGATGCTTATCCCCGAGACATGGAGAGGAAGAGTGTGTGAGAAAGAAGCCGCCTGCCGATGGCCACACTCTAGAACATCTGCTGACCCTCTGCCAAAACCTGTCCTGTTTTCAGGGGTCGTCTATAAAGAGTCCCTGGGGGCCCCACATGGGCTTTGGCATTTTCCTCCTCTCTCCCCAGCTGTCCCCAGCTGACCGCTCTTTGGATTTTTATTTTGACGTCAACATTTTTAGTGTTACATAAAAATAGGGGTTTACAGGTATTATTAATAAAGATATAGAATATATACAAAATATGGGGGTGGCAGCAAATAGAAACGGTGTACATTTAAAAAGAAGGGTCGAATTCTTTTAGTAATCGGCTCTAACTAATTGGAAGATATGTGACATACTAAAAGTGTCATACAGTTTAAAATATACGATATATATATATTAAAAATAAAGAAGGCATTTACTGACCACGAGCACATGTGCTTTTTAGATTACAGAGCGCCATCTAGTGGAGCAAAAATAAACTAAACGTTTATTTAACTTGCTCCGTGATATTTGACCAACCCAATTTCTTGATAAATCAAGAAAAGCCATTCACGAATGCGTTTCGCGCTGTTGACGCTCGTCAGCGTGGAGTAAACTGTACCACTGCGACCAAAAAAAAATGTTTTTTCTATTGTTTTTTCATATATATATATATAAATCAGAAAATAAATCAGAAAGTTTTTGATACACAGTGATCTTTATTAAAGACACACGGGATAACCAAATGTGAACAAAATTGCCTGTCTTCTTAAAAAAAAAAAGTAGTCCGGCGACATCAAACACTTTCCATTTCCTTAAGAATTATCCATGAGTGTATATATAGAGACAGATACATTTATAAAATATATACCTTATCCGCACTATTTTTATACCAAAAAATAAGCATTGTAGGCCTAATGGACATCGCATCTGCCCGGTAAGCGGAACACTGTGGGTTCGATTCCCATCCCTGGACACTTTATTTTTCCGTTTAACATTACTCTTCACAATCTATATATATATAAAATTGAATGTCTGTCTGTCTGTTTGTCTGTCTGTTTGTTTGTACTCTATAGATTCAAAAACCATACATCCAATCGCCGTGAAATTTTGGGATATTATTAGGTATATCACCGGGAAGGTTTTAGAAAAATAATTTCATGAATATCTTGAATATCCTTAGAGTTATTTGCAGATTTGTAGATTTAACTCGCAAGCAGCGCCCCCATTGTGACGATGATAACAAGTTTTCTTATCACTAAGTTTGTTATCTTAAATATTATTTATCAAAAGTAAGATTATCTCAGGATGACACGGCAATGTGACACGGGTAAAAATGTTCACTAGATAAAACTATGATTTTCTATATGATATAAAAAGCCAACAATGAAGAGTGAATGTAATATAAAAAGCCAACAATGAAGAATGAATGTAAGATAAAAAGCCAACAATGAAGAGTGAATGTAAGATAAAAAGCCAACAATGAAGAATGAATGTAAGATAAAAAGCCAACAATAAAGAGTGAATGTAAGATAAAAAGCCAACAATGAATAGTAAATGTAATATAAAAAGCCAACAATGAAGAATGAATGTAAGATAAAAAGCCAACAATGAAGAGTAAATATAATATAAAAAGCCAACAATGAAGAATGAATGTAAGATAAAAAGCCAACAATGAAGAGTAAATATAATATAAAAAGCCAACAATGAAGAGTGAATGTAAGATAAAAAGCCAACAATGAAAAGTGAATGTAATATAAAAAGCCAACAATGAAGAATGAATGTAAGATAAAAAGCCAACAATGAAGAGTAAATCTCTATCTATCTATATATATAAAATTGAAATAATATTATCATGCATATAGAAAAAAATGATTATATGCCTCTTCTTTATGCCGGACCAAACTACTCATTTCATCGACATTTTTGAAAGTAAAACAGTGTAAACGGTATTAAATATGTATAATGGAACAATGGCTTAAAATATAATAGAAAGTGAGCTGAATGAAGACAAAAAAAAAATGTTAAGAATTCCCTATGAATTGAAATGAAGTGATTTTGGATATAAAATATAAAAAAAACTCGATTGATACACATTTAAAATGGTTAAAATGGCATTTATTAAGCCAAACAGTGTGAAAAAGTAGATACAGTAGAGCTTCCATTGAGAGGATGCCTAAAATCGTAGCTTAAACCGTCTCTCCGAGAGGCAGTCTCTTATTAAAGGTCTATTAGAGATTCTTTAATATCAATTAGAACCTCCAATGAGAGACCACCTACAGGAGAAACAAGTTGAGTCATGTTTTTAGGTGGTCTTTCTTAAGAGACTCTATTTACATATATTAAAATCAACATTTTCTTACTGTTACGTTTAATTACTGCTAATCTATATATATAAAATTGAATGTCTGTCTGTCTGTACTCTATAGATTCAAAAACCATACATCCAATCGCCGTGAAATTTTGGAATATTATTAGGTATATCACCGGGAAGGTTTTTGAAAAATAATTTCATGAATATCTTGAATATCCTTAGAGTTATTTGCAGATTTGTAGATTTAACTCGCAAGCAGCGCCCCCATTGTGACGATGATAACAAGTTTTCTTATCACTAAGTTTGTTATCTTAAATATTATTTATCAAAAGTAAGATTATCTCAGGATGACACGGCAATTTATTTGCGACAAGAATAATGATACAATTCCAAGACGAAGATACTATTCCTTTAACTTCCAATTACCGAGGGAACCAATTAATATTGATTTTATTCAACTTATCGAGTATTTCTCAAGGGACCGGGAAAAAATGTTCACTAGATAAAACTATGATTTTCTAATGTAGAAAATTGAGAAAGACAAAATTCAGGATGACAAGGCACACAGGGACCGGGAAAAAATGTTCACTTTATCGAGAGATTCAAATTTACGAGTTTCAAATTATCAAATATATCTTTTTTATTTTTTAATAAGTTTTTAGATAATTGTTTTAACAAATGTTCGCTAGACAAACCTTTACTCGGGTAAAACCCCGGGCGAAGCCGAGTACGTTTTATAAGTTTAAAGAGAATTGTTTTAACAAATGTTCGTTAGACAAACATTCACTCGGGTAAAACCCGGGCGAAGCCGGGCGGGTCCGCTAGTTCATTCTATAATAATTAATCCTTAAGGCTAGAAATAATCGTTATTTCTCCTTGAAATAAATTTCGATTTTCGTTAAAAAAAAAACATTTGCGGCATGATTGCCAAATTTCGTTCTACAATCATAAGCCGCATTATATCGTATTAAGCATTTTGAATAAATCGATGTTTTAAAAAAGTGTTTATAAGAAATAATGGTACTGAAGTAACGCTATGTACAGTATATATAAAGCATTGGCATATCTTTATCTATCATAGAAAAGAGCGAATTCATTTTTCAAAAATAATTATAAATTACTTTTAAATATAAGATAAAATGGCTTACCTCAAGATATGAAAATACACGATATATTCTGAATGAATATAAAATTTCACGCGCTTCTATCTCATATGTAACATAATTGCTTCTGCATATTTTATAATATGAAAAGTATATTAAGTTTACAACAAAACTTTGCATATTTGTCCGAATCTATTTAAAATGAAGTTCTATCAATTAACAATAATCTTATTTACAAAATACTGTATCTGTTTGTTTTCGTGGAGCAAAAATTCCCTCAGCGTATGTAATAATGAAAATATTATTTGAAGTTATCTTGGAATTCAGAATTTTAAATTGAACTGTGTTCAGATGTGGTTCTGATTATAACGTAGCAAGTATTTATAATATGAATTATTCCCTGCTTTTACACTTCGATTTAATCAAAAAGGAATCTAGAGTGTTTCGTTTCTTATATTTCTCAAACTTTCGGGTTAAAATGCCCTTCAACACGGTGATCTTTAAGTACAATTTCACTCCGTGTTAAAGGGCATGTTAGCCCTAAAGATTGATATATTAAAAATAATAAAATAAACGCGAAACCATTGATTCATTATTGATTAAATCAAACCATGAAAACATCAAAAATTTCATTTTCGTAAAGATAGTTTTTGAAATTAAAGATTTTTTATTTAAAAAGATATACTGGCCGGAATATCTTTAATTTCAAGAAATGTTTTCATTCATTAAGAGAATAAACGTATGAATAAATATTTAACCAATGCTGATAATGATGATGATAACGCGATACGATTAAAATGATAATATTCATTATTTAGGCAAAACTTTAACAAGTCTAGGACTGGACATCGTTCTAGATCAATTCGAAGAACAATTAAAGTCTATGACGATAAAGTAATATCTTTAAAAATTCAAATACTTAATAAGAAAGATCCGTTAAATAAACAATAAAGAAAATAATAGAAACATTAGTTATCTACCAATATATCCACAGCCCACTATATTTGACAATATTGAAAGCAAACACCAAGTCTTAATGCTAAATCTTTTTCTTGTTCCAAAATCACTTTATTAAGTACCGTTCTAAAATAGCAACCTGGGTATTTCTGATGCTCTCGTTCTAAAATGAATACACACGGCAAACATTATATCAGAAAATCTCATTTGTTATCATTGGTAGTATAGAAATTCAAAAACATGTAATTTTATCTCATTCTCAAAAACCTCATTTCACTAATATGTATTGGGAATTCTAAACAAATATGCAAATAGGCTTATTTTTCTTTTAAATCAGGAACAAATAAGTGTTCAATTAAAATTTCATTTTGTATATAAGCCATATTTTCTTTTCGTAGAGGTAGGTTAAGTACGTTTAGAAAAACGATTCCGCTTAGAATTTTGTACGAATTTGTTCAATAAGCTCTTTACGATAATATAATAGCTATTGTTTATTGATCTTGGTCAAAATAAGAACCTGGGGAGTCGGTGGAAAGGTGGCCTAAACCATTTGTTTTCGACCTCTACGACCCGGGATCGAATCCCGCATTGGGCACTATATTTCTAATTGAAAAAGAATGCTCCAATGGCCCCTGATTCTTGCAAAAGTCCAACCCCACCAACGAGTGCAAGGAACCAAACGGGGCTTTGGCATATTTGTAAGTTCAAAAGTCGAACTGCTTTGCACACGTGTAGACATGTGGTGCACTTACAGTAAAATCAGTCGCCTACTACTACCCACCATGATTATCATGGCCTGTACCACGTGTACTAGGAATAATAAATAATAAGAAGAACCTTCAATGGAAAAAAAGTTCAATTAATATCATTTCGCCTCGTCTTTCTTGGAGGTGATTGTTCTTTGAACGTTAAATTAGATATGGGGGGGGGGGGGGTGAAGTTATTTTCAAACTTATAAAATAATCATTCAGAGAGATGATCAGATTTGTCATTTATGTGAATTTTCTCTTTCTAATTATAAATTTAGAGATTGATAAAATCATTATTAATTATCTAAAAATAATCTTTAAGGTTGAAAATTATTCATAAAAAGTGAGAAAAGTCTAAAGAAAAGTCAGTTAATTGGTTGTTAACTCTAATCCTAGGTAGATTTACGGCTTAGTGTCAGAAACAGCTTTATAATTTAAAATCAGCGTTGCCGATGGCCCTAATCCGGAGAACAAACAGCTCATATGTTTGTATACTTCTATTATATATTCTTTCTCACTTCCTCCAAAGCTTAGTGGTAATGCCATTATTAGGTCTGCGGCTTACCGCTGGTTTGAATCACACTATGTGCTTTCTCCTTTCCTCCTTGCTAGGCGTACACTTTATTTATTATCCCTAGCACGCGTTGTACAGGCCATGATATAATGGTGGTTAGTTAGCGACTTCTTTTACTCTAAGTGAACCACTTGTTTACACATGTGCCAGAGCCTTGTTTGGTTACTTGGACTCGATGGTAGGGTTGGACTTCTGCAAGAATCGGGTGTCATTGGAGCATTTTTTATTAGAAAAAAAGTGCCCATTGCGGGATTCGATCCCGGGTCTTAGCGTTTGAAACCCAATGATTTAGACCACCCTTCCACCGACCCCCTAGACGTAAATCTCTAATATTATATTTAATATTGTTAAGGAATATAGGTACTACCCAATTGTGAAACTGGATGTTATGAATGGCTTACTGCCACCTATCAGAGAAAATCAACTGTTTGGTATTTTAAAACTATTTTCCAAAGAACTGGCTAATATCCCTTTCATGAATTATCAAGAAAATAAAGCTAACAAGGTACGTGTTTCGAGCTGTTGGCCCTCTTCAGTTCCATGCAGGCTGGGCCCCTACGCCCAATACAAGAATATCGCATTTTTCAATTCTAAAAATATATAACACTTTGTGGTCTACTGATTATCTATTTTGAAACTCTTTTGAGTAGATTAAATTTGAAGCCGGTAGTTTCAATCATAATCGCCTCATAATCATGAAAATAATTTCCTACAGGTTAGGTTAAATATTTTTGATTTTTTCACTTAGAAATAAAAAGGAGGAAATACAGCTTTAAGAATAGTACAGCAATTTATTTTGAACAAATCAATTAGTAGAACATTTGTAAATGATCATAAAAACAAGGTAATAAGAACAAATTCAAATAAATAAATAGTGTTTGACAACACTATTTGTTGACGCACTATTGACATTTAATAGTTTCGAATTTTCATAAAAGATAGCCTGTAATGCATCATAACACTATTTATTTATTTTTATTTGGTCTTATTACCTTGTTTTTATAATCTATAATCCAAATTGTGCCTTATCATTTATAAACAATATATCATTTCGCAGTACATTTCGTTTATGATTTTAATATTCATAATTACCAGCTTATTGTCATGAAGAGGTAATGAGAGAAAGAAACTGAGTGGACAATATCTAAAAAAAAAATCCATTGAATAAAATAAAAATATTCTGAAACAACATTTTGAATCTTGATTATTCATACATTTCTAATTGATTTAAAATATAAAATTGCATTGAGGACTTTAAAATTATTCTTTCAATTATTTGTTGGTTGGGGTTTGTTAAACACAAAAGGATATAGGAACCGTTCTTTACTTATTTATTTCCTGACGTTTAGGAAACTCCCTGAGTTACCTTCCTCAGGGGATGAATTATAGAATTATACTTCTGTACACACAAGTTCCAATGTCGTGTATAGAAATAGAAGCTAGGATTCAAAAACTCCTTTTCCTGAAGAAAATGACAGGAATTCGCTGAAATGTCTTGAAATAAATAAACTTGGAAACGATTGATTTATCTATATTAATTCATTGAGAATTATGTTTTTATATTCAACTTTGTGTCTTATGTTATATATAGGTCTCATTTATTATTTGATATTCAAGAAGTACATTAGGGGCTTTAAAACTGGAAATGACGATCTTAAACCCGAAATATATCAAATAGAAAATTGATAATACAGTAGAACCTCCCTGTAAAGGACACATAATATCCTTTATGGAGAGGTGTCCTCTTACCGGAGAGTTAATAAATTGTGAAAATGGTAATTTTTTGAATGACAACTGTTCATTGTGGAGAGGTTTCCGCTAAAGGGAGGTTCTACTGTATTCATAAGAGAGAATATAAATTAATATATAATTGAAGGTTTTAGAGTGAGATTGTTCCTTATAAATGTTTTAAAAATAGCTAATGTATCTCCAGATGAATTTTGCGAAGCTATGGAGTTTGGATGGTCTAAGAAGAGCCCTTGTCGGTGTTTACACCTCGGAAAAGGCACATTAGTGTTGATGATAATGTTGTAGCAAGCTATTCATCATTCTATAAACACTAGCCGAATGACCCGGGCAACGCCCGTGTTTTACCCGATTGAATGTTTTGATTCAAATACTATTTGTTACAATTATAATTTGGCGCCTTGAATAATTGCATATGTTAGTTAATAACTATAGCCTACGTGCTTTATCTGTCTATGTATTGTTGGCTTCCGTAGGCGTCTCTTACTGGGAAAAAGAAAGAGAGGATTCCATTTGGTCATTATCTAATACTAGACGAATGGCCCGGGCAACGCCCGGGGTTTACCCGAGTGCGAATATATTTTAAAAACGTTGACTTGGGTGGTCGCTATTAACAGGGTGGTCTGTATAGACAGGTGGATGTATCACACAGCTGATAACAGGGTTGTCTAGAGTGGTCGCTATAGACAGGGTGGTCTGTATAGACAGGTGGATGTATCACACTGCTGATAACAGGGTTGCCTAAGGTGACCGCTATAGACAGGGTGGTCTGTATAGACAGGCAGCTGATAACAGGGTTGTCTAGAGTGGTCGCTATAGTCAGGGTGGTCTGTATAGACAGGTTTATGAGAGAGGCAAACTTACAGGTTGTTGACGCCGCAATCCCCAGAGAGAGTGTTTTTGTTGCATCATGCTGTGACTCACACGATGACCCAAGGTCAACAGGGGTGGAGCAGCAAACTTAAGCCTATCTCCGTCGTCGCAATGGTGGCGCTGCCTGCGAGCTATATCTACAATTCTGCAAATAACTCTAAGGATATTCAAGATATTCAAGAAATTACTTTTCGAAAACCTTTCCGGGGATATACCTAATAATATCCCAGAATTTCATGGCGATTGGATGTATGGTTTTCGAATAACAGGGTTGTCTAGAGGGGGGCAGGGAGGACACGTGTTCCCTGGCAGCCAATGAGCGCGCATTCTATCCGTGAGCTTCAGACAAACAGACAAACAAACAGACAGAATAAGGCAAATATATAAGTAGATATGCATTCATTTAGGGAGCGACCCGCTCCAACACAATAGTTACATAAATAGCGAGTGGGGGGCATGATGGGGGGGGGGGGGGGGGGGGGCAAAGGTGGCGTGACCATAGCCAACCAATAGGAGGGCGCCATTCCAAAGAAAAAAGCAAACGGTGACAGAGAGAGATTAGGAGATGAAGAATGACGCTCGTAACTGTATATAGAATATTAGATTAATTTTGAGAAAATTCTTTATAACGCCTTGCGCCAAATGCTTTATTTTAGTGTTTCCTGACAAGGACAAAATATTTTTGTCGAAACGTTGAGAAAATGAAAACGAATTTCTGTCCGAAGTGTCTTTTATTTCAAGATTAAATTTTGATATTTTGATATTTTGTTACAATGCAAATTTCTTTCATTACTTCACTGTCGTGTTATATAGGTTTTGATTTGTTTTGAATTAAAATCAATTGTCTTGTCACTCTGAGAATTGTCTTTCCATAATTATTCGTGATATTTTAGTAGAGGAGCTGGGTAGATTTGGAAAGACTAAGTAGAGATCGCTGGTAGACCGTGAGGCCATGCGTGTTGTGATCTACAATTTCCCCGACTGACTCCAAGATTCCACCACCTCGTTCAAGACAATACTTCCCTTCAAGATGACGATGTCCATACGAAAAGACGACGAGAAAACCATTCATCACGCCAAGCTACTATGGACAAACTTCCTAGAATCTTATGGAATACTTGACGTCAGATCTGTGACTGTTTCAATTAAATTTGTAATCTGCAAGTCACAGATCTCATAGTGAACGAGAGATGTAGTAATATTATTATCATTTTATAAACAAGTTATTAACTTTGATATATAATTTTGCTACACTAAATATCCCACTAATGTTCTAATGGCCCCTGATTCTTGCAAAAGTCCAATCCCACCAGCGAGTGCAAGTAGCTAAACGGGGCTTTGGCACATTTGTAAGTGCAAAGTCGAACTGCTTTTCACATGTGTAGACACGTGGTACACTTACAGTAAAAGCAGTGGCCGACTTCTACCCACCATGGTTATCATGGCCTTTACCACGTGTATACACTAGGAATAATTATTAAAAAATCCCTTTTTGACTTTCTGATATATTTTTTTTTTTTTTTGCTATGTACATTAAATGAATTTTCAGGTGATTCTGAGGAGACGTTTGTCTTTCTTATGTTCTACGTGACGATATCAAAGTATCACACCATTGTTAATATCATTCAATATTTATAATAGATTACTTGGATATATGTGTTTGTATGTCGGAACTGAGGGAATGTGCTGTAAAGGGCAATAACTGTGGTTGAATGGAGGTAAAAGTTAGTTACAGGCGGCGTTGAAACATGGTTCCACGGCTATGATAACCATGAAACAGGCGTCAATCCGCGACGAAGTTGACGAGGTCAGGGTAAGCCCAAACCCAAAATATCCGAAGATTTTCAAATTCAAAAACAAAGTAATTCTGGAATTTGTCCAACTCGAGTAGCTTCAAAGATGTTTAAAGATCAATAAAATAGTTGATTTTAAACACTTCGTGACGTTTAAATGAAGCAATCAGGTAAAAGGCTTTGAAAATGGGCGTATTCTATTTTGAATTTATACAATGATAATGCTCACACACGGCTCATTTGATTCTGATTTTCTAGGCATAAAATAAAATTAAAATCTTAACCTAACAATTTTATTACCTGAATATAGCACCTCTCTTGATGGCATTTATATTCCATAATCTCAAACAATTAACAATAGGAAGCATTTGAACGCACGGAAAACATTTTTGAAATATTTCGCAGAAGAACTAGTAGCAACCAATAAAACAAAACGAATTACTGGAACACGCGTATAGTCTCAAACATGATACACTTGGGTGGCTAATTCTTCATTCTATGTACTACAGTAAAAAATCACTAAGAACAGATATATTTACTTGTTCCGTCTGTGAACTCAATGGATACATCTTGTAATTGACTTATCACAGTAGGTGGACCATTGCCACAATATTGATTAAGGAGGGAAGGAATCATTTTCACTGTTACAAACAAAGGTTCCAGATATATATATAGAATCGTGTGAATGCTTTTCCTATTGTACTATCTAATATATGAATAATATGATGATATAATAATACTGATGATAGAGAGGTGTCGAATTAATAATCGAGTGGTTCTCGATCCAATTATATAAGAGATTCTATATTTCCATCAGCCAAAGAGGACGATCAACAAGGAAGGATTACCCCCAGCTCCTTGTCCAATTAAAGTGCAGCCGGTCGATGGCAACCAATTACAAGGCAGACAACAATGGAGAGAGTTGATAGCAGAAGACACAATGCCATAATTATGTCCCGCTGTCGCATGTGAATCAACATCCCAACGGGAACCATCTGCTCAATTTCCATTATAGACCACAGAATTGGCTGCCGTTATTTTTTCCTGTTTTGTACAAATTTAGACTCTTCAATGACCCACCGCATCACAGTGTTATTCTATTCTTTCTTATCATTATCGTTAAAGACTACATTGTGTCATTTGAAAGAACTATTATTACTGGAAACAAAAAGACATATTCATTCGTAAAGTTTTTCTAAAGGTTATTTCTATAAATAACATAAAGGCATTGTGCTACTATTTTAGTGATTAATAGCTATAAAATTGATATAGAACAATTACATTTATTAATTGTTGATTTTTATAGGATATTAATGATTTCAAATTCCCCAGTCTAGTTCATAAATAGAAAGTTTATTTCTACTGAATCATCTACGTATATCGCATGACAGAGACTGGCGATGGATACAGTAGAATCTCCATAAGATCTTACCTCCAGGAAATACCGGGTTTAGTCATGATTTTAGAATAAAATCTTTCATGGGAGACTCTAATGTATCTGGTCAACCTTGTCTAGGTATACGCCATGGCAAAGAAATCACGAATGATAACTGAATGGTTCCTTAGATCTTACACATTTACTCCGATAACTGTGGTAATTCTAGAAATAAGACATGTAATTGAGAAACCGGTTTTTCTAAAGGTGACGTTGCTTGTATTAGACCAATACTAGACAAGTTTGCCAACGATAGTCCTGGGGATCCTGAGTAACTATGGCAGATCACAAAATCATATCTTTAGCGACGCAACTTCCAAGTGTCTATCTCTCCTAGATCTGCAAGCTTTTATTTTGTACAAAGCCTGAAAAATAGAATAACTTAACCTCAGTGAAAGCTAGCGTATTCATGTTTACCTGAATTTGGGAAATTGAGGTCAATTAATAATGACACTCTCATAGCATGGGAAAATATTCTTCGTCGTTGGGGGATCCTCATCGGCAATGTAAAGATCGCTGGACCTATAGGACTGGATCGTTTTAGTAGGCTTCGAAGAACATGCCATCACCATCTCCTCAATGCGAAGTACGCGGTTTAGGCGTTCTTCGTTGGCCGTGAAATGCGCGGTGTCGCTGTAGATTCGCGGACGATCTTCCTGATAACTCAGTATTATACATACTCATTGTATATCCTCATTTACTTATGTGTCTTATTATCATTTACATCTTTGAAAATTACTTCCATATTCATGAAATAATAGTGATAATTATATACCTAAAAGATATTGGCAAGATATCGATAAAATTGGTCTAATTGTCTAATTGACTCTCTTCTCTCTTCTCTTCTCTCTCTCTTTTTTAAACTTACAACTGTAGCTTAAAGGTAAACGTACTCACGGCGACTCATATGGTCAATATCTATTTTTCTACTTTCCTATGGAACAAACGTATCGTTCCAGAATCTTATTCCTAACTAAACAATGCACGTAGCGAAATGTGTATGTAGAAGACGAAATCATTCAAAGTTATTGCTCTTTTCAGAATTAGACGAATTTCTACAATTATTGAACTGAATATAAAAAATAATTGGTAAGGTTTGCTCATCAGTGGTGAAACTTCCCAGCGATATCGTCAATCCACCAGATAGCTTCAATTATTGTATGGTTTTTCTGTCTATACAGTCTGTACTCGAAAGTTTACATCTTGTGATGGTGCTTAACGAAACTTTGGAGAGTTGCTTCTATAACTGTAGACTATATAAGCAAAATTCGACATACATTAGTTGCAGCGATCTATTGGATTAAATTGGTGAAATAGCTTGGAAGGTGCATCACAGATGAGCTATTTCTTCCTAATTAATTTAGATATAATGGTTCAATTATTATATAAATTCGTCCATTATTCAAAAACTCAATAACGTTGAATGATTTCTTCTTCTACATGCAGATTGCGCTATGTACATTGTTTAGTTAGATATAAGATTCTGGAACGATAGGGTTTCTCCATAGGAAAGTAAAAAGAAATATTTCGACCATATGGGTACACACGGTGAATACATAAACAAAAGTTTACCTTTAAAACAACGGTGCAAGTTGAAATAATAAAGATTGTCAATTTGACAATATAATCAAATTTATTGATATCTTGCCTAAATAATTTGTACTATTAATTTATGAATATTTTATATTTTATTTATTTGTTTTAAATTTGATATCCTTAAATTATATCCTTGACATATATGTAAGAAACCAAGTGATTTATTTTTTTTAGCAATCGCTAGACGAATAGCCACCATCGCTCGGGTTCTATCAGAATGAATGTTTGCTCTAAAAATGTGGTTTTATAAAAGACTGCTCAAGTAGATTTAAATTGAATTACCTATTTGAGGTTCTTAGAGCATATATGAAAAAGCAATGTGAACCTGCCAAGACATTCGTTGAGTAAATTGTCAATATTTAGGTGATGAAGTGAGAAATGGCATGAGTTTTCCTATTATTAATGAAAGTGATAATAAAGAGTAACACTATATATTGACATGGATGTCGAAATTCTACAACAGTTTCCTAATGTTTAAACTTCTATATGGAAAATATTCGTCAGGCCTGTTTCATCAGTAAAATTCTCCCAATGTCTTCGTCAGTTAATCTGCCAGACTTTTATTCAGAAATATAATTTTTCAGAAGTATTCTCAGAAATATAAACTATCAATTGCGATCATATAAGCGTTCCTATTTTTAATCAAAATTATCAATGTGCCTTTACTGCAAAGATAAAAATATTAATAAAGCTGGCTCATCACCGGTGAACTCAAGTGCTTTACCAGTGTAATTTACTATACCGCTTTTAAATTGTATTGAGGACTGTTCTGTGTTTAAGAGTTTCAATTTAGGTGATTTATTTATTAAAATATTTGAGGAATATTATGTATAGATAAACCCCTCCAAGCGATATAGAAATATACACAAATATTGCATCAAACATTGCACATATACAATCAATTCATTGATAGTTCTGTTAGGAAATAATCTATTATGATCTATTAAAACGATTTCTATATATTTCTTGTTAGGATAAACATCAATATTATATTTAAAATTGTTGGCATATAGTTTATACGTTTATTTTAAAGTGAAACGTCATATTTTAAATAGTGGGTAGTAGTTGTTTGTTTAGTTATTCCCATATATAAATGTGTCATATGATAAAACTGGGACAAATAGATCTTCACAAAGAAATAGATTCTCCGGTGATTTTCTGAAGTGAAATGAGACGGCGTCAATCGAAGGCGCCATTACTTGAGGAGATAAAAAAGGAGAGGGAGAGTCCAATGAACTGGAAGAACCTCGAAATTAGAGTCTTTGTTGAATCTCACGCCACCAAACTGTGCAAGATAAAGGAACAGCATCTTTGGTAGTAATCCTACAGATAAGCATCTTGAAACACAATTATCTACTTAAAATGAAAATTAAACCATCCATGGATTAGTTCATGATATGATTATTTCTAAAGTCTCTTTAATTAGTCTTTTCTCATGAGGGTTGCGTGGGTTCAGAGGTGTACTTAATAGATTGGTTATGTGATGTCTGATGATGCTCCTTTCTTGATTATACCCTAATTTATTATTATATTTATTGAATTATTCAACAACTATATATAGAGTGTCATATATACCTGGAATGAATATATTTATACTGAATCAATAAAAACAGCCGTAGCCTAACATTTCGAGCGCCTTTTGCGCGAGTAAGGATTAAAGATTTATTTTTTGAATTCTGATTATTTATATTTTACATATAAATATATTTGATTTGAAAATAAAGCAATCCATATTTAATTCATTAGATAATAAAAAGGCATATATTGGATTTAATAAAAGATTTATTTTTTGTCAATATTTCGGTTGGCTGAACGCCAAACCTTTATCAAGGCATTACATTTTTGTAAACACAAACTCAGTTTCAGGAGTATCCCTATTTTATGTGAGGACCTTCTGCTCTGATTTAAATATATATTTAGAATAAAATTTTGATTTTTGATAATACTTTTGATTATATTTTCCATGCAGAATACGCAAAGATTCCTCTAAAAGAATATGCTACACCACCAGCTTTCATATATAAACTTCTGAAAAATTAGCCAACCTGTAAAACATAATTTCATGATTTTTTTAATCCAATATTTAATAATATCATAACTAAGGAGAGGTTAGGTGTATCTGAATATGTCACAATTAATGATGTGACATGTTCTTTGCTATGTATTAGCACGTTCTAGGCAGATAATATAAGGGACCCATAGTGTTTGGCCATATTTAAAAAGGAACAGCCGCCCATTCGTATATACTATTCCCATAATATTACAATATATATATGAAAAAAACGAAAGAAAAAAATAAAAGATAAAAAGATCAGGTGTTGAAATCAATATTAAAAATGGCATATCCTGACCAGGAGCACATGTGCTTTACAGAAGGCAGAGCGCCATCTGGTGGAACAGAAATCAAATAAACATTGATTTAGCCTGTTCTCTGATATTTGACCAACCCAATTTCTTGATAAATCAAGAAAAGCCATCCACGAACGCGTTTCGCGCTTTTGGCGCTCGTCAGCGTGGAGTAGGCTGAACCACTGCGACCAAAAAATATTTTTGGTCCCAGTAGCTTCTTGAAAAACCAAGAAATGGGTATTTAAGGCCAAACTTGCGTAAATACGCTTAGCACATGAAAAAACGAAAGAAAAAATAAAGATAAAAAGATCAGGTGTTGAAATCAATATTAAAAATGGCATATCCTGACCAGGAGCACATGTGCTTTACAGAAGGCAGAGCGCCATCTAGTGGATTGCTAAAATTGCTATTCGTAATATATATATTTTTTTGGAATTGAGATCTTTTACAAGGATTACTAGTGAGGGTACCAATACTAAGACAACCAACCAGAAAAGTACACCATAGATTGCATAGCGCGTTCAAATGGGTCGCTGCGTAAGTCGATTTCTCCGGCAGCCCGCGCCGTCGAATCGCCAAACCATTTTCCCTCTGTCCTGGGGTTACAGAGACAGCGTCAGGGACGATCACATACGCAGGGCAGGTCGCGAAACCGATATTAAACAGCGGCACATGCCAGAGTTGCGTCTACGAGCGACCGCTAATGACCGGTGTTAACCATGAGGTGAGAAGTCCGAGTCACTCAGGTGATCGGTGACGCGTGGCTTAAGTCTATCAGAGGCCATTAGGAACTCCAGGCAGGCTCGCCAAGTGCTCCTGTTGAAAATAAAGTCTTTAAGTGACCGCGGAGTGTACCCTAATTCTTCTGCACAGGTGGAAAGAAGGGGGAATCTAAGGGCATCAAGGTTGCTGCACTCAAGCACGATGTGTAACAGTTTCTTCCCTGTCAGCGTCGCAGTAGGGGCAGGAAGGATCGTAAATGACGCCTATCCTGTGGGCGAAACTGTCCGTCCACGTGTGTCCCGATAGCAGGCCAACCACAATGTACTCGCTAGGGACGATGTACGCATACCTTTTGTCTAAAAGACTTATTGGAGTAAGGCCAAAGTGGGTGTGGATAGAAGGAGCTAGAGAGAGGAATCTGCTTTCCCATGCTTCAGGCCAATGGGAAACAACAAATATAGGTTTATATAGGGAAAACAGTGACATCTGGAGGTCGAATTTACAGAGTAGTTTGTTCTGGAAATGAGAATTTTGAAATTAAATAAAATTTCATAATATATATTATATATATATATACAAAATACTTTTAAAATATTAAGTAACTATATGTAGGTTGAAAATTTCATCCCATCCTTGTTATCTTCCTCATTTGCATCTTAATGTAAAATTAAAAGTTCGCTGTACTAGGATTGTGAGGTAGTGGTACATAATGAAGAATTATAGATGGGAAATCTCATATCGTATTACCTATGTCTCTTCAATTCTGTGAAACATTCTGTCTATATTATAAAGTAAAAAAGGTTCATATTTAACAATATGTTTCTTTGACCATCAAACTTAACAAAGTATAAACGACAACTTTTGAGAAAATATTCTCTTATAATAGCTAATTTTTATATCCTACAACCCTTACTATAGCATAGCTTACAAATCAGTGATTTGATCCACCATGAATACTGTGTAATATGAATACAAATCGTAAAGATAGAGGCTGCCTGGCCGGCATTTATAGTTCTTCAAATTGAAGATACTTCGGCCAGTAAATCTTTTTATTATCCCGACGTTTCGACAAAAATATTTTTTCCTCGTCAGGAGCGAACAAAAATCAAAACATTTGGCAAGTCGTTAAAAATAGATTTTAACTGGCCGAAGTATCATCAATTTTAAAAAAAGTGAATACAAATGCATAACCTGGTTAGGCAACTGAATATTTCTTAGTACTAGCGTCGTTTATAGGAAAATATATTAAAACCAAGATTTTTTTCAGTTCTAATATTGGCTGAAACTTTTTTACATTGATAAATCAATAAAGCCAACCAAAAACGTGTGGCGACCGCACTTTGCTTCAGCGAACTGGGACAAAGCTTCAAAACACATACGGGCAGAAAAATGGCGGCCCCACTATGCCTCGGCAAGCACGTGTTTGGAAAACACGTTACTACGCATGCGCGGGCGTCATCCGGAACTTTCTAGCGACGGGCGTCTTCCGACACACTTGATCTGGCACTCAGCGGTAAACATCTAGGCTTGCTCCAACGGCCGTTACTTCAACCGTTGTTTCTTTTCTTTTTATAATTTCTTGCTTTGAATAAATTAATTTTAATTATAATTTTATCATCAGCCTTTCCACAAGCCACACCAACACTTCACGCAACAACAATCCTACAAACGTTTTTCAGGCCGTTTTCCATGTGGTACAGATTATAACTCAACAACCTACTATTATGGTAGAAGATTCTTGATGAAATATTGGAACTCAGAGTGGGCGACAAATTATATTTTTTTCCCGTGAATGGCGTTGACTATGATCAGCGTTTAAGTTTATAGTCAAGGATTTATTTTATTTCAATATATAACACAAAATTGTGCGGTAAGATGATATTTATGAAGCAAAAAAGATGCTTCTTTTAGCACCATCCTTCGTCAACTTAATGTGCATTCTGATCTGAAAATCAGCCCTTCCTACTTCATTAGCTTAAACACCTGTTTGATAAATTAGAGCGATTTCATAACTCTTCACGTAGGATGTTATCAAATCGAAGCCACCCCTGTACTTATAGAGCTAAAGACTTGTCACTTGTCTTGAGAATAAAACTAAAAATATTTAGGTCGGAAGAACAACCTAGGTAATTGTCGACTTATGTACTCTCCAGAAACTTATATATATATATATTAAAAATAAAGAAGGCATCTCCTGACCACGAGCACATGTGCTTTTTTAGATGGCAGAGCGCCATCTAGTGGAACAAAAATAAACTAAACGTTTATTTAGCTTGCTCCGTGATATTTGGCCAACAATCTTAATCTAGATCTTAATGCATTCCATGAAATTTAAGAGAAAAGGACAAAGAACTAAAAACTCTCATTAATAATTCAAATTCTTCACAAACAATCAATTAATAAAACAAGTTTCTTTTTGCAATAAATTAATATACTGCGATGTTTCTACGTGGAATCCCAGACCTTTCGTGCCTGAAAATTTTCGACGCCAAATTTTTAATTCTCTCCATAATTTGTCTCATCCAGGAATTCGTGTAACAAGAAAACTAATAACTCAAAAATACTTTTGGCCCAAAATGAATCAAACAATAAATCATTGATCAAAGTCCTGTTTAGATTGTCAGAAAAGCAAAATTCACAGGCATACAATTACAAAACACGGAATTTTTCCTCTCTCACAACTCGCTTTGAACACGTTCATCTTGATTTAATAGGCCCCTTACCCCATTCTGAAAATTGTACCCACATTTTGACTGCTATAGACAGATATTCAAAATGGCCTGAAGCCTTTCCGATTTCGGACAAAACTACACTAAGCGTAGCAAAAGCTTTTTATCGCGGTTGGATTTCTAGATACGAAGTTCCAGCAACAATAAATACTGACCAAGGTCGTGAATTTGAATTCCATCTTTTCAAGGATCTCACTTCACTCATTGGCACCAACAAAATACGAAAAACGGCATACAACCCTGCAGCAAACGGTCTTGTCGAACGCTTGCATCGTCAAATTAAAGTTGCAATCATGGCAAGCGGAAATACTATTAATTGGATAGATGCTTTGCCTCTAGTACTGCTAGGCATCAGAATATCCTTCAAAGAAGACCTGAAATGCACAACTGCAGAAATGGTTTTCGGGATAACTTTAAATCTTCCTGCTGATTTACTAACCAATTCAGAATTTAAAAACCCCGATCCATCAAAATTTTCCACTCAATTAAAAAACTGTATGAATAGAATTCGACCTCAACCAACAAGACAAACAAAGCAAAATCATATTTTTCTCATAAAGACTTAGACACCTGCTCACACGTCTTTATAAGAAAAGATTTTGTAAAATGAGCATTATCTCCAACATACAAAGGTCCATTTCCAGTGGTATCAAGATCCTCGAAGACATTTACAGTTTAAATCAATGACCAAGACAAAGTCATTTCTGTCAACAGACTAAAGCCTGCATTCATAGAAAACACCCCTCAAAGTTTCCACAATTCTGCCACCTATGCCCGACGGTGCTGAGGAAACTACACCGAAGACAAGTAGCTACACCACTCGCTATGGACGCCACGTACGTTTTCGACTTTAAGTCTTCACTGGCGGGGGAGTGATGTAGCGGCTCCCAAATATTAACTTTCATATTTTCATTATATATATATATATTTATAAGTTTTAATTTCTTTAATAACTATTTAATTCAAATATTAAATTAAATTATCTTTTAAATATATAATGCTCATAAAATATATTTTATTAAAATTATATGAATTAACATTAATATCATATTAATTGTTGTCATATCAATATAATAAAATAATTATACATCATTCTAAATATAAATCATAAATTACATAAAATGTAAATATTTATCTATAATATATCAAACACACATGTCTAAATTTTATAATCTAGAAATGATATTTGACCACACACACAGATAAAAAAAGAACTTCAACATGTAGTATACAACAATTTAACCCTTTCTGATAATTTGTATTAAATAAATATAATTAAAAGTTGATTCTACAATAAAAAATGTGTTATTTGACTCCGCTTGGAAATCCATGCCGCCCATAGTGGTTTCAGGCCTGGAATTGGGATTGCACAAAAGGACAAGGCATGTTGGATGTCACCATAGAGATGGCGAGAGAGTAAGTGAAACCGACACCGGTCAAGACAGATCTGTCTAGAGGGGTCTGTCAATCATCGTGTCTCAAGGCGGACTGATCTGTTTGAACAAGAAGGGGGCACAACTGGGAACCCGACATGTTTTTCGGACCTTTTTCCTCTCCTGGCGCAGGCTGTCACTCACTCGAAATTTTATTTCTGTCACCTTGGAAATTACACTATAATTATACATAACATGGGAACATAGGTATATATTGGAATATATTAGAACATATATATGTATATATATATATATATGTGTGTGTATGTGTGTGGGTTTAGAACACAAAATATAAAATTGAAAATAATAATTTCGCTAGTTCAATCCAGCATTAATCAATGGTAGATTAAACTGTCATAACCGCTGTAAGAATATTTACCACTCTCCGCCAGACATTCTTTAATTTTGATGATTGCAGTATGGTCACTAGGGAGTTATTAATATTTGGAAATAAATAGCACTGAGTACTTCGGTTCCTTACTTGGAGAAAACCTTCTAATTGCTGCCTTACATTTAATTGAGAAAGATATTGGAGAGAGGAATATGCGATATTTTCTTGAACATAAGGCACAAGCGCGACATCTACTTTGATATAAGCCTTTTTGTATGCGCAAAGCAGCAAGAGAATATATGGAATTCAGGTACGTCTTCTTTTAAATATAATTGTATTAAAATAAACTATTCTTATCTACCCAGTAAAAGCTAATCCGGGCACTAGTGTTCTCAGTAGCTACTTATGCTTCAGAGTCTTGGACTATAACATCATCGTTAGAGAATAAAATCGATGAGTTCGAGATGTATTATTGGCGAATAATGCTTCGTATACCTTGGACAGCGACATCGATACTATCACAACTATCGATTTCGGAGGATGACCGACTTCTGCGGCGTGTACAAGGGAATAGTTTGAGATTCTTCGGTTACATCGAGCGACGCAGGGGAATGGAGTACACCATACTGACCGGAAAGACATCGGGGCGACGCATACCTGGACGCCCGCCGACACGCTTTGTGGACCAATTGAAGGAATTCACTGGCTTAACGGTCGCCCAGATGGTACATTGAGCTCAAGACAGAGAAGGCTGGCGTCGCATCGTGTTTGGAATGTAATACATACAGTGGGCCACAACGTTCGATCGCGAATAAAATGATCTTACTACCCTGTAAAATACATACTGACTGTTAGTAATAAATAATGTGCCACAAACACTTCCTTTTTGGAATATTCAAACAAAGGCCAACTCTTATACCAATGACAATAGGATGTTATATCGAAGCAGCTCCTGTACTGAAGAGAGCCAATATATATAGGTTGCTTTTGTCTGAATTTGACAAGACGTGTTTTGTGGCACATTTTTCTATATCGAACAGTACGTTCTATACTAGGTGTTTTACAAATAGTCAATGTTTCAATGCATATTTAAATGCTGCGGTTCCCCTGTCGGTACATAAGGAATTTATATGGTGTCCCTTTTATTTCGCGAGATGATTGGGTCTCTACTCTCACCTGAACTCAATCAAACAATCAGTATTGAGTTGATTAGCCAATCGGCGCGCAGTGTACATCGAGCAACAAAGTTCTATATCAAATATATTATCAAGGTTTAATTCTAGAGAAAGTTCTCTCTTCAAATCAAAAGATTCACTTAAGAAGTAATTTAATTATTTGTCTTTATTATTTATTTAACGCTATATAAAATTTAATGTTGCATATAAGTTGACTTTATGAGATATTCTTCGGTAGATGAAACACCTGACCTTTTTCTCTTTGTTTCTCACTTTTTTTCACATGTATAGCGTATTTATCTAAATTTTGCCTTAACTACCCATTTATTGATTTCTCTGGAATTTTCTAGGACCATTTTTGGTCGTAGAGGTACAGCCTGCAACACACTGACGAGGACCACTAGTCCGAAACTTGTAAGTGGTTGGCCTTTCTTGATTTATCAAGAAAATAGGTTGGCTAAATATTATGGAACAACAAAAATAAACGTTCATTTGATATTTGTTCCACTATATGGCGCTCTGCCATCTGGAATGCTCATATGAGCAGTCAGGAAATGTTCTTTTTTATATTTCTAATATCAACACACTGACCTTTCTCTCTTTTTCTTTCTTTTTTCCATACTCATACATTTACCAGGTCTATTAGTATGAAACGCGAAAATGGTCGCCAGAGGCCGCTGTGCAACTTTATTTGAGCCGACGGTGGCGCTGTTGTAGGCGTTTTGTTCTTTGACTCACGTGGCATCAGCATGCGTGCAGTTTAGAAAAATTCAAATCGTGAAAATTTTCTGGAGCCCGTGGAAAATGGCGATTTTCCGAGCTAAAAAGTGCCCATTTGCGGGAAGTTTTGTTGTTCGCCTTCAACTGGAAGAAAAGTGCCACTGAAGTCCACCGAATGCTCGGGGAAGTTTACAGCGACCACGCTCTGAGCAAATCGCAGTGTTACAGGTGGTTTAAAAAATTCCAAAGTGGCGATTTTGAACTTGATAATGAACCACATGGAAAACCGCCCCAAAAGTTCGAGGACGCTGAACTGCAAGCTTTGTTGGATGAGGCCATACCCAAATGCAGGAGAAACTCGCAAAACAGCTCCAGGTGTCTCAAGGTGCTGTTTCTCTACGTTTAAACAGCCTCGGAATGACCCAAAAGCTTTCCAGATGGATCCCCCACGAGTTGAGCGAAAGGCAGCAATAACGGCCTCTGGTAACCTGCGAAGGGCTGCACGCCAGGCATGAAAAGAAGTCATTTTTGCACCGAATCGTAACTTCTGATGATAAATGGATCCACTTCAGCAATCCTACGCGCCAAAAGTCGTGGGGTCTGCCCGGCCAATTTCCAAAACAGACGCCTAGGCCCAATCGCTTCGGAAAAAAAGGCAATGCTTTGCATATGGTGGGACCAGACCGGCGTAGTATATTTCGAGCTTCTGAAACCTGGCAAAATGGTCAATACTAGTCGCTACGAACAACAAATGCACAGTTTGAGAGAGGCGTTGAATGAAAAAAGACCGGAATGGCGTGAAAAGCACAACAAGCTGATACTGCAGCATGACAACGCTCCGGCCCACAACGCTACGGTGGTCAAAAACATCATAAAAGACTTGGGCTGGGAACTCTTACCCCACCCGCCGTACTCACCAGACTTAGCGCCGTCGAACTACCACCTTTTCACATTTTAGGACACGCCCTAAAAAACCAGGAATTTTCGAACTCAGACATACACTGAAAATGACTTGTTGACTGGTTCGACTTAAAAGGAATAGAAATTTTCAGACAAGGAATTCGAAAATTGCTTGAAAAGTGGTCCGAGTGTATAGCTAATCAGGGCAGTTACTTTGAATAAAAAATCTTTTGTTGTATGGAATTGGTGAACTTTTGAATTCACTGAACATTTTCGCGTTTCATACTAATAGACCTGGTATATGGGGTGAATTGTGAAACAGTCGTGGTAGTTGCGTGAGAAGTGGTAAGGACACACAGGAGACAGGAATCAGAGGTAAAACACCGTAAGGGGTAGATAGGGGAGGAAAGAGAGAAGGTCCAAGGACCACCCTGAGAACCACTGGTGTCGTGACCCTCGATGCGAACTTCACTTGATCATCACATGTAGGTGCTTTTAAACTACTTTGAGTAAAATAAATTATTCCCTGGAGGAAAATAGGAGAAAAGGCTGGACATCTGGTGGCCAAGGGGTTGTTTTTACCGGATATTTTATCTTCCCTTTCTTCATACTCTCCCACATAGGCCTTCTTTATGTGATACTTCTAAATATTATGTCATATATGTAAATAAAAAAAGGCATCTTCTTGTCGTGCAACTGAAAGTTTCTGATGGCTTGCATCATCTATCTATTTGGCCAATTCTTAAATAATTAGATATCAACAAATAGTTGATATTTATTCCGATAGATGGCGCAAGCCATCAGCAACTTTCGGTTGCACGATAAGAAAATTCCTTTTTCCTTAATTTATAAACCTTATCACAGTACAAAATCACATTTATACTATTTTCTGATATACGAGTATATGTGAGTTTAAATAAACTTGCATATGCAAAGTAATTCCACAAAGTCAGTTAGGCATGTATGAGGATTCCTCCAATACACGATCAATAGAAAGTATAGCTCAGACATAGAGAAGGTAAGCTCTCCCAAGTGAGTTCTCAGTGAACTCTGCATAATGCATCGATGAGAAGCTTGTAAGTTATTGAAAGACTCCAACTTAGCTGGGGCTTATTTAAATTTTATCTTATGAATAAACCATGTTCGGGGCAATCTTTTTCTATCAGCTTCCAACACTCACTCCTCTTTACATCTAGACGTTCTCTACATGGCTCTAGAATATATTTTACTAGCCGAATGACCCGGGCAACGCCCGTGTTTTACCCGATTGAATGTTTTTATTCAAATACTATTTGTTACAATTATAATTTGGCGCCTTATATAAATGCATATATTAGTTAATAACTATAGCCTATGTGCTTTATCTGTCTATGTACTGTTGGCTTCCGTAGGCGTCTCTTACTGGGAAAAAGAAAGAGAGGATTTCATTTAGTTATTAACTAATATATGCATTTATTTAAGGTGCGACCCGCTCCAACACAATAATTACAAAAACCAAAAGGCGAGTGGGGGGGGGCATGATGGGGGGGGGGGGGGGGGGGGGGGGCAAAGGTGGCGTGATCGTAGCCAACCAATAGGAGAGCGCCATTCCAAAAAAAAAAAAAGCAAACGGTGACAGAGAGAGATGATTGATTAGGAGATGAGGAAAGACGCTCGTAACTGTATATAGAATTTGAGATTCTCTCAAAGATATTTTAGATGGGAAAATTAAAACCTAATATACAGTACAACCTCCATGAAAGAACACTTCCGCTAGAGGACACCTTTCTACAAAGGACAGTTTTCATTCGCGAAATATCATCATTTTTACTATTTTGACACTCTCCGGTAAGAGGTTACCTCTTCCTAAAGGTCACTTAGGCTTTGTAATTAGATGTCCTTTACAAGAAGATTCTACTGTAAAATATAAGAAATTAAACTATTGTGTACGATTTTTTCCAAGTAAAACAAACTTCCTAATGTTCTTATTGAGATGAAAACATATTCTGGGATAGGCCTGGCTCATCAGTGGTGAAACCCTCCCTGCGCTTTCGACATTCTACCATTTTAGAACTCTCCTATTGTATTTGGAGATTCTGCTTATGTATCTGGAACTGTAGGGAGGAATCTTATTTATTGTATCATAGCATATTATTAGTATATATTAGTAAAATTACATCAATATACACAGTGACCTTTATTGATGACATGAGAGATAACCAAGTGTGAACAAAATTGCCTCTGTCTCAAAAAAAAAAACAGACTACAGGCGACATTAAAGACATCCTATTTGCTTAAGTTTTGTCCATGAGTGCAGTTATCTATATACAAACAACAACAACAAAAGCCTTTATTAGGCACACGTGCCATACAGGATTCTCCCTGTAAGACAAAATAAATAAATAACAAATTAGCATCATAGTTATTTACAAATATTGGGTATTGACCTCGACCAATTATCAAGTTGGATCCGGTGTCTGTGCTAAATATTTTGATTGAGCTGATTTCCAGTATTTATAAAAAGCGAATGCAAAGGGGTCTGGATTTTACGACTTTTGCCATTAAAACATAAGGCGAATTGCTATTATAGCCGGTCTCTTGACGAATAATTTCTTTTTCTTCTTCCATTGCCGTGCAGTAGAACATGTAGTGTGGAAAATCGAGACTAAATTCACCGTTGCATAAGGTGCATTTTATGGTCTTAGTTTTCAATAGTGAAACATGATTAATTCTCTGTACTACAAAAAGGCTTCTTACTTGTGCAATGATTCTCTTTAAGGTTAGGGGGATATTGTCATTCAGATAGCTTTTCATTGTAGGTGATAAATGGAAGTATTTATAGTGAGAGTAGAGTACTGATTTTCTTATTCTTACATAATCCAGCTGCAAGGACTGATCGGTTGCCGTTCTAATAATTAGGGGGATGTATCTTTGTAGAATATTGAAGTCTGTACTTCCAACAAGCCATGAGAAGCCGGTGTTATTAAGTAGCTCTGTTATACTTTTTACCAATCCGATATTCTGTTTTGAAGAAATTGAAATGTCCACCAAATGTGCCAAACAAATTGAAGGTAGCCTGCTGCCGTCCATTTTCAGAATTCTAGTCCAGAATTTTAAAGTTAGTTTTTTCACTGTGAAATCAAGAGAGTTTCTTCCTGTTTCGGCCCTCAAAATATAGCCCGGAGTATAGCTTGGAAGGCACAGAAAACGTCTAGTTATCTATATACTCTTTGCTCAAACATTTCATTTTGACTCTTGTAAATGTCAACCATCCTAGCTACTTCTTTAATGTTTAGTTATATCAAATAAGCTGTTTGTAATCAATATTATGGAAAATAAAAATCACGCCATCTATATATAAGAAATAGAACTACAAATGTTTCTTTTAAAACCAAATAAAAGACACTTTCTACTTTCCTTTCTGCGATATTTTTAATCACGACAGTTTAAAGTGTGTGTTTTATTTGGTTTTAAAAAGAGACATTCGTTCTTTGTAGTTTATTGCATTATATTTTAAATAATATTTTTGAATCAGGGGTTCGTTTATAGATATTCTGATAGATGGCACAGTCTATCAGCAAAATTGACTTTCACGATATAAAATACACCTTTCTCAACAATTTGACTAGCCGAATGACCCGGGCAACGCCCATGTTTTACCCGATTGAATGTTTTGATTCAAATAATATTTGTTACAATTATAAATTGACGCCTTAAAAAAATGCATATATTAGTTAATAACTATAGCCTATGTGCTTTATCTGTCTATGTACTGTTGGCTTCCGTAGGCGTCTCTTACTGGGAAAAAGAACGAGAGGATTCCATTTAGTTATTAACTAATATATGCATTTATTTATGGAGCGACCCGCTCCAACACAATAGTTACAAAAACCAAAAAGCGAGTGGGGGGGGCAAAGTCAAAAACAAAGTGTCTCGCGTAGTGGCGGCGCCATCGTAGCCACGTGATCGTAGCCAACCAATAGGAGAGCGCCATTCCAAAAAAAAGCAAACGGTGACAGAGATGATGACGCTCGTAACTGTATATAGAATATTGATTCCAAGAAGATTAATCAAACATTATTGATTTACAAGAGAGAGAACAAAATAATTGGGAAACTTATAACAAAGTAAACAAAGAGAAACTTATCTTCCTACGGTTAACGTCTATTTACTTGTTATCTTACATATATATTCTGTGGGAAAAATTAATTAATCAAGCGCCATCTAGTGTAACAAAAATAAACTAAACGTTTATGTAACTTGTTCCGTGATATTTGGCCAACCCAATTTCTCGATAAATGAAGAAAAGTCAAACGCGTTTCGGGCTGTTGGCTCTCGTCAGCGTACCAAAATTTGGTACCACAGGCTTCCTAAAAAGAGGTACAGTTGCACCACTCTGACGAGGGCCAAGAGACCGAAACGCGTTCGTGGCTGACTTTTCTTGATTTATCAAGAAATTGGGTTGGGCAAATATCACAGAACAAGTTAAATAAACATTTAGTTTATTTTTGTTCCACTAGATGCGCTCTGCCATTTAGAAATGCTAATGTGAGCCTGTTCAGGATATACCATTTTGATTTTAAAAATCAACACCTTTCTATATTTTTATTGTTTTTTTTTCACACGTATATATGGGTGCTGGGGACATTACAGGCAAACTCGGTTCAGATTGCCGCTTCCAACAAATCAATCCACAGGTTCTGGCCACAATAAACTTTCCCAACCTACAGGGAACCTTCATCCCAACGAAGCCCATTACTCCAATCCCCATATTTCTTGTCCGCACCTGTTATAGTCAGGTATACCTAGCTGAAAAACTGACCATTCCATAAATGTCCCTCTACTATTTAGTAGAGCCAACAAATAATAGAGCAAATAGGCATTTATTGCCTTAATAGATTGTCCTTTTACCTTATATAATGTCTTATTATTGAAGGATTTCTTAAAGTTTTTCAATATTCTTTAAGATGGCTTCTCTCGTTAATTCCTTCTCTATTTGGTATTAGTATATTTATATGAATTATATATATATATATATATATATATATAAAAAATGGCATATCCTGACCAGGAGCACATGTGCTTTACAGAAGGCAGAGCGCCATCTGGTGGAACAGAAATCAACTAAACATTGATTTAGCCTGTTCCCTTATATTTGGCCAACCCAATTTCTTGATAAATCAAGAAAAGCCATCCACGAACGCGTTTCGCGCTTTTTGGCGCTCGTCAGCGTGGAGTAGGCTGAACCATTGAGACCAAAAAATATTTTTTGATCCCAATGGCCTCCTGAAAAACCAAGAAATGGGTATTTAAGGCCAAACTTGCGTAAATACGCTTAGCACATTAAAAAACGAAATAAAAAAATAAAAGATAAAAAGATCAGGTGTTGAAATCAATATAAAAAATGGCATATCCTGACCAGGAGCACATGTGCTTTACAGAAGGCAGAGCGCCATCTGGTGGAACAGAAATCAACTAAACATTGATTTAGCCTGTATATTTTTCAGGAGGCCATTGGGATCAAAAAATATTTTTTGGTCTCAATGGTTCAGCCTACTCCACGCTGACGAGCGCCAAAAAGCGCGAAACGCGTTCGTGGATGGCTTTTCTTGATTTATCAAGAAATTGGGTTGGCCAAATATAAGGGAACAGGCTAAATCAATGTTTAGTTGATTTCTGTTCCACCAGATGGCGCTCTGCCTTCTGTAAAGCACATGTGCTCCTGGTCAGGATATGCCATTTTTTATATTGATTTCAACACCTGATCTTTTTATCTTTTATTTTTTTTTATTTCGTTTTTTAATATATATATATATATATGATAAAACTATTAACAACATATATCTATATAAATTCATATATTTATATTATATTTAACACTTATTTGGGAACGAAATTTCATTTTTATAAATAGTTCCTACTGTCTTTTCTGCGAAGGAAGAATTATTGGAAGTGCCTGGCTCACCAGTAGTGAACTCTCCCAGCGGTTTTGCCAGTTTATTCTATACCAGCATATAATTATAAATATATAATATGCTCGAGCAATTTCTCTTCCGAAAACATCAACTAGAGTCTTTTATTAGATTTAGAATCGCTGGGACTACTCATCTTAAGAAACCTTTTTAGTTATTTAATTAATATTATACTATCTCAACCAGGAATAAATTCCAAATTGGATGAAGATCTACAAAGGTAAAGAACAATAGGGGAGGAGTATTGACGTAAGGAGAACGATACTTGATGGCTAATTAAGATATTTGAAGACTAATTAATCCTCAGAGAGAGAGCAGAAGGAAGTTCCCCAGATCGAACTATCGACAAAACGCATGATGAGCCAGGCCCTCCCATTAATGTTTCATTGCAGTAAGGACAGTAGAGAGATATGAATTTCTTATTTTTTTAAAAGAAACATACGCGTCTCTCTGAAATAGTTTCAAATTCACATAACAGATAGCACGCTAATGTATCGTACTTTATATGGAACTTTATATAGCTTTATGTGGAAATATAATTTTAGAAACATTTAAAAAATGGTCAGGTGTTGCTATTATAAATATTTAGAAGAACAATAATAAACTAATCGTTGATTCAACCTGTTCCGTGATATTTGACCAACCTATTTTCTTGAAAAATCAAGAATAGCCAACCACGAACTTGTTCCGGGTCGGTGACAAAGCCACAACACCAGCTTTGGCAAACTGAGAAGCGTCCACTTAGAGATCATGGTTTCGGGCTAATGGCCCTCGTCAGTCTAGGGCGGACTTTATTCCATGAGATCCACACGGGATCTAATGGAATCTTCACAATCTACCAAAGAGATGTTTTGCTGGCAAGGTGGCTGGGCCAAATCTATGGCTAGAATATAGAAGGAAAATTTGCCGGGAGGAAATTATTCCATAGAAGCATAGGGCGCCTCTCCCGTCAAAATGAACGTCAAAACCTGACGCCATCTATTGACCGTCGCCGCAACTAGCGGCCTCGGGTCGGTGACAAAGCCACAACAGCAGCTTTGGCAAACAGAGAAGCCTCCACCTAGAGACCATGGTTTCGGGCTAATGGCCCTCGTCAGTTTAGGGCGGACTTTTGACGTTTATTTTGACGGAAGAGGCGCCCCATGCTTCTATGGATTAATTTCCTCCCGGCAAATTTCAATCTATATTCTAGCCATAGATTTGGCCCAGCCACCTTGCCAGAAAAACACCTCTTTGGTAGATTGAGAAGATTCCATTAAATCCCTTGTGGATCTCATGGAATAAAGTCCGCGCCAGACTGACGAGAGCCATTAGCCCGAAACCATGGTCTCTAGGTGGGGATCTAATGGAATAAAGTCCGCCCCAGACTGACGAGAGCCATTAGCCCGAAACCATGGTCTCTAGGTGGGGATCTAATGGAATAAAGTCCGCCCTAGACTGACGAGGCCCATTAGCCCGAAACCATGGTCTCTAGGTGGGGATCTAATGGAATAAAGTCCGCCCTAGACTGACGAGGGCCATTAGCCCGAAACCATGGTCTCTAGGTGGGGATCTAATGGAATAAAGTCCGCCCTAGACTGACGAGGGCCATTAGCCCAAAACCATGGTCTCTAGGTGGGGATCTAATGGAATAAAGTCCGCCCTAGACTGACGAGGGCCATTAGCCCAAAACCATGGTCTCTAGGCGGACGCTTCTCAGTTTGCCAAAGCTGGTTTTGTGGTTTTATCACCGACCCGAGGCCGCTAGTTGAGGCGACGGTCAATAGATGGCGTCAGGTTTTGACGTTTTTTTTTTTTTTTTTTTTTGACGGGAGAGGCCACCTATGCTTCTATGGATTAATTTCCTCCCGGCAAATTTTCCATACATATATTCATATTATGGACAAAAAATATATATTTTTAAACTTAATTCTATTGACGTTATGTAGCGCTGAGTTTGTTGTTGACACACATTAATATGTTATAATACCTTGATAAAGGTTGGCGTTCAGCCAACTGAAATATTGGTAAAATAAATGATATTTTGATCCAATATATGCCTTTTTAATTAAAATTTATTTTATATATGTTCTCCTATAGAAGGACAGAGATGCCCGAAAGCTTGAGATTACTTGAATAAAAATAAACTCATCTTAAGAAACCTTTTTAATTATTTAATTAATATTATACTATCTCAACCAGGAATAAAATCCAAATTGGATGAAGATCTACAAAGGGAAAAGTACAATAGGGGAGGAGTATTGACGTAAGGAGAACGATACTTGATGGCTAATTAAGATATTTGAAGACTAATTAATCCTCAGAGAGAGAGAGCAGAAGGAAGTTCCCCAGATCGAACTATCGACAAAACGCAACGCCCAATAACTATCTGTCGATACATTTTGTCGTTCCGTTGACGGAAATCCTTCAACACACCCAAGACCTTTACTACTCCTTCTTTGCAAATAGTAGAATATTCATTGATATGAATACGATATTATGTGCGAATGGTTCTATTTTGACTTGAAAGGGAAATTTCATTCATATATATAAATATATGTTGTATTATATTTCAAAATATACTTGATATCCATATGTAATATAGTTATAGTGTGACATCTAAAAATGTAGACACAGTCAACGCTCCAGTTTGGCCATCATTTAACACAAAACGGAATAATAAAGTTTGAGAACCAGCCGACGCCCAGACTGGAGAAAGGTCTCCGATTAAACAGTCGGTCCGAAAAACATAGTCGGATATCAAACAGTTCCTCTCTGCCTCCTCGACCGGCACTGGCCTCTTTCTCTCTGAGGTGGCATTCAACATACCTCGTCCTTCTGTGCTATCCATTGACTCAATCAACCACTCTGACCATTGTAGCCACCACGACTGCACCAACCTGCCTAACATAACAATTAGGATACAAGAAACTACTGCATTATATATATAAATTAAGAAGCGTATCTTTGAACGAAATTAAAATAGAACATTTTATTTATTGCAAAAATCCAATAATTCGCTAGGCTATACGCCTATCTTCGTCAGGGGTTTCCGTATTTTGAAAGGTTTTGATTCACCATTTATTTATTTCAATTCAAAACGCTATGCCCCCCTAGGGACACTTGCGCTAAATGTACATACAAATATAACAAAGAAAATATTCAACATGGAAAGATACAGAGATTAGAAAGATTCATAAATGCGACGATATATAAAATATTTTCAAAATGTATTCTGTAGCTAAAATTTCAAATATATACACACAAAATTATAAGAATAGACAATATATGTATATTTATAAAATTTAAATTGTAATTAATGAGTTCTAATATAAGAATGTTAACTATATTTGAACTGTAAATACTTATAATAGAGGGATGTCAATCTTTCTATTGATGCTGTTGCTATCTTTTCTTACTGTTACTCTCCTAGACAAGGAGACAGAACCATGATAATTGTTAATTAAATGGTTAATTGAACGAATAAATAGTAACAAAATTTAAACAAATTTATTGACGGCTTGTCAATGTTCGCAAAATATAAATATAAAATAATATATGATAATATACTACTCTGATCAAAAGGTTTCGACGCTTTGCTCATAAGTTTAAAAAAAACTTGATTATTCTACCAAATTCAAATTGTCCCCTTCAAAGTAGTCCCCGTTTCATTTCAGCCACCTTTTTTCCAGTCAGCAAAACACCTCTGGTAGTCTGTTTTCGGGATCGCCTTCATGCCTTCTTAGATTCCACTTTGATCTCTTCTATGCTCTGAAATTTCCGACCCTTTAACTTTTTTTTTTTGAGCTTTCCAAAAAGGAAGAAGTCACAGGGGGCCAAATCAGGACTGTAGGGGGGTTGGGGGAACACAGAGGTTGAGTGGTCCTGCAGGAACTTCGAGATTTTGAGGGCTGTGTGCGCCGGCGCGTTATCGTGGTGGAGGATCCACGACTTGCTACTCCACAACTCCTGCCGTTTCTGCCCGATCGCCTTCCTCAATCGCCTCAAAACTTCCAGGTATGAGTCAGCAGTTATTGTAGAGTCTTG
The DNA here is from genome assembly GCA_030710605.1 of Cordylochernes scorpioides. NCBI lineage: Eukaryota > Metazoa > Arthropoda > Arachnida > Pseudoscorpiones > Chernetidae > Cordylochernes > Cordylochernes scorpioides. The sequence continues at coordinate 48,496,398 of CP092880.1, forward strand.
TTGTTGAAATTCATGATGAACGATGAACGGTGGTGTCAACATGACCTTGACTTTTCTGGGAGCATTCCTCGCTTTCTTTGGTCTCGGCTCATTTTTGAAGCGCCACCTCGATGCCTGTTGGGTAGTTTCCGAATCAAAGCCGTAAATCCATGTTTTTTCTCCAGTAATGACCCTCTTCAGCAATTCGGGGTCGTCGGTTGTCGCTTCGAGATTGAGACTGGCCGTTTCTTTCCGGGCGTTCTTTTGATCAAAAGTCAAATCTTTGGGAACGAGAACGGCGTTGAGTCTTCTCACTCCTAAAATGTCCTTCATTATCGATTAAGTCGACCCGAATGATATCCCTGCTTCTTCGGCGACCTCCCTGACAGTTATTCGTCGGTCTTCACGCACCAGTTCCAACCACCTTTTTCAGGCGTGGTTGATGTGGACGGTCTCCCGGAACGCTCGTTGTCGACGGTCTCTTCCCGACCCTCCTTGAAGCGCTTGTACCACTCGAAAACTCGTTTTCGGCTCATGACGGCATCCCCGTAGGCTGTTTGCATCATCCAAAATATTTCGGCACCCTTGAATCTGTTTTTCACACAGAACTTGATGCAAATTCGTTGATCCTCCATTTCGGTGACTAACGAAATCGAAGCACGGGCAAAATGGCTTCACTTCGAACAGCCGCTGCTCGCGCTGTTGTGGCGCGTGATTTTTGAAAATTGGCAGGTCTCCAAGCCAAGGGCGACGCTTGCGTTTGCCACAAACCGGGAGAAAATATATTGAGTTTTCAGGATTTTATGAGCAAAGTGTCGAAACTCTTTGAATCAGAGTAGTATACAAATAATAATACATACAAATTTCTTTAGCGAGGGAGGTTTCTTCACCTTGAGAAAGTGCTCGTCCAAACAAGGAGGGGTCTTCTTGGACCTTTCTAGGTGCATGCCGTGGAAATACTTATTCATGCGGGTCTTGGCATACGCCAAGATGGCCAGGGCGTCGTCATCCAGGCCTCGCCCAAGGATCCAGCCCTGAAGATCAGGGAGGCCATTGGATGATGCTAAATACCTTCCGGATGAGAGGCCTGATGAAGCGGCAGGACCAGTACCGGTGGGCCAATGACAAGTCGTTGGTCCGAGAGATGACTCAGTACTGTGGGACCGAGGCCGGCTATGCTGGGCGACGCAAGACCAGTCCCACTGCCACGTCAGTGACGTTGCCGGAGAAGATGCAGCGACGACCAGCCGACAGATGGGAGCGCTCAGATGTTTCTTCAACTGGGTGATGGGCAACTAGGGTAGTATGAAGAGTAAAAATGATATTGGAGTTTTTATAGTTTTGAATTTTAAATTTTCTTTTGTAATTAAAGGTTTATATTATAGTAGAGTTTTAAATTGCAATTTATAAGTATACTAGCGGATGTACCCGGCTTCGCCCAGGTTTTTCTCGAGGGAATGTTTGTAGTCTAGTAATAAGAAAATATACTACACCTAAAAACTATCAGAGAAAAGAGAAACCACGGAAGGTGAACAGAAAATGCTTACAATGGATGTTATGTTTACGATATCAAGTTAAATAAAAACAAAGATAAAATTTGCATATGTTGGTCACTATAAATTTGTATATTTGTTAGGCTAAATTAGAAACATGATAAAACAATTGGGTATTTAAAAACAAATGTATAAATAAAAGTTGAAGTATAATAAACAATGTTAAAGATTAGTTTTAATTATTAATCAAGATTGTGTGTGAATATGTGAGAAAGATGTAATATCGTTGTTGTTTTCTTGGCCGACTGTTTTACATATGGTGTTATCTTAAAATTGCTTGTTTTGAATATTTTTTAGATTGAGATTATTAGCTAGTATGTAAAAAATATAACTCTGTTGAAATTTAATTTTGTATTTATATATAAATAAAATTAACTCTGTTGAAATTTAATTTTGTATTTATATATAAATAAAATTAACTCTGTTGATTTTTTTTGTATTTAATCGATAACAGCGAAGTTACGCATGTTAATGTTAGGAAATATATTTTGATGTTAAGCAAAACCTGCTCCATCTCGTTTTACATAAATGTTGAAAATTTGGTTGAAATTGATACATTGTAACGAAAGTTTTTAGTGATGTCCACTTATGAAATTTCCATTTTATTAATATAGATTATTTGTTTATTGCTTGTGATTTTTATATTATAAATATGATGGAAGTCATAATTAATGGTTCAATCGGGATGGAAAGATATATATATTCTTAGAAATTGGGCATTAAATATTTGAACTATTATAAAATGCTGATTTTGGATTAAAAATAATTCCCAATATTTCGTTTAGAACCATCATGATTCACAATATCCTTCAAAATGTAATCATTTATCGACATAACTTGGCATCATTTTTGTTCAACCTTTTTTTCATGTATATCTTGGTTTATTTCAATTATTAAATTATCGAATTTGTATATTTATTCATTCTTATTATTTTATTCTTCATTTATATCATTGAATATGTGTGTGAACATTCTGTAGGATTTTCACATATTTCAAAATTCCATAGCAGTTGTATAAAGTTATATTGTAATAAAAGCAAGGACAGACAGACGGGCTCATCGATGAAGTTTGGCGTGTAGCAATAGAAAAAATTGAATAATATATGAAGATATATTTGATCGAAAATGAGTATTATAAAATAATAAATATATAATATAAAACGCGCACGCATAGAGAAGCGAGATAAAGCATCAAAATGGTTTGGCGATTGATTTTGTTCAAATCAATTGCTAAATATTTTACATAAAATAACAGAGGCAATGAGAAAAAGAGGTTGATTAACAAAATATGTAAAACAATAATATGTTGATTAATTAAAAATATATCTGCCACATAGTTCCTTACCTATGGGAGCTGTGACACACAGCTTGTTAACTTTGTTTCTTCACGATGGTGGATCTGGTGTATTTCTGAATGTTTTACCTCAGCATCTTGAATATAGTCACTAGTGGATTTACGTTCTTTTCTTGCGGTGTGATCGGCATAGCGTCTAAAGAGACATCGTCTTTTTGAAGGGAAATCTTGGATTTGATATAGAGGTGGAATCCTGGAGTCAGCCGCGGTAAATGTAGTCCACACACCCATGTCTCAAGGCTCGTTTTACAAACTTCAGTTTGTATTCTCTAATCTACCCAGCATCTCCACCAAAGTATCACATGGAAAAATGAGGAAATACAAAATAAAGTTTTGATGAGAAGTAATTTAATTATATCAAAAAAGCTTCTAACTTATTTACATTCTATATACAGTTACGAGCGTCATTCTTCATCAGTCATCTCTGTCACCATTTGCTTTTTTTTGGAATGGCGCCCTCCTATTGGTTGGCTACGGTCACGCCACCTTTGCCCCACCCATCATGCCCCCCCCCCCCCCCCCCCACTCGCTTTTTCGTTTTTGTAACCATTGTGTTGGAGCGGGTCGCTCCTTAAATAAATGCATATATTAGTTAATAACCAAATGGAATCCTCTCTTTCTTTTTCCCAGTAAGAGACGCCTACGGAAGCCAACAGTACATAGACAGATAAAGCACATAGGCTATAGGTATTAACTAACATATGCATTTATATAAGGCGCCAATTTATAATTGTAACAAATAGTATTTGAATCAAAACATTCAATCGGGTAAAACACGGGCGTTGCCCGGGTCATTCGGCTAGTTAAAGAAACAAGGGCAAAAAAAAGTTGAATAACAAAAAATGTTGAAAAAATATATCTGTTGAACAATTTTAAAAGATAACATAAAGGTAACCCAGGCTCCTGGAGCGTATCCATAGATACCCAACTACCAGAATTTATAAGAAGAATAGTATTATTTGTATTAATAGAGTATAATATAATGATTTAAGTAAATTGAAGAGAGAGAGATGTACATAAATATACAAGTATATATCAATAACGCGCTACGATTAAGACGCGAATGTTTATTTTCACTGAGATGAAAAAAATATTACGAGGGCTTGGCTCATCTGTGGTGAACTCTCCCTGCGGTTTCGCCATTTCATTATATATAGTGGAGCCCTATTTTATTATTTTATAAATATTATATATATAAGAATATATGTAAAAAAAAATATAAATATTTTTAATTTTTTTTTTTTATTGCTATATATATATATATATATATATATATATGTCTAACTTGCCCTTATTGTTTGCGGAAAAACATTGCTCGATGTGAACATTTAAATGTAATTCTACTGTCCTAAAAGATTATGTCCATAGTTTGGTTGAATACCATTTCTAAGATTTCACCCTTCAGTCTAGCATATAAAAGTAGAATGATCTAATACAGTATTCTAAAGAAACGCACCGGTAGATTAAATTGGCGAAACCGCTGGGAGGATCCACCACTGATGAGCCAAACCCTCCCAACATTTTTTCATCGCAGTAAGGATAGTAGAATTTTGATTTCTTTGTGAAAAGAAACAATCGCGACTTAATGTCTTCATTCGTTACACAAGTATATAACGTGTTTCAGAGAGAAACAGGAAATGACCACAGCATTCCCAAATAAGAATTTGATGATGGTAAAGTAGAAGTTAAATGTGGAATATCATCATCAGAGGTGACAAAACAAATCAACCAACCAGTTAGGAATACAAAGGTTGACAAACCCCCATCAACCCGGCATCCCATCACAAAAAGTTCTAAAAAGCAGGACCCACTATCCGCCTCTAACGCAGTGTACAAAATTAAATGCTCAAATTGCGAACTACATTATGTTGGTGAAACCGGTAAAACCATTGAAATCAGGACTAAAGAACACAATAGAAACATCATGAACAAAGACAGCCGTTCCCAGATTTATCAGCACATGGCAGAAACACAGCCTACATTTGATTTCACAGACACCCAATGTATTTACAGTAACATACGCGGAAAATATCAACGACTGGTCCTGGAGGCTTTGGTTTCCAATAAAATTCCGAGCCTCAATAGAAAAATTGAACTACCCCCGCAGTACATAGCTTTTTGTAATAGCATGGATCCCGCATAAGGAATTTTAACCTCAAGTGTATTCCCGATTTATGTATATATTTTATTTATTTTAAATTTATTTTAAACTTGATTTCTGTATATTTTATCTCTTAGCTTAACTTTGTTTTATCCCGTTTTATACAAATTTCTCACTCATTCTCTAGATATGTTAATACATACTTGTTCATAACAATTCCGCTTCTTTATTCTATTGTAAAAATATGCAAATCTTCCTTAATTGGGTATATGTACCTCTCCGCACATTTTCTTGGATTACCTGAAGAAAAGCGTTTTGCTTGAAAGCTTGTATTCTCAATAAAAAGAAACTCACCACGTTATATTTTCGTTTTCTCTTTTAACTTCTAAAACGTGGCTAAAGTATGTCAAACCCCCAAGGGTTTGAACAATACGGATAAAACTAAGACTTTATTCCAATTGGCTAGCTAACACTACATATCAATAGACATTTTTCTAGGAGTATATAGACCTATATAAAATTGTGTATTTAAAAGAGAAGCATGCTTAATCTAATTTTATATATATTTAATTATATTATAATTATATATATTCCCTCCATTTTGAAATGAATTTTTTAAATGCCCACATTTTTTGTTAAACTTTTTAAAAAGGTTCTTACAGTTTATTGTTTAAATCATTTTAAATTTATTTTCAAATGTTCTAATAGAAACATATATTTTTACATTTATCTCTCAATGAGTTATTAATAAATTATTTTTATGTACTTATTACAAATCTTTTAATATAAGATAGAACTCATTTTTTTCCTTTAATATTTTGAGATATTTTACATTTTTGATTGCATTTTATAATAATTTTTTCATGAACAAATTTCTCACACCTACTCTGTATTTTTAATTGATTTCAACTGTGATATTATGACACTATGCGGCGCTGAGTTTGTGTATACAAAAATGTAATGCCTCGATAAAGGTCGGCGTTCAGCCAGCCGAAATATTGGCAAAATAAATATTTTATTAAATCCAATATATGCCTTTTATTATCTAATATATTCCCTATTCAGTTTACTTTTCATAAAAATAATAATTTATATAACATTATATAGGTTGGATAAGAATGGTATTCATGTAATAAAAGAGCTGGCCTCTACCTTTAAAAATGCATGATTCCTATTTTAGTAACCAACACATATATAAAATAGCGCTTAATTGTATCATCTATTATTTATAGAAGGCTTTACTTGATGTCTAACATAGATATTTGTGGGCCATATCTAGGGGAGAAATGTTTATTAGTGTGCACACTTATGTAAAAATTTGATTATAATTATTTATAATATTATATAAGGGTTTATTAAAGAAAATTGGTTATATGCATATCTATTACATATTAGGTTGGTTATATGTCAATAAATTTAAAATGCAAATTGAAAATTTTCAAACATTTACGATGGTTCTAATTCCTATATGCTTATATGAATTTTTTTTTTTCAAAATAGAGAAACAATTGATATATCTTTATATAATAAAGGTATTTATTGTTCTAAAAAGAATTTATTCGCCAATATAGGTTTTTACTATTATATGTATATTTTTTTCTGAAAATGAGCAATCCATATTTAAATCATTAGATAATAAAAAGGCATATATTGAATTGAATAAAAGATTCATTTGCCAATATATGCCTTTTTATTATCTAATTATATGTATATATGAAAATCATAATTGGAAACTATTATAGACGCGTATGATTCGTTTTAAAAATAAACAATAATAAATTAACAATAAAGAATCATACGCGTCTATAATAGTTTCCAATTTTGATAACAGATGGCGCGCTAATGCATTATAATATATGAAAATGATTAGAAAATATTGGATCTAAATTGAAATTTATTATTTAACCAATATTTCTAGGAGGAAAACGCCTCTCTTTATTGAGTTTTTTTTTTTCAACCAAATCACGTGGGTATGTGATCTAATCTCGCTATTTATGAGCATAATGTTTTATAATTTCTCAGGAAGTATCATAGATAAAATATTTGGTCGTATGACTGCTGTAAGAGATATTCCTAGCAGACGACCCGTAGCAACCCGTGTGTCGGTCCTGTCTCCCCCAACGGTCACGGCGGCCTGACCAATCAGGTGTCAAGGTGACATTGTACGTGTGACAACGGTGGCATCGTGTCATGTTCTCCTTTCCTTCAGTATATTCTGTTTTTTTTTTCAAATAATTTTATTTCCTACAATATAAGTGAGACTTTTTTTTATTTTACCAAGAGCCGACGACCAGAGGAAGCTAACAGAACAGCCTGCACCACGCTGACAAGGGCTAAAAGCCCCAAACACCTATGTGGTTGACCTTTTTTGAATCTTCAAGAAAATGGGTTGCTCAAATATCACGGAACAAGTTAATAGTTCACTAGATGGCGCTCTGCTATCTAAAACTGTTCGTGTGAGCGGCCAGGATATACCATTTCTTGTATTTAAAATTGTAATACTAATAATACTAATGTAATACTAATAATACTAATAAATTGTAATACTATACTAATTTTTTACCAAAACGTTTCAGTGACTCTGTCAAAATCCACGGGGGAATCCTCCAAGTTTAGCCTGAGGAAAGTGACAGGAAAAGTCACAGAAATTTCAGGGAAAACATTTAAAACTAGACGAATGGCCCGGGCAACGCCCGGGGTTTACCCGAGTGCGAATATATTTTAAAAACGTTGTCTTGGGTGGTCGCTATTGACAGGGTGGTCTGTATAGACAGGTGGATGTATCACACAGCTGATAACAGGGTTGTCTAGAGTGGTCGCTATAGACAGGGTGGTCTGTATAGACAGGTGGATGTATCACACAGCTGATAACAGGGTTGTCTAGAGTGGTCGCTATAGACAGGGTGGTCTGTATAGACAGGTGGATGTATCACACAGCTGATAACAGGGTTGTCTAGAGTGGTCGCTATAGACAGGGTGGTCTGTATAGACAGGTGGATGTATCACACTGCTGATAACAGGGTTGCCTAAGGTGACCGCTATAGACAGGGTGGTCTGTATAGACAGGTGAATGTATCACACTGATGATAACAGGGTTGCCTAAAGTGACCGCTATAGACAGGGTGGTCTGTATAGACAGGCAGCTGATAACAGGGTTGTCTAGGGTGGCCGCTATAGACAGGGTGGTCTGTATAGACAGGTGTATGTATCACACTGCTGATAACAGGGTTGCCTGAAGTGACCGCTATAGACAGGGATGTCTGTATAGACAGGTGATTGTAACACACTGATGATAACAGGGTTGCCTAAAGTGACCGCTATAGACAGGGTGGTCTGTATAGACAGGTGGATGTATCACACAGCTGATAACAGGGTTGTCTAGAGTGGCCGCTATGGACAGGTGTATGTATCACACAGCTGATAACAGGGTTATCTAGAATGGCCGCTATAGACAGGTGTATGTATCACACAGCCGATAACAGGGTTGTCTAGGGTGGCCGCTATAGACAGAAGGGTCTGTTTAGACAGGTGTATGCATCACACTGCTGATAACAGGGTTGCCTGAAGTGACCGCTATAGACAGGGTGGTCTGTATAGACAGGTGATTGTAACACACTGATGATAACAGGGTTGCCTAAACGTTGGCCTAAGCGTTGCCTGTTCTAAAAACAACAAAATTTTGAGCATGTTTCAGCTCACAGATCGCGATTTCAAAACAAAAAATTATCGGCATTGTTTGTTTTCATTTCCATTATATTTTTGCTATATCTATATATATAAAAATGAATGTATGTTTGTGTGTGTGTGTCTGTCTGTCCTTTATGCCTGACCAAACCACTCATTGGAACGCCATGAAACTTTGGGAAGTTATTTAGTATAGTACTGGGAAGGTTTCTAGCAAATAAAATTTTTGAAATAACTTTTCGCCTAAAAATATTCAAGATAAATATTCTAATTTATCTGTTATAATTCAACAATCTGCTCTAAATATTATCATGATGATAAGATGATTTTGTAATGTAGAAAATTAGGAAAAACAAAATTCAGGCTGACACGGCAATTTATTTGAGACAAGAATAATGATACAATTCCAAGGCAAGATACTATTCCTTTAACTTCCAATTACCGAGGGAACCAATTAATATTGATTTTATTCAACTTATCGCGTATTTTTCAAGGGACCGGGAAAAAATGTTCACTTTATTGAGAGATTCGTTAGACAAACCTATACTCGGGTAAAACCTGGGCGAAGCCGGGTACGTCCGCAAGTTTAGCCTGAGGAAAGTGACAGGAAGTCACAGAAATTTCAGGGAAAACATTTAAAATGAAAGAGCGGGGTTATGTTTCTGTATTTTTGGACAACCTTCCACAACTACAGCAAATTATTTTCAAATATATAATACTAGCCGAATGACCCGAGCAACGCCCGTGTTTTACCCGATTGAATGTTTTTATTCAAATACTATTTGTTACAATTATAAATTGGCGCCTTAAATAAATGCATATATTAGTTAATAACTATAGCCTATGTGCTTTATCTGTCTATGTACTGTTGGCTTCCGTAGGCGTCTCTTACTCGGAAAAAGAAAGAGAGGATTCCATTTAGTTATTAACTAATATATGAATTTATTTAAGGAGCGACCCGCTCCAACACAATATTTACAAAAACCAAAAAGCGAGTGTGGGGGGGCAAAGTCAAAACCAAAGTGTCTCGCGCATTGGCGGCGCCATCGTAGCGAACCAATAGGAGAGCGCCATTCCAAAAAAAAGCAAACGGTGACAGAGATGAAGAACGCATGACGCTCGTAACTGTATATAGAAATGTATATAAATAAAGATAAAACTTTCTATACAGTGATTTCAATATATTAATTAATAATATTCTTAAAATATAGAAATCTATAAAATATAATATCTTTATTTGTTATATTGAATATTTTGTCGAGATAGATATTATTTGCTTTATTTTTGGATACATAAACATTTTGGCAATAGTATGCAGTTTATGATTATTTTATGATATTACAGTTGTGTTAATATCACAATTTGCTTTGATTGATATGATAACATAATTTGAGAAAGTAGTACTTGACTTAAGGTATGAAGACTTAAGAAAATAAAAGACATATTTACATAAATACAAAATATTTGAGCCGGCCAACGAGAAACAACAACAAAATGTTTACATAGAGAAATCTACGACATCTGGCGGTCGATTCCACAGAGTAGTTTGTGTTATAGTTAATATATTTGAAATTAAATAAAATTTACAACATATATGTAATAAATTATAATAAATTCCTAATGTGTATCGGACATCTGCACAAAATCAATTTCAAATTCTTAAAATTAATAATTTAAAACCTTCTAGATTTTACTTTTACAAAATGTTAATCCATGTTCTCTGATAAATATGGGCGAGATTTGAATACCAAAATACCAGAGTCATAAAGTTCTAGAACACTTAAGCCAAGGAGGATTTGTGAATTTATTGAAGAATCGATTTTGTGGCAAAGTCTTCAATAATTGGAACTCACGATTGTTGCCTCACCGATAGATCTTTAAATTAATTTCTGGAAGGTAAAAAACCTATTTTAGAATGGACAACATTTCAATTTAAAATGTTTTTCTTTTATTTGACTTTCACTTATGGAGATTGGTTTCCATTTATATGGAAGAAGTTTTAAAAGAGATGTAGGTTGAGTGTTTGTTGTGTTTATAGATTTTATTTTACATAAATAACAACGGTATATTGATTGTTTCCTTTATGGATTATGTGTGTTATTAATGTGAACTAAGTTCTTTTCGGATTTCACCTTTATATATATTTCTGATTATTTTAGTGTAAAGGTTTTCTGCTTATAAAATAATACAGTTTTTTTGCCCTTTCTGCGATGAAAAAAATTATCGAAGGCTCATCAGTGGTAGACCATTGTAATGGAGTGGCTAAAACTGGATTTCAAAAAACTCTGACCCGGATCGAATCCCACAATGGGATTTTTTCTGAATAATTGCTCTAATGGCCACCGATTATTGCAAAATCCCAACCTCCATTTGCACTTGTAAGTGCAAAAGTCGAACTGCTTTTTACATGTGTAGACATGTGCACTTCCAGTAGAAGCATTCGCCAACTACTACCCACCATGATTATCAAATAGGCTGTTATTCATATACACGAGGGTCATCCATTAAATAAGTTTCCCTATTATTTTTTTCTGTGAACGAAACGTTGTAAAAATTAGTTAGTAGCGTAAGAAATGGTCACTAGGATGCGTTGGAAGCAGGTGACCTTCAAAATCACGCTACTCGTACGCGCAAGTCCGTAGCGCTTCAGTTTCCATGGAGCTACCACTGGTGAACGTGTCCACTTGCGAACTCCGTTCTGTATTTCGTTTTTTTGACGGCGAAAAATGAAACTGCGGTCAATATTCATCGCAATTTAGTGTCAGTGTAATGGTTGAAGGATGTATGAGCATCCAAATGGTTCGCCGATGGCGTTCATGGTTCTTGGAAGGACGGAAAAACGTGCATGATGACGAGCGAAGCGACAGGTCCGTTACTGCGACGGACAATGCAGCCGTTGCTGCTGTTCAGAATGTAGTGGAAGCAGATCGCCGCGTCACCATTGACGAAATAATGATTCGACTGCCTCCTGGAATCGAAATTGGACGCTGTTCGATTGGAACAATCATGTCAGATGTTTTGAATTTTCGCAAAGTCTGCGCAAGATGGGTCCCGCGTTTGCTCTCGGAAAATCACAAGCAACAACGGTTGGAGGCAGCCCGGGCTTTCCTGGAAATGCATCGAAGAGATGGAGATCAACTGTTTTTTCCGTATTGTCACTGGAGATGAAAGCTGGGTGCGTCATTCAACTCCAGAAACAAAACGACAAATCATGGTGTGTAAGAAGCCTGAGGAAAGTGCACCAAAAAAGGCGAAGGTCACAATCTCTGCAGGCAAAGTTATGGCTATCGTCTTTTGGGACTGTAAGGGTGTTTTATTGGTTGACTACCTGCCCCCAAACACTACGGTTAACGCTGCGAGGTACTGCGAAGTCCTCACTAAACTCAGAGCTGCAATAAAACGGAAACGTCCTGGACTTTTGTCTCGGAAAGTGTTACTCGTCCACGACAATGCTCGCCCACACGCAGCTCGAACGACCCAAACGTTGCTGGAAAACTTCAAATGGGAAATTTTCACACATCCACCTTATTCTCCGGAACTTGCCCCAAGCGACTTCCATCTTTTTCCAGCACTCAAGTTGCACCTTGAAGGCAAGCACTTTGCGAATGATGATAAAGTGCAGGCGGAGGCGAACCACTGGCTACGAAGACAGGACACGGCTTGGTACAACAGTGGTATCAAAAAATTGCTACAACGGTACCAAATATGTTTGGACAGAAATGGTGATTATGTAGAGATAGAAGTCTATGAGTTGTATAATGAAAATAAAATAACTCCATAATTGTAAATAATGTTGTTTATTTTTTAAAAAATAGGGAATCTTATTTATTGGATGGCCCTCGTATATTGTAACGTAGAAAATTAGGGAAGACAAACTTCAGGATGACACGGCAATGTAAGCACAAAATCAACATTTATAAGATACAAGTTAAGCAATGAGGGGAAGTTTCCAGCGTAGCAAAATATAAATAATATAAAATTAAAATAATTAATAATC